>JAPUBX010004026.1:0-275000 GCA_028672205.1 Proteocephalus fallax | reverse complement strand
GACTGCCCGACGAGGGGACCCAGCCGAGAGGGGGATGCAGCGGCCGCGGTTTCTGAAACCAACCAACCAAATTCAGACGTCATGGGCATAGCAACGCTTGACGCGAGCTCAGTAATCTACTCGAGGCGGGTTATTCCCATCAGGTCTAAAACGTAAAAGGGGGGCAGGGCAACTACCAGAGGATGAGCCGGCGAGATTCTGATGAATCTGGAGAGGTTGCGGCGTCCCCTGAAGTGTCCAAAAAACTGAAATAGCTGGAATTCCAAACCGGTCACCCGAGACCACCATATCTTCTACGTGGTGTGGTCGCTGCCGACGCCAACCAACTTCGATCCCTTGAGAAAACCGACGACTTACAATGTGTTGGGCTGTGAAGTGGCTGGTGCGTTGCTCGGCCAGTCGCCGGTGCTCATCTTCGCTCGGCAGAACCCTCATTGGCGGTAAGTGGGTCTGTACGAATCGGCGCGCGAACACCCCCACGGACTTATTGATGCGCGCCTGCGAAGAGGCCTTCTTCTTGGGCGCGGGGGTGGAAGACGGCGCGGTGGCGTCGAGGCCGGCGATATCCTTCCTAAAGAGAGACACGGAAAACCATAATAGCGCCATTGTGAACAGATGGGCTTGTTGCAGAGCAAAATAACGAGATGGGGACGTACTTGTTATTAATCGTTATTACAACTGCATCATTTCTAGCAATGGCACGAGACCCAACCATATCACTATTTAATAAATAATCTACAAGTATTTCATCTTGCAGAGGGAATACTACCTTTACTTAATCTCCTCTGATTGGTCCAGATTATTCCAGAATGCCATCCCATTCGCACGACTGGGCTTGCATAAATCGTATATCATTGTCGCTCTGTCGTGTTACAAGGAGCTAGCGAGAGTAATCGACTGGATTGATCCCCAACCCCCGAAAAACATTTATCCGTCAACTATTTCCCGACATTGCAGTGATCGCAATAATTACGAAACATCACCGTAAAATAGTCTCACTTCGACGCAACAACAGAATGCTCACCCCATGGTATCGATTTTGTGCAGGCACTGCAGGATTTCATGACGGAGGTTTTTGGCAATCTCCAGGACATACCTCTCCTCTCCAGAACTGCACACACCAAACAGAAAAACAATTAGTCGAATCCTAATGCAATCTTCCAGCGCCAGGTGCCGGTAGGGATGCACAGGGTTTTCTGAGTAGTAAGCGAGTAGTGAGGACACCCGGTACGCCTCGTCACACTCCGGAAGTGAAATGTCTATCTTGATGTTCAAAGTGATTATGTCACGTTTGTGTGTAAATCCGTGACACGAAGCAGTAATCAGTATTTCACAATACACTACTACTACTACTACTACTACTACTACTACTACTACCGGGTGAGCCGGCTTCCTTGGAGACGCTACGTGAATCGTATTGACATGAAGAGGCTTGGTAGCAGGTTAGAGGCGACGCCACAACCGCTAGTGCTACCTGCAAGGCGGCAGCAGGGATTCGGCAGATGTTAGAAGAAAACCAGATGTTTTCTGGCCGTTGAATGTTGCAGTATAGCTCCGAAACAAATCCAGAAACTCGGAGATCACAACCCATCCGACAACACGACATGATCAGAGAATGCTAGTCAAAGAGTGTAGCCTTCACTTCACCGTTCACCTTACTTAACGATTCAGTCTGCCAAGATCGGCCTACAAGTGCTGGGGAGAACAGGAGACTCAAAATGCCCGGCTACCCGCACATCGGATAGCCCATCTACAGAGCGGTTTGCTGGGGATGTGGCCGCTGCCGCACGGGAGGGGGAGGACTAAAATTCGCAAAATTACCACCGAACCCACCACCAGATAAATCAGTTCCCATAAACCGCACCATGCTGGATCTTATCTTATTCATCACGTGCCCTAATCTTCGCAGAATGACTGGCGGGTTCGTCAGACAGAGAGCGCCGACCGCCATATTTGGCACACAATAGAACACATGCGCCGCACTGTAGCCGGGTGTTGTTATCTTTCAAATATTTAATAGCAGTAATTTTATTGTAGTTCAACTCGGACGCCCCCCACTCAAACCCGCAATTGCATAGAATATTCCAATTCGAGAGACGACGGAACCCAGCAACAGCGGAAGTGACTTCGTACACCGGGAGTACCTCGCGAAATCAGCAACCAAGGTTTGTAATCCAGCGATTAGCACCCTCGTTCTGTTGGTGAGGGACTTCGATTCGACTCCCAGGTCAGGCCACCAGGTTATTCCTTGGTTATCCCCTAGTCTGCCTTCCACGCGTGGCAACCCCGCTGTGTTGTCTAATTTCGCGGCGGCCACTCCCACTTCTTTGGGTGGCACGGGGGCACTAGCCGCACACTACCCGTACCAAGAGTATCCATGAAACCAATAGGGAAAAAGGCGTCCCATTCCCAAATACAAAACCGCGGCCATTTGAACGCATGTAAGCACCAGGAGGCCTCCTTTCGATTTACAAACACGACTAGCTTACTTCAAACTGCCGGCCATCGAGGAGAAGAGGGGCATCTTTTGCTTCACCTTTTCCATTTCTTCTTTCAATTCCTAAGAAAAATCGAGAAACCCGTAACTCAAGAACTTCAGAGAGCGTTTTTTCCATCGAAAAAACTCTAGAGTGAGTTAGTGATCATACGTGAGTTAGGAGAAGAATATCAACCTACCTTAAACATGTTCATCTCGACGGGAACCGTATTACGTTCCTCAATTTGATTCATTTTCGATTCAAGAAGGCTCTTGCAAACCTCACAGAGTCGTAAATACGGCGACGCTAAAGAATAAAAGTGCGGAATCAACTATCGGAAGCATCTAAGTTGGCTCTGGGAGAACTACATGTGCGCTTATTTTTAATTACATGATTGTAGGTAAATGCAAATTTACCAACGCTTGTAAACGGTCCAACAATCAAATATGAACCACCCCAAGAGAAGTCAAGACCCACATCTTTGAATTGCTAAATATTTGCTAAATACTTGCAGATAACACCCACCTTTACTTTTATTCTGTGCAATGCTATCAAGACTGCTTGCGGAGCCTGACCTCTTCAAGAAGCCCATGCCCTTCTTGAACATATTTTCTCCCGGCGACAAAATAACATCCGGTGATAGCAGCTCACTCTTGAGACCCTGCGAATGGGCCCAACTGCAAGCAGAAACTACATGAGTCACCTCCTCTTTGGTAAGAAAGCACGAACAGCCGGCGCATATTATGTGGCCACAGAGGCGACAGTGATGCATCCGGCGGTAGGTTGGGTTTCCGTCGATGAGGGCAGTGGTCATCTGGGTGACGGAGCGCAGGCCCTGCCGTGCCCTGTTAAGGAGGGAGTTTGGGGAACGCGGGGTAGGCTCGTGAGCCGTGGATCCTCCATCGACTGGCCAACTGAGACCGAAGTGGGCGCCACAGCGCGGACATAACTCAATGTGGGCCTCGATCCAGGGGACGATTGTCTGCTCAAGTGCTGTAAAACGCAAAAGAGCGTGAGGTCAACAATGAGCTGATTTGCAGAGTAAATTCCGCACATGTAAATGTTGAGGAGAGGAAAACGATGGGGAAGATAATTAGCTTACAATGACGTTGAGCAGTGTCAACATTTTCGGGTAGATTTGACCATTTTTCGAGGCGAATAAGGAGAAGGTTCGTTTCGAGGGCGATTATGTCAATTTTTTCCCGGCGGAGCTTGTTGAATTCTGACGTGAGATGACAAATTTTTCCTGTAATTGTATTTTTAAGTTATTAACGGTATGGTTTTAAATAGATTGTGAACAGGGAGGGGCTTGCGACACCCAATGCACAATCTCCTTAACAGACTATGTTATAGTTCGAACACGAAATTGCATAAATAAAGTCGTGTGTTTGCGCAATCGCATAAACCTGTGCATCATTAAACATTAAAGACGGTAAATAAGACATATTCCGTGGATTAAAAAAAGAACATTAAATTATCATTAAAATCGCATGAAAAAAACACCAAAATACGATGTTAGCGTAAATGATTACTTCTTAAATCCACAAAATGAAAAACTGTAAACAATCGCTTAGCTACCTAGTTGGGGAAATATAACCGTGTTGTATGTTTCGTTGTTTTCTGTTGGGGCGGCATAAACATGATTTTTGCTAAAGTGGTCAACAAGAAGCGCTGGTCGTCCAAACGATTCAAGGCAAGACGGACAAATGAAACCTTCAATAATCGCATCTTGGAGATTGAAGCAACTGGATTCCGCCATATATTGTCAAACAAATATTATTAACGACAGGCTAAATCATCACGCGCGTATATTTAGGTCGTTTTTCAGTACTCTTCGAGGTCAGAAAGAGTTGCGAAAATCCAGAACATTGCGCATGCATATTCGATAAAAAGATTTTTATACCATGTGAAAATTATATTAGAATTAGTATAGAACAGTTATAAGCAAATATTATAAAGTTCGACTTTTAAAGGCAACTCATTTTAATAAGTATCAAATATAAATGTTACTTTTTTGACTCTCCGACGGCTTTTAATATCAGTATCGTTTTCTTTTGTATTATCTACCACAATTGGTGCCCTATTCTATTCCTGGATATCCCTTCTTATGCGAAGACAATGCTCTTTAGTTCCAAAAATAACGGCTAAATAAATTGAGCTTATAGCCATGTCGCCGAACACTTCCAGTTTCGTTGGGACATCGAAGAGAGTCTGTCTTCGAACGCTGACAGCTACGTTGAAGTGAAAAACTTTAATTAACAAAATATAATATGAACGACTAATAGGAGATAGGGAAAGAATGCCCTATTCCAACTGCGTAGTTACATGTGTGCTTCTTGAATAGAATGCTGCTTTTGCGAAATTTACTCACTGCTTTGCATTAACCGAATTTGGTACCGCATCATAACGATATATTGACTGAAAAGCGTAGATCAGTTTCGATTGATTCAGATCGGGACGTTCATTCTATTTGTATGTTATACTAAGAATATGGGGTTGGGTTCCGAATTACAACAATGGA
Source organism: Proteocephalus fallax (assembly GCA_028672205.1). Classification (NCBI taxonomy): domain Eukaryota; kingdom Metazoa; phylum Platyhelminthes; class Cestoda; order Proteocephalidea; family Proteocephalidae; genus Proteocephalus; species Proteocephalus fallax. The sequence goes on along the minus strand of JAPUBX010004026.1, from coordinate 270,002 downwards.
CCTATGGTAATTCGAGAGACTTCATGGTCCAATAATCAGAATGGCACGATGGCCAAAGACGAAGGTCGAGAATGAATGATATTGTTCATTATTCAAACAATAGTGAGGGCCCGACCTGAGCCGAAAACGCCGACAAGGCGCGATGCTTAGCGCCCGCTGCAGGCGAGTCCTGTCTGGACACACGTGGGGCGTGTCGTGGTAAAAAGTGGGGGCCGGCCAAGTGTCGTGGATGTTGTCTTAATTTATCCACGTTAAGGTCACGGAATCCGGTGTGGCGTGAGTTGGCCAATGGGGTGCCAGTCCAATGGATGTCAGGCGTCTTGAATAAATAAACACACAATTTAAGGTCACCACAGACCCATTCAATTTGTGATATATGCAAGATTAACAAAAGTGAAAGTTTTTTCTTAATAAACATGGACACACAATACAAAGTGAACAGAAATATGCATGCAACTGCGGAAACGTTATTTAAAACGCACATTTGCAGTTGTCAAGTTTCCATGTCCATTGCACGCTAATTAAATGAATTCATATATGTTGGTGATATTATTGATAAACGGATAAAAATTATAGTGACTATTATCAAAATTCATTTTATTGAAATGCATTGGCTTTAATTTTGTTAATCTTATTTAACCTTCGTTTGTTTTATACTTTAAAAACAAGTCAACTACATCATCCCGTGTATACAATATTTTCTTTACATGCACGCTGGGTGTTTTGTATGCCCCACCAATGAAGATAGTGGAGTTTTTCGCTCCAGAAATATCGATAAAACTTTGGAAGCCGACTATCTTACCATTTCAAATTGCCTTACATATTTAATTCTTGGTAATCATTTCGGTTTTATCTTCATTGTTAGGACGAACGGCATTTGAGACATTATCATTTTTATTTCAAACCAAGTAAAACAGTTTTATTCCCAATCAGAATCTTCAGATTAATTTTTGGAAATAAATTCAGTGAATCTGAACGGATTTATTTCCGCACAGTCATTCGTGATTCATTAATAAATGCCATGAGAAATCTGTTATCGCAGGTGGGAGTAGATTTTTCAAAGGACAAAGCCAATCAAATAATTGCAAGTTCTTTTTTTATAATTTTGTCTCTGAAATGAAGCCGTTGATTTATGGTTTCGTAGATGTATAAAATAGATAATTCCCTAGAAAACGAGAGAAAACCCTACGAAGTATCAAACATTCAGAGAATTTGAGTACGGTAAAAACAACGGGACAATAATATCGTATGAGGGCAACTATGCAGGCATTTCCGAAGGCATTGATCCGGTTTCAGTCAACTGAAACGTCAAAATTAAGAACTAGAGACGATGGCATTTACCGAAGACGGCATCCACATAATTACTCCATAATAACCGATCGTTCCAATTAGCGCCCATAAAGTTTAATGTTGTGCCAACATCTGTTCTAACGAAAAACGTAATGGAGACGAATTTGATGCGCTCTGTCGAAGGTCTGTCTCTAAAGACCACCTCAGTGATGGCCTGACAAATCTGTTTGAAGTCATCGTTCAGTGGGATGTTAGAAGTGGATTTTGAATGTTTCGAGCGCATCTGGCTTTCTTAATCAGCGTCTTTTAAGCCATTAATATAATTTATAGTGCATTATCCATCACCAAGGACGGTGACCACGTGATTCGCCTCACACAGCTATGGCTAATCACGTGGTCAATTCAACGAATTTAGCCATTGCGCACGATTGAATAAAATGAAAAGGACAAAGAACCAGAAACGTTCTTCTGTATTTGGATGTGAATTTTTATAATGATGATTAAATTATTGTTTAAGCAAACCTCTAGACAAAGAGGGTTTGAGGTGAAAACATTTCCCTTTGTAACCTCCACTACTTTGTAGGAGGACACTAAGATAGTATTTCAGGCCGACATGCATAAAACTTCAAACAACATTTCGCCGGAGCTAGGTGTTGCGCTGAAACAGTTATGGAGTAACAATGATATCGTTACTTTTATTAAATCCGCCAATGACCCCCAAGCCAAAAGAACAGCCTAGTGAGTAATAAATATAAGCTAAATATTTTGAAGTTTTCTTTCAAATATTGATAGGATATCTCAACAGGATTACGTTCCGACGGACGGTGATATCTTGCGTGCGATTCAAGTGGATTCTTCTTTCTGGGAAGAAAATGTATCTGTCGACGATGCGAAAAGCCGGTACACTTTCTAACATCATTGAAATGCGAATATTACTTCTCTTAATTTAGACTAGTTTTTTGTGGTTTTCCTCGGTCATCAATTCGTAAATGGGGATCGTATTTCGAAAATGCGAATTGTGTCATATTTGTGGCTTCTTTGACACATTACGATGTACCACTGGAAAACGACCCTGAAAAGGTGAGTCGCCCTCTAACATGATTCCGTGAAACATTTCGTTGTTTTTTTTAAATCGTCCTTGTTTTGTCCGCAATATTATTAACTTTGACTAGCTCTGCCATCATTATGATGTCAAACAATAGACTGCCTTGTTACAAGAGGTTATCAGGTAGCACATTTGACAAAATTTTTAAGTGCCAGTTTTGAAAAAAACGTGATTTCCATTTCACAATTTCACGAAACGATCTCGGGTGAATTTATTGAACGTTGAGATGACCATTTTGACAGTAAGTCGTGGTTTAGCCGCACAGAGTTAAGCGAAGATCTTAACATTTCGGCGATCAACACTGTCTACGCTTACACGCATTACAATTGTTATCGTGCGTCTGTGTAGTTGATCGCTGTCATCACTAACAGAAGCGCAATTGACCCAAAGCTGCGAATCAGCGTCTAATCCCACGTTTAATCGCCATAGCAGCGCGGATGCATTGAGAAAATAAAAAAATCAATGCAAGAATTAGCTAGTCAAGAAATCACTGTTTGGTGTTCAGAAAGCTGTTTACACTATGCCACAGGCCATTAACTAACAGAGCTTTTTCAATCGAGATAAACCTTCAGATATAAATAGCGACATGGACGATTAAAAGCAAGACACTCCATAACGAATAAAATACCGCCCATTTAGACACATTGCAGAGAGAGAGATTGCCCAGAGTCTTTTGGAGGCGAATCGTGAAGGTAGCTGATTCTATCACCCAAGGGGATACCGAATTTTCTGGAACGTCTTCTCTGACTACCACGCTGGCCGAAGTGGGGCATATAAATCACATTTTACTTGCGGATGCTGATAACCCGCTTGATGAATAATCGATACGTTGATGGACATGCCTCCGCCCAGGTTACTGGTTGGTCGTTCGAGTCGCTTAATTGGGTTGGAAATAAGAGCAATGGTGTATTTGACCTCGTGATTTTAAACCCCGAATTCTCGGGTGTATGTTAGGACTTTGAAAATCCCTTTCATGTTTTATAATTGGTGTGAGGCAATCAGTTTCCATCTCGGCGTTCGGGGTGCTTCAACGCGGTCCGCCAGATAAAGACAGCGTTGGATGCGGATAAATGTAATGTGTATTTTATATCAGGTAGACAATGAAAATTTTGCAGGCTAATTGCCGTTTCACGGTGGCCTGAATTAACAGGACACACAAACACTGTTTGAACACACCTCTCGATTGTTTTTCGTATCCGGTACAACACCCGTGTACCTAGCGACCCCGGTACTTTTGACAGTGAGAGAACGTCGTTTCGGCGATCGGGGGCCAGGTTTGTGCTCGATTCTGTTTCCAGCGGCCCACTCCGTCGACAGACTGGAGGCCCAGACTCTCTCAATCCCCTGTTGCATTTCCAATCAGTGTTTCAGTCGCCCGCCGCTTCGACAGCGAATGAAATTAATTTCTGCGGCTATCCCATACTAGAGGTGTTGCCATGACGATTCTCCGTAATAGTTCTTACAGTGGGACGTCCCCAGCGAGAAAGACAGGCCCGAACGTCTGCTGTCTGGCCACCGTAAAACGTAATCAAACCACCACGTCTACGACATTTTAAAAGCGTGGACAGCCTCCCTGTGTCTTGGCAACGACGTTTCATTTCGTCCAATGAGGGAATGCGTGGGCGTGATGGACAGACGGGTGGGCAAGCGATCCGTTGACTGATGGGTGATGCTGCAGCGGCCACCCCCACCTCCTCTTCGGGCAGTAAAGGGACCACCACCACCACCACCACAAAGAAGATGTTTGGGAGGAGATGACCGCACGATAGAAAAAACCCAGCCTGTGCTCTACGTTATCAGGTTTTTGTCCATTTTTCGTTTCTAGATATCCATGAAAGACGATATGGAATATTTCGCTTCCGTATGTGACAACAATCGATTCAAATTTGAGCATATCGTCCTTGTGCTGACTAACGTCGGTATATTTGCGGAAAAAATCACGAGATCCCCTCTTCGTTCCTGTTTCCCGGACTATCGAGGTACGATTTGTCTATTAAACCGACCGTCAAGCGTATGCCAGGAGTCTCGGGCAGTAATTTTCACTAAAAAAAATGTGTTTATTCTCCGTAATATACACTATGGATATTTGGTCAGCAAAAAATAGTATGTGCGTTTTAGGTGTACCAATAAGATATGCAATTAAATTATTCACTCTGGGGTTTGTGAGAGTACATTCATTTTAATAATATTGGTTATATGCGGTCATTTCATTTTCGGACCGTGCGTTTGGCAAGTTAATAAACGGTCCGGGGAGCATTTCCACGTCCCACTGTGCCAGCAGCTTTCAGAAGCCAGAAAAGAAGATGAACCCCTTTATTTGACGCAAATATCGGCTCGCTTTATCGCTCTACGATTGGAGTGCAAATTAGGTCAATTGCAAAGCTCGGTGTTGAGCGCAAATGAGATTATTTCAAGGCCGCGGGGTCGCCTGTTCTCATCTGTTCTCTGCCGTGTCGAGGTGCGATTTGCATATTGTGTTGGGTTGGGACGCGCCTTTCCAGCCAAATATGCCAACAACACAACAGCGATCCCCGTGAACCCGCCTGGAGCAACGCGCTCTCGACTTATAACCTCACATTTCAGAGGCACCTCGGGCAATCGCAGTTTGAATCTTTTCTCTAGAGGTGCGATTTGCACACGAGGTCAACGTTGGACGTGATTTTCGAGCCATATGACTGATCCATAAATTGAGCGCACATGAAGTTATTTAATGATCTCAGTTTTGAGTACAGTAGGAGTTAGAATAGTTATGTCTCTGGTGAATGTACTCCTCTTTCTCCGCTGAAAACTCTTCAAACAAATTATTACTTATTATTATATTATTATTGAACGAACAATAGCCGTCATTCGTTCGTGCAATATGCAATACGGATTAATTCGCTTCTTCCAGATTTCCGTGTAAACAGTCTCGCTTAAATAAAGGAATCGTGGAAGATAAACGAGGTGGGGAATTCAATGGCAAGTATCAAGATGTACGAAGAATGCTTAACATAATTTTTGGTTCAAGACCACTGAATTGGCAACACGATGTTGCATAGAGAATGCAGCAGCACCAACACAAGCCAACTACCGACTTTGCTTCGACTTAATCTAATTGCTCTGGATCATGGATGCAGTCCTTTTTTGAACGATTCTACGAATGGAGCATCCCAGAACAACCAAGAGGTTTCACGAACAAGAATCTTAATTCTCCTGTATTGCTCCTACTCCTTCGTGTTACTGAAGATCCTAGGAAAAATGCTTACGGTATGCGATATCCAAGGACACAGGAAAGTGTCTTCTCAATCTGTCTGACGAATTTGCTATGTTTGACATCAAGTATTCGCTAATTGCGATTTAATTCGGCCGTGGTTACTTACTCCGACCAATTATCACGCTCTAGCATAAACAACATGACGATCAATTGCATTGTTTACAATAATGAATCACCAGGTCGCCCGAGACACGCCATCTGTACACCATATTCCCCAAATTTATCGCGCCAGTCTCATTGACGTGGACTAAAGCGCGAAGAATATTCCACGGTTACTTCGGGTGAACATTGCGCGTTGTTTGTTTTGACGTCCGATTAACTTACCTAAGCAGAACGGAGATCATAACTGTCTTTGCCACTTTACACAAGTCACTAGGGACGACAAATTGAAGCACGGGCATCACATGAAACCTCGATGCGTGCTGGGCATTTGTGTAATTCTTGACAGCGCCCTGTCCGTCTTTGAAACAGCATAAACGACGATAAAAGCTTCAGAATAATGGAAGTTGAAACTCCGTAGGAAGTTTTAATCGCCAAATGGGCAACGATTTATCACTTTAAAGCCATGGAGCTATAATATTCTGTTTAACTTGAAATTCGATAGATTCCATGTTGCTGGGTATTTCGAATTTGTCACAGCTGCGAATGTGAATGTCTTACTATCATTGGACAAGAAAATGTTATTCACTTCCGGAATCAGCGGCAATTAGGGGCAGAATCCGTACAAAAACTGAACTTTTCGCTTTTCTTTGATGCTTGTCCGTTAAGCTACCGTTGATGGCTTTTTCTTAAAATATTTTTAAAATTTTCATAAAAACCGCAGTATTTGGTCTAGAGCATTTCATTTAATCCAAGATATCCTTATCGGATGGGAAATATTTCCCTAATTAGGGTGTTATTGCGCGGGATTTCTTATTTCCAGGAGAAATTAATGCGTCTCAGAGCAGTGAACACCTCGATATTGAAAAAAACGAAAAAACATATTTTTCCATTGATAACTACCGTTTGTTGCACTGTGATTTGGCAAAAAGAGAGATGATTTTCTATTTTTATTTCTCGATTCATAATATTCTTTTGAGCGGAATTCTCCTGCTACAGGATTAGCTGGCTTTGCGGAAGTTTCCAATGGGAACTCGGGCTAGCCAAATACCGGATGATGCAACCAGTTTCCACCATCCGCTAGCCACCTTGGCAAGCCGCTGCGCCCCACTTAATTTTGGTGGTAGTCGATCCCAGGGTCTTCCGCTAGAGAGAGTGAAGATACTGACTGCTACACGTTTGGCTCACCATTCATGATATTAGGTTGCAATAATAGCTGCCAATATAATTGTTGGGCTCTTTCCTCTCCTAATTAGGACTTTTGTTTATAGTTTTATAGATGATTAATTTCGATAATACAAGTAATTCTATCCCCGAGGTAGTCTTATAATTAAACCAGTCCTGCTATTGTTAGGTCAAAAGAAGAGTTGGGGCGTATTTGGCTTTTAAAGCGTTAATCTGAGCTCTAATGGCCTTGAAATAGTGCCCAGGCACGGGGTGGGTGAAGTGTCGGTGGGCAAGGCTGATTAAACAACACATTTCGACGATATTATTAATATTTATGAATCGTTTTATGTACTATTTATTGATCATGATCATTCTTATTAAATTCCCACCCTCCTGATTTCATGAGTGGGCATAAGTAACACTGGAGCGAATTAATAATCATTTACAATTGGACGAAAGGGCATGGGCTATTTTTCGGTCACGATTAAGCTTCGTAATTCACTCAATTTTCAATCAAATCGTGGATAGATCTGGCGAGCAATTTTGCACAATTCACATTCTCTAGAAATACCCTTAAATTCGAGGCTGATACCTGATTGATCGAACAAATGTGTCTTTATACCTGGTTAAAGAGGCGAACTGACTGTTCCACGAGCTCGTAACCCTTCTTGGTTCTGGGGAATTTCGATGGTTCCTTTCGTCGAATAAAAGTTTCCGCTCTATTAAAGGATTGCAATTCACGATTATTTCCATTTCATTTTAATTTCCCCAAGAAAAATGTATATTTTCTTAAGAAAATAATTATATTTAATTTTTTTATTTTGGCAAGTATACGATTTTTGTCTTATATAATAAATAATTACTCGGGTCCCCTTTGCAAACGTTACTTTTAAAGGACCTCATTCGCAATTGGCTATAATAGTTCGCGTTTTTATTGGCCGATTTCTTATTCCCGCTTTCATTGGGCATCCTGGGCTGAATCCGATGCAAATGGACGCGCAATTACCGCTTATTTCGTCTGGATTCTTGAGCCGCCGATGAGGCCCGTTTAAGACTCGTGTTCTGGTTGATCGTGGTGGTAGTTCGGCGTTGAAATCTCTTTATTGCGTCCAGCCATCAAATGCGCGTGTCGTAGCAGAAAACCAGCCTTGAGGACGTATAATGCTGGGGCTTCCTTTCAATCCTTTCAACTGAAGACCATTGATCGAGCTAAATATGCCGGCGGATTATTGGTCGTGGATACCTTGTACCGGCCTTGTCGCCCATTGGGAAATTGATAATCAATAAAAATGTCCTATCGACATATTTCTAAACCCCTAGAGGCCATTGCGTGTCATTCTGACCTACATAAAGTTAGACCTCCGCTGGGAATTTCATACAGAAAACTGTTGTTAGCTGACACTTCTCCGACAGCCATAATATGAAGAATGCGGATCCAATGGTGAGGATGCGTTTCCGGTTAGGGCAATGATTTGGGATACAGGAGGAGCTTTGTGTGAAAATGGAAGGGGTCCTTTCAATTGTCGCTGGAATCATGTCGACCTGCGTGGAACACAGCTGGTGCAGCGAGACTAATCATCCTGTGTCGATGGCCTCATTCTATGTGGACAAGATATTAATTGAGGAAGAAGAGAAGAGAAAGACTGTAGTTGTTTATAAGGACATGGCGGATATTGTGTTCTCTTTAAACCCACGGGGATGCCTCTTTAGAATACTGGGAGTTAAAGCCTCTGGATTAGTTCCTTTTTTTGCGCTGGTTCAGACCCTGGTCGGTTATTTCTCATCTTTCCAAGACCTTGCCTTCTTGTTAATGACGGGTTGTGAAACACAGGACTGCCCGTTTGTGCGAGCATGATTATAGAAATGCCGTTGTTCTTCCGTATCTCGTTTGATGTAACTCTGTGTGGCTCTTTCTTACCATCGCTACACCTTCAAATTTTGCGGCATTGGGGCCCTTTGGTGTAGGGATAGATGAGCCACGTTTTTCGCAACCTTGAATAGAAATTCTTGTATTATTTTCAATACGAACGGCTTTATATATAAATGCAGTTTAGTCCTTTTTTCTCAAAAAACACGGTGCGGTGAACGGATGAACCACCGTTCAGTTTGATCAACACGCCCAAACAGGCATCAACCAAACGGATAATTGTGGACGTTAATTATCGCTTAGGTTCCTTAAGTCCACAGTTGGCAGGACGTAGCGGCGTAGATGTCTTTCCTAGCGGCCGGCGTCTTGGAGGCTGGGTGACTGCGCAAACCTGCCGCATCGTCCGGAATTTCACCAGCTTGATTTCCACCTCTGGCAGACCCTGTATGTTGGTTACTAAGGACGCCACCTTTACAATGTTCCCAAGATTGATCAAACTTCTGATTGCATGGTTGTTCAATCTTTGGTTTATTTCACAGAAAACAAATGCTGATGACGATGCTGCTTCTGCTCCTGGTAAATTAGCAAGAAAGACCAATTAAACCCAACGAAGTATATAAAGTTTGGCAAACGGGTGATGATGTTCGGATATCCGTTTCTATGAGAAAAAAGACAATTTTTAGTAGTCATGCATAAAGTTTGCCTGTTTATGTGCATTTTATTGCCCCATTTCATAAACTGGGTTCCCCGGCGTGTCATTGGATGGCCCCGTTTGAACTCCGGGGTGGATGCATTAGCGAAATCGTTTGCCACGCTTTCAGCGACTTTATCGGCCTGGGGTTGATAACGGTTTCTGTAATAACCCCAGAAATCATGAATCTTACGTTAAATTAAGCAAATAGACTCCAGATAGCGATCTCCTGAGGGCATTTTGTTGTTGGTTTCGTGGAGTTTCCGGAGGACTGGGTGTTGTTCGTCTCGTCGACTCCTCCCGGGAGGGGGGTGGAGTGCTGTATTCCCAGCATTCAAATCTAGCAGGGAGAATACCAGGTTGTTGTTGTCGTCGTGGTCTTGCGTGTCTGAGTGGCCCCCTTCGTTGTCTGGTCCTGACAATATCGATCCCGGCATCCGAGCAATAGTGGGATAGGGTGTCGGTTATAGGGCCTTTTATACGACACTAAATTCTCAACTTCGTACCAAGATCGCTATTATCCATCCATTAAACTCAGCACTGCCGTATCCCATCTGGATGTGTGTGATAAAATGATCAAACGGTGGCGATAGGTTTAAAATGCCACAAAAATTGCCTCATCGTTTTCTTTTGTTGTTTTTTTCTGATTAAAGGATCCGCACAACAACACGAAGCTGTTCAATTTATAAAACGAAAATTTGAATCTGCGAATACCAATCCCCGAGCTACGATTCACACCTTCGTTGTCGACAACCCGTACGACGCCGAATCGGTGAGACAGATCATCCGCGAGACCGTGGGATTCACCTCGGTCAAAGTGTCGGGCACCCCACGTCGAAACTGACGAATAAACCTCGGTCATGTCGCATTTTTCTTCCTCGGCTTGACTATCAGAAAAGCGAATTGGCGCTATTAACTTCCAGTGACAAAAAATTCTCCAAAAAGAGTTATCTTTGTGTCCATGGCTCTGTGTTAAACCAAACAGGTCAGGTCCAGTTGTTGTGTCTAAACCCGAGTCACGTGATTTAAGGCCTTACACTGACTGGCAACGGGTTGTACTTGATTTAGTTAGCAACGCGTTAAATGATCGATCGTCACGTATAGCGAAATAGTCTTTAGTCGGTCCAGGTGGGGGATTGTGACGTCGTTTCTTCGAATAAAACCTTTTTTTGGGTAGCCTGCATGCATTTCGGAGGAAATTGTTGCGACAATTGTTATAACTTTGCTTGCAAAACCATTTTAGCAAGCCCATGTTTCAGTCCGGCTCAGTTGTAGGTGTACAATGTTAAGATATTCTTGAAATAGTTAACACAGGTTTGTCATAAATTATCCACCGTTCAATCCTCTCTGGTAGGTCCACTCATGTGCCCGCATTCAATTGGTCCAACATGCATCCTTTCAAACATCCGAATGTATAAACAGTAGCATGTTAACGGATTGTAGCAATTTTGAAGCGAAAATCTTCCATTTGTACGCGCGAGGTACCGGTTTCACTCGAGAGCTTAGTTTTAATCCACAATGGCCTTAAAGGATTGTGATTTTCGAGGAATGCCGAGACGAAAGAAGGAAAGGCTCTGTCGCCAGGGCAGGTATCGAGAAATTGAACCAATTTGGATGATGATCACAGCTAAGGTAAATCGCCTCAATCAGATTTTTGTAGATGAGCTGTTCAGAACATCGAAACCCGGCGACCTCTGGAAAAATCAAAATAGATTGACCTTGAGACTCTGAATGATGGCTTTATCCGCGGTGCCTCACTTAAGATCTCTTAAACCAAACCCTTTTCTATCTACTCACGAATCCTCTATCTCCAAAATTTTGGCTGGCCTGAAGAGCTCCACAGCGATTGGTCGGGACAGGGTCCCTCACGCGGTTCTAAAAATATGTCACCGCGAGATTTCTTTAACCGACGCCCACACGTAAGAGTCGAAATGAAGCCTCCTCCTCCTTGCCAAATAATTGCGGTGTACTACAAGGCGCAATGCTATCTCCATTCATTTTTAACTAATACACGTCCAGCCTTCGGTCCCCTAACGACGTAACACAAATAAAATACGCGGATGACTAGACTGTATGCCATGCCTACAAGACGAATGGTGATTCTCAACAGCTCGGGCAGGCAGTCACTGAGGTACTCGAGTGGGCTTCGGAGAACGGTCTTCTGTTGGACGCATCAAAATGCATCTTCATTACATTTGTTCGCGCCTGTATAATTCCCCTTATTGTATATTGCTCCCCTGTAATTTTCCCCGGCCTTAAATGTTCTGCATTTTTAACCCTTCATAGGCTTTTTAAAATAATCTCGTTTTCTTGTGGTCTGCCTATTCTCTCTATTCAAGAAATCATCGTTCAACACCACTTCAATAGTTGTTCATTTATCGCTGCTTGTATTTTAATTGATCCCCTGTTTTAAAGTTTATCCAAGTGTAAATCTCTTCGACCAATGCGTAAGCCATACCGTTCAATACCCACAAGAACGGCGGCACATAGCATTTCGGTCATTCCTTATTTGTCCCGATTTTAGTTTCACCAGAGCAGGAACTAAAAGGCAATTTCTGTATCTAGTACTTTTATACCGTCGTGTTTTATGCTGAAAGTTTTGGTCCTCGTGACCTCAATAAAGCCACTACAATTATTATTATTATCCAAGTTGTTCCCTTACCGCTTCAATAATATTAAGTTGTCTATTCAAGTCTGTGATTGGTTATACAGCTTTCTGGTCCTGACTGATTGGTCCAATCCCATTCCCGTTTCCAATTAGGTTGTCTATTCTAGTCTGGCCAATGGAAGTGGTTTAATTCCCAAGAAGAAGACCCATAACCGTTTCTCCACCAAGCTACGAGTGCGATTTGGTATTGATATATGTTTGTTAGAGTAAGACCGGTCGGCCAATGAGGGAATGCGTGGCCGTGAGTGTTGACAGGCGGATGGAGGACAAACAACGTGGTGACCTCTTACTCCGGCATGGTTGTCTTTACGGCGTCGGCACCATGCGTCTCTGTTTACAATCAAAGCAGGCTTCGCTAACCGGACAGTCGTCGTAGTACTGAAATGCCTGTTAACTGCTGCAGTAGCTAGAGGACTTATTGTAGGACATCCAGGTAGACGATCCCGGGCAACCTGTGCGCCACGCTGACGATTGGATTCCGGGGAGGGGGCATTAGAGTTCGTAGGAGCCGGAAACGTGGTAGAAAATTACGTGAACAACAGAGCTGCTATGGTACTCAGGTTGCTTCTCCTGGTCGCAGATGTCTGTTGGAAGTAGTAAATTACCAGCAAGCTGCTGGAGGGCGCACAAATTGAAGCTTGTGGAAGTGTGAGGAGTCTTCTCCATGTAGATTCGGCCAAGGGACCTCCATAGCCTATCGGAGAGAATCACAATGTCCGATGCAGTGTCCAGCTGCAATCTAACAGGCTGGCAAAGGTCACGAATTTCCGCCGACCAACTACGTCGATTTGAAGATTGGAACTCTGGCTTAGGAGATTGGCAGGCTTGCCCCTATCCGATTTCTCCCCGTGCGAGAATCCGTATTTGTGTCCCCCGCGAGAAAAGCGGGAACATTGGGTCTCCTGTGGTGGGGCTGTCTCTGTGGTGGTGCAAATTACCGCAGTCCCCATATGAACTAGAACACACCTGCACTGGTGGCTCGGTAAGCATTCTGAATCATTCTGCAGCATCACGCGAAGCGGGATCAAACAGGAGTTCGGTGTCGCAAATGGTTATAACTAGCCCCTGCAACCGGAAGACAGGAGGAGAAGGCGGGAGAAGTTCAAGAGAGTTGACCTGAACAGCCTCCCTAATTAACGGATATGATTTGGTATTTATACAGGTGTTAGGAATAGTCAGGCCGTCGTCCAATGAGGAAATGCGTGGGCGTGAGAACGTTGCGAGGCGATGGGGGGACAAACAACGTGGTGACATGGTGGTTGTCTTTAGTTTAAGATAATGGAGGGAATAAACTAACACAATACGCGAGTTTTCTTGAGGAACCAAAACGATTTCCCAACAATTTCGATGCAATTTGAGAATTCCCTATTTGTCTAAATTTTTAGTTTCAGGAACTATGAGACGGTTTCCTATATGCTTTACAACTTTATAATACAGGACGCGCTGATCAAGGTTACCCAGATAATATGATTACTACTATTATAATTACCATTAATGGAGCTAATTGATTTAATCTGCATAATACTCACGAAACTTATGACAGCCTTGCCAAACCTTGCCACGTTAAAACCAACACCAGTCCTCTTTAGACGCCATTATCTTAGAAAAGTGGTTTCACATATAGAATATGTCAAAATCCTTACCAATTTATAGGGGAGAATCATTGGAAGTCGATTGACAACTTAAAAAGACTTCAACTTATTTTCCAAGGAGTGGAATGAAATGGGTGGAATACAGTTGAAGAAAAGCAAGCATTCTATTCCGCACACACACACACACGGAAGTGAAAGGACTTAATTGAGGCTTGGTAACATAAGAGGACGTAAGTTCCCCCTCAATTCAACACTTATAATTACACAACTGTCCAGGAAATAGATAGAAAATAATCGATAATGTATATACGTTTGTGTGTGGGGGGTCTACGACAGGATATACCTTGCGCGAGCCGTCGTTGCCGTGGATTCTGTACAAATTGAGTTATCAAATGGTTGTTTGTGTTGCTAGGCTGTCCTATACTCGAGCCCCTTTAGAGGAGACCAGGATTCTGCTGTTCTTTGTTGGACGACCCAAAGACACCTGCATGGCACTCTGGGAAAACTCGAGGGCCTTTAGCGTTCGGTCAATGTGGCTCTTCTCGGGTGAGGCGGCTACAATTAGTACGCACTTCGCATGGCCTCCTAGACAGGGTTTGAGCAAGTGGGTTAGTTTAGAATCACGGTAGGGAACAGCCAATCCACTGGTGGTAGCATGTCCAGACTTCCGTCGAAGAGTTTCAAAAACACGAGCCAGCGTAACGAGTGACCGATTGATGTAGCCCGTCTCAATGTGCTGTGAATTGCTAGCTTCGATCCTTTCAGCCGACTCGGAGCCGGCCAAATCGCACAGAACAAGGGAGGAGGTTCGTCGTTGCTTATCTATTTGGTTTGTCAGACAGAGGTGCATGCGGATAATCAGGTGAGACCGCGAGGATTCAAGGTTGAGTTTCGTGGCACTGACCTTGCGGCGCATGTATCCACGTTCGATCCAATGCAAAGTCTCCTGCTCACATGTTGTGATCTTTTCTTCGGCATTTATGAGACGAACATCGGAGCCGTTGTCTGACAGTCTTACTGGGGTAATCTGGGCGGCGAGTAAGTCGTAAACAACCTCGTTGTGGATCTCGAACATGGCAACGTTTACCTCTGTATTCCAGACTCCCTGAAGGGGTTCACAGAGGTCAAACAACTCATTCACGGCACGAGTGCATAGCCCAGGACTTTTCTTTGTGCCCTGCATCGTGAATGTCTTTCCACTGCCTGTTGGACCATAGGCCAGAATACAGACGTTATACCCGTCGACGTATGACCCAATTAGGGGGCGGATCTCCTCGAATATATCCTCTTGCTTGGTGTGGCTCTGAAATACCTTGCTAAAGGAATAACATTCGTCCCTGGCCATGTAGGCAGCCGTTTGCTGGATTCCAAGTTGTTTGCGATAGTTCAGCGTGTTTGGGTTGCTTCGTCCGGGAACAAATATCTTATCCATTGCGCAGAACTCAAACGGGCACGGCTCCACAGTTTCTTCTTGTTGCGGTCGGAATCGACAAATCACCCGGATATTACCACTCACCTCCTGCAGCTGGTTGTGCAGATCCCGTCTGGTTTCGGTCTCAGAGATGTAGAGCATCTGGAGGCGCTTGTGATCGAATATGAGATTTTCGTAGGCCTCCCGCAACTGCTCGTACTCCGAGTTTCTCTTCGCTACTGTCTTGTTACCGGCCTCCGACTTCGCTAACTGATTTCGCAGATTGCTGTTTTCAGCGGTTAACTTTTCACTCCGGACTCTCTGATTGGCCAATTCTAGTTGGAAACGGTCTATATCCTGCACTAACTGGGAATTTCGCAGGGATGTCGATTCACGCTCTTTCACCTTCTCCGTGAAACAGGCCTCCAGTTGATTGTTGGCGGACTTAAGATTTTCGTTGTCGGTTATGAGACGTTTGAGTTCGTACGACGTATTCTCAAGAGCTATCTCTGTGTCGTTATGAGTATCCAGCTTCCGCTGAAGCTTACAACTGAGCTGCATTAGGGCCTTAATTTGGGTATCTTTGTTGTCTCTCTCGACCAGCACCTTCCGATACTTTTTGTTCAACTCCAGATTCTCCGTGACACAGCCCTCGGAGTGCTGCTTCAGTGCCTGATGCTTCGCCTGGAGGGCGTTGAAGCTCTCGGTTATATTTTCTATCTGCATTTGCAGATTCTGTCGCTGCAGCATCAGTAATTGCATCATTCGCGTCACCTTGAGACGTCGCTCGGTGTCGGCCTCCTCCTTACTCTGCTGGCCATTGTAATCCTTGATCTCCTTTAAAGACCTCAGGAGCTTTCGCATCACATGCTCCATGACCGTCTGTTTGGTCTTCAAAATCTTGATATTGTTGGAGCCCGGTCTCGAAGTGTTGTCTCCACCGCCATTTTCTGCTGCTAGAAGTTCCGCCTCCAGACCGGGAGAGGGGGAATAGTCGTCGGGACTAGCTGCGTGTGTCTCTACGTGTTGAAGCGCCTCGAGGGCGTCTGCGAGAGTGTGTTGATTTGTCCGTTGAGGAGGCTGATAGGATGGGGGAGGAACTAGGGGACTAGCAAAATTTGTGGAAATCGGAGTTGGTTGTTGGTTGCCATAGAAACCTTGTGTTTTTGCTGCTACTGGCGCATGGATGGGTGGAGCTAAGTGGCTGGGGTAGCATCCAGCAGCCGTGGATGGCTGAGTCTGCACATTCCCCGAGTACGCGTATGCGTTAATGGGCGTGGAAACGTATGTAGCAGGTTGTTGTGTCGTTACAGCACCCGCACTACTAGAAGCTGTGCTGGTCGTTGGAGGGTTGCAAAGGTTCGGCGCATTTGAAGCATATTCCAACGAGCTTGGACGGGGTTCTGTTCTAGTGTTGATTTGAAATTGACATTTTGAATCGCAATTCCGAACAATGGATGAATTTGTACACCCCGGCAAATCACCATTCGGCTCATCCTTAATCTCTGGCGGCAGGTTTATTGTGACAGACTTCCGAGTACCAGGTTGCGACTGTTGCTTCGACTGGTTAGATAGAATGGACGAGTTGGGCTGTTGAGTAGGATACGATTGATTCTGTTGATTCTGTTGAATCAGGTGTGCCTGTCCATTCATAGATACTGTTTGCTGGTGTAGTCGCGCTTGTGGATACTGCTGTTGCGGCAATGGCTGGGAGAAAAATGAAGGGTTGTGCTGTTGTTGTTGTTGTTGATGCTGCTGCTGCTGGGAGATCATATTTATTTGAGGCTGCATCGCCATAGATTGACATGCTTGGGGTTGCGCTTGCATAGACATCGAACACGGTTGTTGATTAATCATTGAGGCTGTTTGAGGATAACCCATTGATGTTTGAGGCTGATTGGCTCTCTGTTGCATTAACATGGGTTGTGTTGGCTGAGACATCACGGAGGAATTATGATTTATTACAGAGGGTCTCGTTTGCATCATCATTGGTCTCGGCTGTAGAACCATACTAGGTTGTGAATGTTGTGCCATAATGGACTGTTGAGTTTGAATCGGCATTGTAGGTCGTGGTTGAACAATCATGGAGGCCGGTTGAGGGACCATAAAGGGTTGTTGCTGAGTCATGTATGCCGTTGCATGTCGTTGATTCATCATAGCCGCATTCGCTTGATTTAAAGGTTGCTTTTGTGCTTGAGCCATCATCGTGCCCTGCTGACCGAATGCTGAAGCATTGTGATATAATTGACCGGCGGCCGGATTGACCATGACTTCATTCTGATTCATTTTATTGAATTCGCGTGTTTGAGTCGTGAAAGCTAATCGTGCATGCTGCAAATTAATTTTTGCGCCAGAAAATGTCATCGATTATTCCCCCATTCGCGTTGCGATCAATAGACCACGTGGCAAACAACGAATAGACGCCAGCTAAGTGCACTACTTCTGCGTGGGCCCCAGAAACTTTTACAAATAGGTGTGTATTTTCCAGTATTAAAATCGGATATAAACTGTGAGGGACTTGTTGTATACACTTTTCTGCATTCAATTATTAAAATCTTTATTTAAATTTAATGTCTTTGTCATTGAATTTATAATGCGCCTCACTTAAAATGTTGTAGATGAGCCCTTTCTAGCGTGTTTTAGCGTTGCCTGCTAACATAATGAACTGGAATTCAAATCGTTATGATCCTTAAACCGCACATACAAACTAAATTTAATCAAGTGCGAAAAAATCATAAATTATAAATACTGGAAATTAATTTAAAATAATGAATAAAAGTTTGAAATGAACAGAATATACATAACTAAAGAAACAATAAGCTACATTTTCATCGATTGGCCTGGCGAACATTGTTGTTTACGAATCGTACAAAACTCTCTACACTGTGGCTCCCGTTGTAACGTTTGGCCTGACCAGCAGAAAGCAAAACCACAGTGGGGAGATTTGAAACAGCGTAATAATCGGCCTCCTCTGCGTAATTGTCGACATCCAGCATAGCGGCAGTGAGTTTGGGGTGATTGTTTTTCAGCTTCGAAGTCGCCTCTTCAAGCATTGACTGCACTTTATGACAATTGGAGCACCACCTGGCATGGAACATAAGAAGGCAATACGTGGCGCCCTTTTTCGTGTTGCAGGCGTCGTCTTCGATTCTCTGAAGGGAGTTGTTATCGAGCTCCACGAGAATTCCCATGTTTAAATGCCGCTTTCAAGGCGTGGCGATCTAGCTGGGTTATTTATCACGTGTTCAATGAACCGCGAGCAACGTCACGCGGCCAATATTGATTTTTGCGGCATGCGGGCGAGTCGACTGCCCCCATGGGACGTACAAGTGTAGACATGGAATTGCACAGAGTGAATGTGCAATCTTGCGCTTTAAATTTGTCTGATGAATTATTTGGACCTACACGAATTATAACACGACTTTGCTGAACACCATCAACAATATTACACACCCACACACAATAAATTCAACAATATGCTTCAACAACATCATCTTAACACGTTTAAAATCGACCAAGTAGCTATTCGATGGCAGGCGTAATACATTTTTTCAGAGGATAATTTCTTGAAAGTCTGACAACGTAAATTAAAAAATGTAGAATCAAATATTTGTGTGAAATGTTGAATCAGTACTAATTACTCATATGTATTGGTAATCAAGTAATCGTTCTATCCTTTAAACGCACCCGCTATCTTTGATTTGTGGCTGTTTTTACTCAATTATTCAGCATTAATTGATTTCAATTCTATTGTGGACATCGTTTCTCTTCCGTAATTTTAGATTTCAAGAACGTGTGTTTGTCTAAAAAATAGTCGTTTCAATAGGAATTATGTATTTTGTGGAGGACCTTTTTTGCAGTTGCCACCGTAGTTCTTTCTATTTTAGTTTTTCTGAATTTTCCCTGCAACTTTACAGGTAATGTACGCAATGACATCACTGCCTGCTTTCGCGGGAATGCTGTTAGACTCTTAGCGACAATGCCGAATCGCAAATCCTTTTTTAGAAGTATAGGTCGAATGAACTCGCACGCAACCAGTCTAGATTAATAGCATTGGAATTTGTTGATCGTTTTCAATCGATCGCAGTGTCACAACGGTCTAGACACACCAGCCAGTTAATTTGCGTCTGACATGTATTCGTGCATATTGCACCAATGGGTCAATCCTGTGGTCCCATTGGTGCGATGAAGGTGACCTCACCAGACGTCATTATAAATGCCGAGGCTGTTTCACGTGCCATTTTACACGCGACGATGAACGTCGATGCCGCTGTTCTGGTGATCCTCTTGGCTCTTCCTTTAGCCCTGCCTGAGCACAGTGGAGCAGGTGTTGAACTGACGCCAGAGTCTCTTCTGATCGCGGAATCAGACTCAAAAAATGGCTCCCTGTCCTTCCTTGTCCTCTTCTACGCCCCCTGGTGCCCTCACTGCAAGCGACTGATGCCCATCTACGCGGAGGCTGAAAAGATCCTGGTTCCAAAGTATCCCGGCCTGAAGGTGGCCCAGATCGATGCCTCGAAGTATCGAGATGACCTTGAGCGCTTCAAATTGGCCGGATACCCCTCCATAATTTTCTTCACCAATGGAGAGCAACACAAGTACAGGGGAGATCGAACAGTAGCGGATTTTGACAACTTTATCGCAAAAATCAAGAACAAGGAGAAGTGAATTTTGGAATAAATCGCCGATGGCTTTCTTTAAACCTTCTTCTTCGAATGTGTGGCTCATCTATAAAAATATATTCAAAATACATGCTGCTTATAAAACGAATTTTTTATGTTTGTTTTTTTAACGTACATGTTGTTATAGTCTCTCCTGAATCGGAGTAAAATAAATAAATTATAAGAAAAACATGTTCACCCAAAACCTATTTTCGTGAAAAATCCGATTAGCCAATCTCTTTTGCTGTAGCGGCCTGGGTTTCGCCAAAAATGAGCATTTTCATAAAAATCCTGGCATCGCATTTTGACTAGCAGGCGGACTACTAAATGAATGCATGATGTCTTGACCTTTGTTTGTTCTGTCGACATTTTAATAAGCTATTTGCACGCCCATTCATTCTTATCAAGCATGATCTAATTTTACATTACGCGGTTGTTATATTTATTTTTTGGCGCGCGTTTTGGATATGCTCTTTCAATGGACAAAATTACGCATTAGCCAAACTTTATATACTTCGGGGACCTCATTTGTTTTTCTTCCGAATTTTCATCATTTTTATTTCGCATAAACTTATTCTTAATCTCAATCATCGCCAGAAAATTATCAGCCCTCTAATTTTCACAAATTTGAAAATAGAAAAGAAGAGCTCTTGCAAACGCATTTCCCCTGTTCTAGGTATAAATGTCACTTTCCCTTTCAATATATTTGTTGGTGTATATTTTAATGCTGAAAGTTTTTGTCCTCGTGATCTCCATGGAGTGAATACCGTCGTTATTTACTGGAGAAAATGATTCCCTAACACAGCGAAGCAGCCCGTCAAGGCGTTGAGCAAATGCGGCCTCCAGAGACCGAACTCAACCGACACAATTCAGTAAGTTATTTTTCGAGCAAACTTCAATTGTGGACCAGCCCTAAAGAATTTCAAAAATCTGGATGTTTTTTTTTAATTTGCTTGATTGATTCCGAACCGTCCGCATCGGCATGAATGGTTTTCTAGTGGGATGCCAACATACCCTGGGTTAAGCAATAATCAATGAATATAGAAGTATACCACACGATACTACATTTTCGAGCACGCTTCGAAGCCTCCGAGGTCAAATCAATAATTTGGTCCAAAACAAATTCATGCATTTGCAACAACAGGCTTGTTTTCTGAACCCAGTCGGACGAAATGCTTGCATAATGCTCACAAGCCTGGTGGTTTGAGAACCAATAATCAGGATGATTTCCCACGGTCAACCAAACTTAATTCGCCTTGTTAGTGGATATGTGTGCGTTGGAAGTCGCTCTTGCAAAAACATTTGCAATTAGTGCCCTTAGGCTGCGTGATGCGCGCTGGGGGTGGTGTATCTCATTTGACCCAAACCTGACCTCTCTCCACCGGATTAGTGGAGTCCGGGATGAATAATAATAATAATTGTAGCGGCTTTATTGAGGTCACGAGGACCAAAACTTTCAGCATAATACAAGGCAGTATAACAAGCACTGGATAGGAAAATGGTCTTTTAGTTCCTGCTTCACCTGCTCTGGTGAAACCAAAAATAGGGACAAATAGGGAATGACCGAATTGCGATAGGCTGTCGTTCTTGTTGGTATTGAACGGTATAGCCTACGCATTGGTCGAAAAGATTTACATTTAGATACACTTGAATAGAGGGGATGGGAGGGGTCACTTAAAATACGAGCAGCGATTAGTGAACAACTATTGAAGTGGCGTTGCACGATGATTTCTTGAATGGAGAGAATAGGCAGACCACAAGAAAACGAGATTATTTTAAAAAGCCTATGAAGGGTTAAAAATGCAGAACATTTAAGGCCAGGGAAAATTACTGGGGAGCAAGGGGAATTATACAGGCGCGAACAAATGTAATGAAGATGCATTTTGATGCGTTCAACAGAAGACCATTCTCCGAAGCCCACTCGAGTGCCTCAGTGACTGCCTGCCCGAGCTGTTGAGAATCACCATTCGTCTTGCATGCATGGCATAAAGTCAAGTCATCGGCGTATTTTATAAGTGTCACGTAGTTAGGGGACCGAAGGCTAGACGTGTAATATTTAAAAATTAAGGGAGATAGCACAGCGCCTTGTAGTACACCGCAGCTATTTGGCAAGGAGGTGGAGCTTCATTACCGACTCTTACAAGTCGATTAGGAAAATGGTTTTGAAGCCAATTAATCAACCATCCTTCCATACTAACTTCACATAGTTGAGAAAGGATGCGGGAGCGTGAAATAGTGTTGAAAGCAGAGGAGAAGTCCAAGAAAACTCCCTTGACGGCTTTCGCTTCGGCATCAAGTGATGAGTGGAGGGTGTGCGAAAACGTAGCCACGGCGTCCAGAGTGCTTCTATTTGGTTTCTGTCAATCTGTTAAGATTTTTCCAGAGGTCGCCGGGTTTCGATGTTCTCAACAGCCTATCAACAAAAATCTTGCTTAGGCGATTTACCTCAGCTGTGATCCTGATCGAAATTGGTTTAATTTCTCGGTACCTCCCCTTGCGACAGAGTTGTTCTTTTTTTCGCCTCAGTCGTTTCAGAAATGGAGAAGATATGATACGGGGGGGGGTGAGAGATAGTTCCATGAGTTGATAATGCGCATCGTACAAAAAACGGAGATAACTTTTAATATTGTCTATCTCTTTATCGAAGTCGGTTTTGGCAACGGCATCTCTTAAATTGCGCTGGTTCTCGGGGGAATTTAAAACGGATACGATGTTTTTTTAGGTTTGGGACAACGTTGGTGGGTTTTTTTTATCCTTGCCATTTATTTTCGGTAGACAAACAACGTTGCAGTGATCCGACTGGGTAGGTCCAACCAGGGTGGGCCGAATCAGTACTAGCGGTAATGGTAACGGCATATACCACAAGCAAGCATTTGTAAGATTAAAAATTGACACATGAGTCTCTTGTTTAATGAGAAGCAGAAAACCATAACCCAAAACCCTTTGGCCTCAGGCATACCCACATAGTTAAGAAACGAATTGCCAATATAATATTTAAGAGTTCGCCATTTTAAACAAGCGTTTATGTTGAATGTTCAACAGTGTAGACTAAACAGAGCGTATAATACTACCCATCGGATGGACCTGAAAGCAGGCATTTGACGTTGTTCTTTTTAATCCATCTGGAATCCCCTTTAAGAAGCACACGTTTACGAAAAAACACGCTTAAAACAGTTTAAAATGCCCCACATATGATTTTATGACATTGGTTGTCTGAAAAATATAGCTTTCAGTGGACTTAAGATTTGTTGACATACACCATTCCAATGCTACAATGTATAATAGAATGCGTCCCCTTGATGTAAATCTTTTATTCGCCGTCGTTGTCTGGTTTTTTGCACAATTGTTTTTTTCTATCGCTTAAATGCTTTCTTGGTTTCAGCTCAAACAAGGCCGCAGAATAATCTACTCAGCAATTCAAATTTAGTATGGAAATGTTTTATCTATTTTGAAATAAAACAGCGAAACAACGTCTTAGCCGTGTTTGGCGTTGGTTTTAATGCCTTGGATTAGGACCTCCTTTTTTTAACTGAACGTGAATTCGGTCCTATGGATAACCCGCCTTGGCCCGATCAACCACAATTATGTGTCTGGTAAGAAACTGAAAGAAACGCCATAGTTGTGACTGGGCGGTTGTAACACTGACAGTGTCTCTGCAATTCGACGGCTATTGAAAGTCTCACATAAAAAGGGCATGAAACACCCCTAACTATAAAATAACGCTCTCAAACGTGGTGTTCATCTATGGGGCGGCTTCAACTAAGCCATCTCCCTTGACAACAAAACATTTTTTGTACAATAGAAACGTTCGACTGTCCTAGGATGAACTGAGAATCAGTAAAGGATTTCCACGAAATGCGTTTAATATTGTCGAAGTGTTCAGTTGTGGTACGGATTCCGCCCCTAATTACAGCCGATACCGGAAGTGCAAAACCTTTTCTTGTCCAGTAATCGCCAAACATTTACATCCGGAGCTAGTGGCAAAATGTGCAATACTAAACTACCTGGAATATAGGGAATTTCAAGTTAAAGGGAACGTTTGGCTCGGTCTCCGAATATCAGTGTCTACATAGCTTTAAATTGATTATGCCTCACCGGTTTGCCAAGTAAGGAGCTTGAACGACGCATACTACTATTTCCGAACAATTACCTTGAAGTTCTTTTCGATATTTAGGATGTTTCGAAGACAGACTATTTGTTGTCTACAATAACGCCAATACCATACTGTTAGGGAACCGTTTTTTTGAATGAAGAAAACGCAGCGCCCAGGTTTGTTGGTGTTTAGTTTCTTCAAATTATGTGAATCAGAGTTGTTCATGAAATGTTCTGTGTACTGATTCAATTAAATAAAAACCAGTTTAATTTTTATTTTTGCGATTAAACATGTGTTTAATTGATTTTCTTCACTCAAATAATAATCATGGACAAAAAAGACGGACGAAAAGCGGATATTGATCGTTCAAAACATCGGTGTTGACTAAATGTTATTTTCACAAAAGATTCTAGGTTATGGGTCGTCAAAACGTAAATTTCATAGAGGGTATGCTGCTCCAGGCGGATTCTTATTGTATTAAATTATTCGGCTCAATAATCAAGTAAAACATAACCTTCCTCTGTGAATCGTATCTCATTATTCCGGAAAGCAGGATAAAATTAACTATCAATATACCAAAATTATTTCAAGTCTTAAAATAAGCTCCTTTCCACTCCAATAGAGGGTTGACGATTTTGCATAATTATAGCGTCAACGATATAAACAACTTTAGTCTCTTCCGGATGCGGAAATTCATTATGTATTCGGGCGCGTTAATTTTTCCCGGGCCGGTGATTAATAGACCGACCTGCGAAATCACATTGAATATATGACTGACATGACAAGCTGTTGAATTTTTTTCTTTCTGAAACTTTTTATGCCAAAAATAAACAATGTGTAATGTCCCAGTGATTATGATACCTAGGAAAATGGGATTAGTTAATAGTAACCTGTATTCCGCCAGAGGATGTCCCCAAACGTCAGTCAACACCATGACGAATGAGACTTAAATAGGCGAGCGACCTTTACTTTGGAAGGAAGATTTGTAGAAGGTACAGGCATCGTGTAAGTGCACTCACGAAAGAGGATATAATGAGGAAAGCTATAGACGAAGAAGTTTGAACACAATAGGAACTTTGGGCGAAAATGGGACGGGTCCTTTTAACGCGCAACTATCCAACTGGTCCATAGTATGGGAGAAGGGATGATGTCGCTTTAGGATGTGTGGAGGAGGTTGAGCGGCTGCGGTTGCGAAGGGCTGGGAGAGCGAAAGGCATCCTGTATGACGGGAGAAAGTGAGTTACCTCACTTTAAGTGGACGAGAGGGTCGTAAACACCATCAGATCGAAATCCATACCATCAAAAGATAGCAAAGCAACATGGCCGCCTCCTATCAGGACATGTCGTGCATTACATATGTTTCGATGAAAATTGCCGCCATAAATATATTTGGTTGGTTGTGTAAGAGAAATATTCTTTTGTTAATATGTTAATACTTAAGCATCCTTGTGTATATGATATTATAATTAAGGAATGTAACGCAAACAGCGTGAAAAAATGATTTAAACAAATTATTTATCTAAATAGTTTCCACTACAATTATTATTATTATTATTGATAGTGGGCGCGAACTCCGAAACATTTATTCGGCCAATTATATATCTTGTTCGGACATCTAAACCTACAGTTACAATTTGTTTATTTATTTGTGCGTTCTAACGGAAATTTAATTTAATGAATGTTTGCATATTAATCCATGTTTAAATTGTCATTTTTATTTTGGTATTAGTTACGACCACAAACACGCATAATCTAGCAACACGTTTGATATGTTTTTACTGATATTCGACTCTTTTGTTTCGCTTCAGATTGTCGATCTGGAAGAAAATGTCAGACATTGAAGGCATCAAATCGTTCGTATATGCTTTTCTTCAGAAAAATATACGAAAAACCCCCGAATACATTTTCCAGCAGCGATCAGCAGGACATGGTCGTTTGCGTTTCATTTGCGAGGTAAAACCCTTATGTGATACCATATTTTCGTGTATAGCTAAGAGTTGATGGCTTTCCTTATATTGGGATCGGAAATTCCGTTAACAAAAAGGATGCACAAACAAATTCCGCTCGTGATTTCGCTAATTATCTTGTTCGAGAAGGTCTTATAAAGGACTTTGAAGTTCCCCGTATACTCGTAAGTTGCATGCCATTTATTACAACATAATCTCATAGCCAGAAGAGTATACTCGATCTAGCGAGGAAGATGTCAAACCCGTAATACCGCTTGCTGGCCCCTCTTCAAATGGACAGCAGCCTCGCGATTCCCATATTCCTCCCCCACGGTCAGATTTCGATAGTGATTGCCCAAGAGGTCCTCGCGACTCATACATTAACCGAATTATGGATCAAAAGAAGCTTGAAGAGGTATGGCCGTTATATTTACGTTTATAAATATGTTTTATTCCGAATAGGCGGAGGAAGTCGACTTGACGGCTGATATACATGGTGGCTGGTCTATGGAAAATGCAAAGGCTCGTTTAAACGAATATCTCCAATCCACACGCCAAGAACCCGTAAACGTCAAGTACACAGCTATTGGTCCCGATCACAACAGGTATGAATTCATGTTTTTTGTTTTTTGGATATTAAACAATTCGGTCACACGTAGCTAACCCCACGATTAAGCTATTCCGAAGGGATTTTCCGTTTGACCGAAACAAAACGAAACACTGCTTCATTATCAATCACTCAAGCGTTGATTGAGGAAGCAGTTAAATTTTTACCTCGCATGCGTTTACTCCAGCCCGGATGCACCATCTTCTTTCGCATGACCTACCTGCTGTTACAGAAAGAAGTAGAGTAGGTGGGCCATTCGAAAGATAAGCACCGGGCTGGGAGTTTACGCCAAATTATTCCTCTAATTTCAGTCTCGTCCCACCTCTGATCGTATGATTTTCCACTGTTTGTCAAGTAAGCTCTTTATCTCGCTGCTGCGAAACCTGCCTCGACTAGTGTGATTGATACTTTGCTTTGTAACTTAGTATCAATGTTCACACAATTCCTCTCGTAGGAGCTTTTTCGCAGAGTCTACGGTGCTCGCAAAGCGTATCAATAAACAACTGTATGGACGGGAAAACGGCTCGAACAAAGTAATGGCCTCACGCGCTTGTTGTCTTTCGCTCGTGCGCCAACTCTTTCACGTCGGTGAAATTGAGGCTTTCTCGGGGGAGAGGCGTAAGAAGAAGTCAGACGAGGTAGGTATGCCCCATGGGTTCTGGGCTTTTTCTGCGTTTCTTTTAATCTTGGGCTCCACGATGGCAGTACCATAAGACAATGGTATTGCGAACATCCGAATTTGGCGGATATCTCTTCTTCTAGAATATGAACCGGCTTCATGAAGTTTCTCGTCCCCAGGGCCACTCGGCATGACCTGACCTGGAGAACGATCCCGGGTCCCCCACTAACAGAACGAGCATGCTAACCACTAAACCACCAGCCCACATAATAATAATAATAATTTTTACGCTTTATTAAGGTCACAAAGACCAGAACTTTCAGCATTTTAATGTTTAACAGGAATGGAGGAAATAACAACATGCATACACATGGCGAACATGTGGAATTGTGGTGCATCTATCCGATCAATGTGCTAGGACTGTCTAGATCATCCCACTCTTACGTCAAAGATGTCGGTTGAACCCTAACACCCGGGCTTGATTTATTTTAATTAGCGTGTTTTTTTCGCTGAAAAAGTGTATGGATTTCTCTTTGCCAAGCTTCCTCCGATTTCCGTGGAACTGGATCCCCATCTGGAGCGTCGCCTCCATAACCTC
Source organism: Proteocephalus fallax (assembly GCA_028672205.1). Lineage (NCBI taxonomy): Eukaryota > Metazoa > Platyhelminthes > Cestoda > Proteocephalidea > Proteocephalidae > Proteocephalus > Proteocephalus fallax. The sequence continues at coordinate 242,335 of JAPUBX010004026.1, read as the reverse complement.
CTCGTAGATCTACACATGATGCCCAACCTGACACCACCGGCTCCCCGACCGATGTCTGCAGTGGCGGAGTCTGTGGCCTACCCAGAGGAGCACAACTTGATATTGAATTATAAACTCGCCGATTTTGCGCCACAGCCCCGACAGTCCGCCCAACTAGTCTCTTGGTGCCCTCCCGCCACCAACTGGAACCCCTGGACCGCCTGCAACATCGACGAAGGACCCGAGGTGAGTAGAACTTCTGTCCCCAAATTTACTTATCTGTCAAAGATCCTATGGGGCATATCGGGGAGAGAGACGAGATGCAGCTCCTCTCTAAACTGAGGCGCATCAAAAAGCTCCCAGCATATCGGCTCTTCTGCAACCGATTCGGTTGTATTAAGATTTAGAATGAACTTTGTTTATTAAGACCCTATTGACCTGCCAGAATTTCGGTGGCCTAATTGATGTTTTTCGTCTCTTTTACGCTGCTGTTGCTCCTGTAGGCTGTCATGCCACTGTCAGAAATCAGCAAGAATTACGAAGAACAGTACAGGAGACGCTTGGCCAGTCCGGGCTACGGCAAAGTCTACAGGGAGCGTTATACCCTTCCCGCGGCGTCCTATGAGCAGGAAATCCTCGATGCCATCGGTCGAAATCAAGTCACTCTCATCAGGGGCGAAACGGGCTGCGGCAAAACCACCCAGGTGAGCGCGGGGGTTACGCCCAACGTAGTTGATGTGTGTCTATTTCCTATTAGATGAGGCGCCAGCTTCATGAGTCACTCGCGTGAAGGATCTTGGAACAGTCTTAGCACCCGCGACCTGTCTTCACATGTTGGGGGAAACTTAAGACTCACTAAGGATTTAAGTTCGCGTCTACTCGTAAGGCGGTCTGCTATAGCATGCCCGATGCTTATCACAAGAGATATCGGCGCCCCTTTCCGAAATAGCTCAACCCGACGTCGTCTACCGGTTCGAAATTGCCTTCCCTTTGTGGGCGTATTAGGCTACACCCCAGAGCTGACATATTTCTCTGGGCTCGCGGCCCCGCCTAGATTCCCCAATTCATCCTGGACTCCTACCTCGCCTCGGGTCGTGGTGCCGACTGCTGCGTCCTGGTGACCCAGCCCCGTCGAATCTGCGCCATCTCCCTGGCCGAGCGTATCGCCTCGGAGCGCTGCGAGTCCATCGGCACCTCCGTGGGCTTCTCGGTGCGCTTCGAGACCGTCCTGCCGCGTCCACACGGCTCCATTCTCTTCTGCACCGTGGGAACCCTCTGTCGCAAGATGGAGGCGGGCCTCCGTGGTGTCTCCCACATCATCATCGACGAGATACACGAGCGCGACGTCAACACCGACTTTGTGCTCATTCTGATGCGCGATATGGTGCGCGCCAACCGCGGCCTCCGACTAATCCTCATGTCGGCCACCATCGACACGACCACCTTTACCGACTATTTCGACAACTGCGCTGTTGTTGAACTAGAGGGTCGGACGCATTCTGTCACATGTGAGTTCGCTTTTGCTCTCTGTTCCCTCAAATCTGATTGACGGGTTTCGGAATTTAATAATCAGCCCGAGTCCCCTTTGTTGGTCATTGATGTTGCAGCGGCCGTCATTTTCACCACTTGGGACTTCTCCTTTAGTGGGTCTATCTCCTGTGAGAGGATGAACGGGCATTTAAATTCATGGCGTTTCTTGGAAACGACGCCTTCCTAGCCTTTGGGGTAGATTTACTTGCCTGCATCAGGTTTTTCCCGACCAACTGTCGAGAGATTTCCCGGATTGTGTCATCTATTCGGAACCAAAGGTGTGAGTTGAGTGTCGCACGGGTTCCATCGATCGGGTGTTACCCACGACAGGCCCCGCGACCAGAGGTGCTAATCCTCCCACGACCGATGCACGTGGGTGGGGTCAATTTTTACCTCTAGGGAACAAACTTAATGTTGCCGTTGATTTCCTTCAGACTACTACCTGGAGGACTGCATCAACATGATCAACTACAGACCGCCCCCCTGTCCCGATGACCGCAAGAAGGCCAGGAAGAAGGCGCGCTCGCAGGAGCAAATCGCAGCGGACGACGAGGAGAACTGCAACCTCATCTGCCCCAGTGGTTATCCGCAGTCGGTGTCCACCGTGATGCGAGAGATGCCCGAAAAGGAAGTCCAGTTCCCCCTCATCGCCGGCCTCCTTGAGTAAGTGCTGTTGGGGTGCGGCGGTGGCCCGATTGTGTGGCGCTTAGCATCCTCGCATTGTTTATGAGCCATCTGGGTTCTGCCACCCGCGGAGACCTGACCTGGGAGGTTCAAGCACCACTTGGTGTGTGTGGGTGGCCACAGTTTGCAGCGCGTCGGCGACTGTCGTCAACGCTGGAGGCAGCAGGCATTTGCATCGGTCACACACCAGCTCTTCTAAACTTAAAAAAACCCTGTTTGTATTCAAGTCACGATGGTGGTATTTAGGGTTACAACACATGCGTCGTCTGGGGTCGTGGTGACCGAATTGATTATTCTAGGAAGTCGGTGAAGTCGGTATAAAAACACAGAACAGCACTCACGGCATATCAAAGATGCGCCAGTCGTTTGTGTGTGTGTCGGGAAACCTGGACACTGCGCTTGTCGCTGTTTGAGAATGTGTGCGATCGAGAGGCAAACAAATGTATCAGTGTATCGGCGCAAGTAACATCTCTGCGATCTGTCATTCCACCCTCGGGGTTATTTTCCGTTCGTCTTGGCATGCAAGCTAACCTAGCTGGAAGGTAAGGGCGAATCGACGATGTTTGGACTGATCCAAAAATTCAACGACCTTCGGGAAAAACGTCGCTGTAGACGTCACCTCAGCCATATTGGCATGAATATTTACCGTCGCTGAAAATATCGCAACAAATCACTCCGACACGCGTTCAAGGCCTAGAAAAGGCAACATTTCGAAATGTTCATCAGATCGTGTGCATTACTAACCTTTCCCCCGTTTCTGTTTTATTTTCGCATCTAGTCATATCTGTGGAATGACCATTGAGGGCGCGGTACTCATCTTCCTGCCGGGCTGGAACGTCATCAGCATGCTGAGGAAGTTCCTACAGTCCCACCCGCGCTACTCCAACGCCACGGACTTCCACATCCTGCCCCTCCACTCCCAGGTTCCGCGGGAGGAACAACGCCTCGTCTTCAGACCCGTGGCTCCTGGCGTCCGAAAAGTGAGTGGCTTCCACTTTCTCTTTAAGTCGCACCCTCGAACCCTTCCCATCGCTGTTGCTGAACATCTTTTCCACCTCCCCCCCCCCAACGAAAACTGATTCTTTTCTATTTCATTTGGGCCGTAGGGGGTGATTTAAAGAGATTGTAAGAAAACCAATTCGTTGTTGTATGGGCTTCTTCTTACCCGGTATGTTTATCATTGAGGCTGCCCGATAGTTCAGCATCCTCGCTCTACTGGTGAGTTACCCTGGTTCGACTCTCAGTTACAGCCACCACCCGTAAAAATATTCCCGAGATTCTTCCTGGCATACACAATCCCAAAATTCAAATTTGGTGGGTGTCTCTTACTAGGGGCTAAACCGGCTTCGTGGGGGGTTATAGGTAGCGTCCCCAGTTCCAACCGTGGTGGACTGGCCTGGGAATCGAACCCGGGTCCCTAACCCACAGAGCGAGGATGCTAACCACTACACCCTCGAGCTACCTCGTGACATACACCCATTAAACCGGTTTATCCTTTGGTGGGAGTTTGGTATGTCTAACCTCACTAGCTCAGTATGATGGAGATTTGGTGACTTAACTATTGGCAGTAGTGACCGGTGGTGTAAAGACCAGCCCCCGCGCTCTGTTTGCGTGAAACACTGAGTTCGATTTCGGTGTCAGGCAACCGCTACAATATTCCCAAGAATCACCCTCAAGCCGCGCGAAAAAATCCTGCACCCCGAGTAGTGGATGGGGGGTTTCGATATCTGGCTCCATAAGACTGATGATATAAAACAATAAGAATGGTATTCAAGCGATACATGATGTCATAATGACGTCGATGATGAAATACAACCACCTCAATGTGTTGCATCATAGTGGTTGCTTTTTAATCTCACACACACACACACACAAGGAAACATCTCGGTGTGATACCAGCCCTTTTCGTTCGACATTCTTCTCCTAGAGGACAAACCGGATTCCCGATGGTATGCTTGTATTTGGCGGCGTCTGCAGTATCACCCGTAGACGAGGTGGAGTTGGCTTCCGCATCATTCAACGCTCAGCCGCCAACCAGGCGCCACGCGTGCAACCTTGCCTGATTAAATGCCGGAGGCGGCTGCAGTCAATATAACCTGGGAGTCGAACCCATGCTCACTCACAAGCACAGTGATTTCTTGTACGTAAACAGTTGCTGCTGTTGCACCGCGATTTCTGGCTTCTAATTTCGAGTAAAGCTGATGTCAGTCGGTTGTCCGCGTGCGTGGTTGCCAAAACTCTGTTATTAATTATTCGGTTCCCCGAAACGAGGTTTTTGGGATTTGCCTGTTGTTATCGGCGTTGCCCTTGGCTGCTCTTGTTTTCCGGGAAACGTTTACTCCCAGCATCGCAGTACCCCCGAGGACTGCTGTGAACTAATGTTTACGTTCGGTTTACTTTACCCCTCGCCCCCCCCACGCCAAACAGATTGTCCTGTCGACCAATATCGCCGAGTCCTCCATCACCATAGACGACGTGGTGTTTGTGATCGACTCGTGTCTGGCGCGCGTCAAGATGTTCACAGCGCGCAACAACCTGACGAGCTACTCGACGGTGTGGGCGAGCCGCACCAACATGGAGCAGCGTCGTGGGCGTGCGGGTCGAGTGCGGCCCGGCTTCGCCTTCCACCTCTGCAGCCAGGCCCGTCTGGCCCGCCTCGACCAGTACGCCACGCCCGAGATCCTCCGCACTCCCCTCCACGAGCTCGCCCTGATGATCAAACTCATTCGCCTCGGGGACATCGCCGAATTCCTCAAGAAGGCCATCCAACCGCCACCCATAGACGCCGTCATCGAGGCAGAATACACTCTCAGAGGTCGGTCGGTCAGTCGGTCTTCTCCACCACCTTAATTGGAGTCGTCCCCCGCGGGGGGGTTGGCGAAAAAACAAACACGTTTACCTCTCCGGTCCTATTTTGAAGCTCTTCCAGTGGGAGGATCCGGACATAAGGAAAGTTAGACCGTCGATGGGCACATCCCAGGCAGTCGTAATTAGTAGAAGACGCGTTGTAGTGTTGATAGGGCTAAAAGGATCGATGTATAATTATAAAAATTGCATGAAAGGGAATACGACAGCAAATTTGAGTCCTAATGGCGGGTAATCTGTCAGACTGCTTCCTGTGCTGGAGAGGGGGGTCTGCCGATTTGTGTGGAAGAGCTGTGTGTGAGAGAGAGAGCCAGGAAGCCTCAATTTTGATATTACCATCACAGAGAACAGCCATCACAGTGGAAAGAGATAAGCGGAGATTGTGTGGCGCCATAATTCACCGGCGATCGATTATCGCTCTTGTTCTTCCGGTCATACTGCAAACATGTTTGGTGGATTTACAGGGTCTCGTCCTCTAGCAGCCAAATAAATCTATAATTTACATAATAAATATTAAGTGGTGTTGTTTCGGCTTCTTGCCACCCAGTACGATGGACAATAACTAGCAGTGCGAACTGAAGCATACATTAACCAGATGAGATTGGTTGCGTTCGTACTGCGCGTGTTGAGGTCCACATCCCAGTACACCGAAGGGGTCGCGTCAATATCGGCAGTCGTCGTAAAACACTGTGATCTGCTGAACTCCCTTTTTCCTCTACCCCTACCTTTTCGTCCTATCCACCACGCCACGCCTGTCTAATCTGAGTCACATGTCCTCTCTTGTTTTGCATCGCCGTCAAGAAATGAAAGCCCTGGACTCGAACGACGAACTCACGCCCCTTGGCAAAATCCTCGCCCGTCTGCCGATAGAACCGCGCCTTGGCCGCATGCTCGTGTTCGCCTGCGCGTTTCGCCTCGGTGGCGCCATGACTGTGTTGGCGGCACACGCCTCCTTCGGATCCGACGCCTTCTCGATGCCGCCCGACCGACGACGCCTCTCCTGGGAACAAATCCGCTTCGCCGGGGGCACCAAGTCCGATCATCTGGCGGCGCTCAATGTCTTCCAGACTTGGTCGAGGGAACTACGCCGAGGAGGCGAACAGGCTGCAGCATATCTTTGTGAATCCAGGGAGCTCAATGGATCCTCTCTTAGGATTATCGAGGACGCGGCTTCTCAGGTGCTTCTCATATGTGTTCATTCTGTTGGTGTACAATCTCCCAGCAGCGGCGAATCGCGGTGTTTTTGTTATTGTTTGAGACCTCTTGTGCTGTCATGGGAGAGAATGTTTAGAACCAGGTGTGGTTGTTGTTGTTGTCAACGTATTTGGATAAGTGGTTTGATGGACTCCTCCCGGGACGGCTCGTTACACTATTTGTGTCACCCTGTGGGGTTGCTGACTGTCGCTGGCAGTCATATGTCTGCACGAATTTCTCTATTTCTCGACTTCTTTGAAATATTGGAAAACTGAAACAATCAGAACCAATATTGGAGTTGAGGCTCTTTATTTTCTGTCCGGACAGAGGCCGTCCACGTAACCCCGATGAAGCAATGGCATTATACACCGATAAATAATTATGTCCTCACCCTCTATCTCTTTTTCCCCGAGCAGATTCGCGGTATCCTCATCGGCCTGGACTTTCCCGAGTCAGTGCTCTCCGACCCGCCAATCCACTTTGGCCACTCCGTCTGCCCCACCTTCGATTACATCGGGGCCATGCTGACAAGCGGTCTCTACCCCAACGTTGCATTCCACGTGGACAAGCGGAAGCTCTTGACGGCCGAGGGAAAGTGCGCCTTGGTACACAAGTCATCTGTAAATTGCATCCGAGAGCCACACTTCCCCTTCCCATTGTTCACCTTCACAGAGAAGGCAAGTTTGTGGCGATATGTCTTCGGGTAGGAGCTTGTTTATGGTGCAAATATAGCCTCTCACAATTGCGGTTTGTCGGATAAACTATGTTCATTGATGGCCCATCGATGTAATAATATCTGCTAGTTCTTGTTGATCATGTTTCTGCGGAATAATAGTCCTTTCCCCTCTTGACTCACCTGTCTTTCTTGCTCATCCTCTAGATTCGCACTCTCGCCATTAGTTGTAAAAACCTCACCATGATAACACCCATGCAGTTAATGCTGTTTGGTTGCCGTCGGGGGATCTGGCGTCCAGACCAGAATAACCCAGACTCGGGTATTATCCTCCTGGACAACTGGTTGCCCTTGCGTATGCGATTCGACACGGCGGTGAAGGTTTTGGCACTGCGCCCCGCTCTCGAGGCCCTTCTCGTCCGAATCTGCCTTCAGCCTCGCAGCCTGGATACCCTTTCATCTGCAGACGAAGCGGTCATCGAGATCACCAAGTCTATCTGCGAGCGAACGGCCCTCAAAGGACCCCGCTTTGGAGAAACGCCGTCTGGTGGTGATGAAGATGTCTACTCAGGCGGTGACTACAACAACAATAGCAACATTCATCGATTTGAAACTCACTCTCAGAGACCTTTGTTATCAGGAGATAGGAGGCGAGTTGGACCTGAGATGGACACTTCAACATTTAGTCGATATGACGTTCATGACAGAGGAGGTGGTGGTTATCCCCGTCGACGAAGATTCGATGAAAGTGGCAATTACAGATCATATGATCGTTCTTCAGTCCATACAGAGTAAGTCTGTATATGTTAATATTTGATTATACTCTAAGTACCCTATCATATAAAACTGCTTGATTTACCAGACACGCGTTTACCGAAAAAAACCCACATCCAACGTATTATTACACGAAAATCAAGTGAACCCGATCAAATACTTCAAACGGTTGTATTCGTTTGAAATCGAAACGTGAATCTGCTGTTTTATTTACCAATAGAAGGCGAGGCGGTTTCATTGGCGTTTCCATGGAGAATATTATCGGACGAGATGGCATGATCGAGAGGGGTTAAATCTCATTAAAGATACCATACACTGTCATCTTACGGATTCATTATTTTCCCGCGTTTTAGAACGCAAAGCGAGAATCGTTACCAGGACTCTCAACAGAACTCTCGTGGAAATTGTCCCGCGATAAAACGCGAGTACTCATGTATCGAACAAGAGCTACCGCAGTCGAACAGCGACTACTACGTTGCTCCTCCGCAGCCATCACACTGGGACTATGGGACCACTGGCGAAACCGATCAGTGGAATAGTAACCCCTACTCCTACTACCAACAAGACCCCAATTACCAATACCCTCATCAACATTACGCATATCCACAGCCGCCCCCACCGCCGCGATATGGTGATAATACTGGCGGTCATCACCAGGACCAATCATATTATTAATCAAACGAAATTGTTATGTGTATACTTTAAATTATGCGCATCGATGTATGCATACGATTGCCCACTAAATATAACCCGTTGGTAATTTTTGAATACTGATTTGCTTTATTCAGAGCAAAGACTAGCCGAATACTACGACACGGTATTATGTATTAGTCGAAAAATCGACAGGTTTTTTTAAGCCCATTGTCTTGGCGTAATACGATTTTTTTGCGAAGTCGGTTATCGTTAAATTGCGACTTTTACAGAAATCCTATCCGATTAATAATCCCAGATAACCAACCGAAGTTTCGCTTCCCCCAAATATATCAGATTACCACACTCCTATAAACCCAGAAGCAGTGAAATATTTTGAATCAATGGATTTATTAGGCCAATTTAAATAATTATGCAGCACCTTCGATACCGTAGCCGTACACTTGTAACATAAAATGCTTCAAAACAAAGTTGTTTCAAAAGGTATCGGAAAGCATACAAAATTAACTGTTCATCCAAAACCGATTGCTAAAAAACATATTTATTTGCTTAATCAAAATATTATTAACAGATATTATGATAAGAAAACTTGTTAGGCCTATCATTGAAATGCGTTTTAACTTAACAAAAACCCATTGAAGGTCTAGATCTGTTTTCGCCCGGATATTTTGTTACTGTTGCTCTCTGATGTATTTTTAGGTTTGCTTTACTATATATGCATACAAAATACTCAGTTTAAATTTCTTAAATATTTAATTTGTATTATTCACCATAACAATGCAGTCCGATTTATAACTTACATACTTATCAAATGGACTATACTAGGAGATAATTAATTTGTGGTCAACAATACAAATTTTAGAAACACACATGTTTTAGTGCACATATATTGCAAATTAAATCTTTTCAAAGAAATGGGAACTGACGTATAAATCGAAAACCATCTTATCCAATTTTTAACAAACTTACGCCAATATATGCTTTTACGTATTCATAATTGATTTTTTTCTTAATTACAATGTTAGGTAAAATAAAGCAATGTTAAACTTACCTGCGGGATCAAATTTGATCAACAAGGGTGATCGCATAACGTGGATGCGCATCGATAGCCCTGTACGCGACTCTCTTATAGTGCCGATAATAAATAAACCCGGAAATCTGTCGTCAGTTCCCGTAGTAAACGAAGACGCACGCTCTGAGGTGAGAATTGCTTTTCGTCATTTGAACCCACTTCGCTGTAAACTGTTCTCATTTTATAGGGTGATAGCGATGTTTCATCGGAAACTAATTGGGAATTATTAGGAGATGATTTACTCGTACCTATACCCGACGAGGTAAGGAAAGCTTATTTTTTTAAACTCACGCCCTGCATAGCATACTGATATTTCAGGTTAAACAGTATAAGTAGCCATATGGCATCTATGTTTGTTTTTTTCAATCCTTCAAGAAAGGTTTTACAGAACCGAAATATATTATGGAAATCAAAAACGTTTACTGTCCACGCTGTTTGTTGTTTCTCAGACATGTCTTAACGACTAGGTACAGTTAGTGTGGGTTGACAAGAATAAACAAATGTTTGGCGAAAGTCTCCAGGTGCGTCGGAATCCGTGTGCTTCTTGTCGTGCAGCATATCCCACTTGAGAATAAATCGGCTTTACGGGGATTTCCGATGAAGATTATCGGGAATATGTTTACAGATTGCGTCTGCAGTGCTTTCCGTGGTTGTCTGACAAGGCAATCGAACCCTTGTCTCTGACCAACTGAGTGAGGATGCTAACCGCTACAACTGTTGTCTATCCGTCGCAATTTCGCTGTTCTGTCTTATCTGAAAGGGTGTATCTGCCTGTGAAATCACGGGAAAAGTTAATCATACGAAACCAAAGAGGTCGGTGGATTTTAAATATCTTATTAAACCTTGGACTTTTGCGGTTGTAGTCTTGTTAACTATGGTCGTTGCTAACTAGTAAATTGCCGCACCCTCTGCAGAAATTCGGAGGTAAAGAGAGAGAATTGGAAAGCGACGCTTTGTACCGTGGATTAACTCGACTGGAATTGACAAATTTGAAAATCGCAGTTAAAACTTTTCTACTCAATATACGAGGTCGTTTCGATCCACGAAGGATGCCTTCAGTATTTTGTCTAGGCGCTTAACATTGTCATATGCGACGGGATGGTAACATTTCGTACGAACATTTTTGTTGTCCAATCTAGTAGCAGCGTTTCACGAAGAAAAAGAGGTTTCGAGGTCGCTGTCGACATACGCAATGGCGAGTTGCGTTGAAGGTCGCTTTTAATAATTTCATGCTTGGTCTGTTTCACAAATGTCACCTAATTATTGCCTCCGTGGTAATTGTGTTCTCAGTGAGTTATTGTCTCGTGCACTTCGTTGTGTTGTTTATGTAACCTACCTTTGCCGGATGACAGCGTAAGTGATTGGAGGCTGGTTCAACAACTGTGATGCACGACAGTCAGCATGTTTAAACACCCATACATGTCAGTGCAATAATAATATTTGCGTCGATGGATTGCTTAAGGTGTACAATAGTTTTGAATTTGTTTTCCGCAAAAGAATGGGACTAGAAAATGAGCACATTTTAATGCTTCGGCCTTATGACATAGCCAAGCATCTATAGCGCCGTCATAATTATACTTACTCACATATACCCGTCAGGTAGGCCGTGTGCAGAGTTTATTGGGCTGGATTTTGGCCCTCTACTTAGGCTCTCCGAGGGAGTGTCACTTCTTCTTCTGTCTTCTTCTTCTTCTTCTTCTTCTTCTTCTTCTTCTTCTTAAATTAGTCTTTTGGCGGCATCGGAAAACCAACTGGTCCGAGTTGCGATGGCGATTAGTGGCGCTACGTCAATCAAATCAGTGGAGTTAATTTAAAGAAGTTTTTAGTTTTGGCGCCGTTAATGAATTCCAGGATACTCAGATGTGGCGCGTTTTCTTCATTCTAGCACAAAAAATACCTGGCTCGCATTTTTCCAGGCGCAAAAGAGATTTCCGCAACCGCGTCGGCCTATGGCAGCGACTGCAGCCTTTGCTCGAAACCGCTATTCCCGGGTACGTCTTGTAACCAGCATGTACTCACCCATGCAAGTACTAACCTGGCCCAACGTAGCTTAACTTCGGTGATCGGACGAGAACCGGTGTTTTCTACGTGGTATGGTCGCTGACGACCACAGTCAACTTACATCCCTACTCCAATCCAACACCACCACCATCATCACCACCTACACATTCACCTCCACCTGGCCCATCCAGGAGCAGCAGAAGCAACATCGTCATCAGCATCGTCAGCATTGCCAAGCATTGGCGAAACCGGGCGACGGTTTTGCTTGCCAGCAACGGCTCACTTCCACCAAAGTCTCGCTCGGTTGGTTTGTGTGCGGTTACTGCAGCAGCAGCTACCACCTGAAAGGAAGCGCCAGGACACGAAAACGAAGTTGAAGGATGGCGGTTATTAATAGAAAAAGATGCCACCTAACACCAAAACCCGCTTCTATTCCATTCCACCATTACATGATCCCTAGGACACACGCATGCGCCACACCCCTTGTCGGCCACTTGACGGCTAAACCAAATACGGGTTGCCGGGATTCAGACCCACAGCGAGTCCCTCAACCAGACCACGACTGACGGTGTAGAAGACTCCACGACAATATAGGCGTCTCTCCCCGCTGCCCCGTCTGACGCACTTTAGCGTGTTCATGCAAATTCCCGAAGACGCCTCACATTCTAGTCGGAGATTCGGCCATTCTTTTTTTGCCTCTGCGTCAATTTGTGCCATTTGGCTTTCTTCCTCTCGCTAGCCAAAGTCGACTGGCTGAAGCGGTATTCTCACCCCCTCTTCCACATCACCATCATCACTCCTGCATTTTAATGGCATGTCCAGGCTTGTTTCAGTTCAGGGTCTCCAATTCCTCGACGACGCCGCGTACCCTCGACGCGCTGGTCGAGGTCGCGATATGTCCTCAGAGATTGAACTGGGTTTTATAATAATTTGGAAACAGTTAATAAAGCAAATCGGAATGCCTTAAACGGTTTCCCTAATTTGGTGAGAAGGCATTCGTCTATTGTAAACAGGTACTACAAGCATGTTTCAAAAGTATATTTATTTTCGTACCAACCCGAAATTCCGATGATGCGGCAAATTCAATTGTAGATTTAACCTTTGAGCGAAATGTGAAATTTACATATGATCTATCGTAGGAAACTAGGGTCCCACCACTGAATATATATTACTTAGACAGAAGTAATCACCACGACTTGTATTTTCAGATGACGCCACTCTCGACTTCTACGATGGCCGTTTCTATTGCTCAAGTTGCCATCAGGGCCAGAAGGTCAGTATTCCATGCAACATCATAGAATGTTGGGATTTTTCTCTCAAAACAGGTTAGCTTATCTATATTTATTCATAAAATTTACCAAGTTACTTGAAATTGCTAAATAGAATAATCCTATATATTTATACATTTACAGTGTCGATAGCAACAAAAGCCTTTCTTGACTCAATTGCTTCTTACCCTATAATAAACCTCGCTCCTATCAATCCAAAAATTTTCGTGTCTGTACCCGAGTTGGCGGCTATGCGTTGCCTACGCCGACAACTTTTCCTTCTATGGTCTCTTGTGACGCGTTGCAGTAAAACGATTTCAAAACGTTTCGCTTTGCTGCTGGGACATCGAACATATATGCTGGACGGCCTCAACTCCATCGAAACATATTCCGTCGCCGTGAGTCACTTCTCAAATAATACGTTCTACTTACATTGGTTCGGTAGCAATGATTCGACAGTGCCTTTTAGGATCTCATCGGCACTCAAACAGGTGACCTGGCGGAAACACTCGAAGGTGCCATCAAATTTGCTCTGGATCATGTCAGTGGCTGTATGGCATGTCACCAATGGACACTAGTTTGCGACATCTGCCGAGACTTGAGCCAACCTATTTGGCCGCACGGTTTTACTCAATTTAGGCGGGTGAGTCATTGATGCGCGGCCGAAAAATTGAGTTTAAATCTGGTTATCATGTTTTTCACACATTTGTAGTGTAACATGCAGGGTTGCAGACGTGTTATGCATACCAACTGCTTACTGAACTCAAAATATAACAACTCATTATGTGTCCCTGAAGTGGAGGCCCTCGCTAAGTCTCCCGATAACGAGACACAAGGCTGTCCTGACCACGGTGATACCAGTCTTCCCTATTGCACAGTGTGCCAACGAAATTCGCGGGTCTCGCGAACTGTTCGCGTGAATTGATTGCTTTGTTTATATAATAACCAACACAATTTTTACGCTCAAACATGATTTTATAATAAAAATATCAATGAGAATTATCGCATTTGTGGTGGAGGTCCCATACGAGAGTGGAGCCCAGGAATTTCAGAAAACACCCCTGCAACGGACGCGGGTTCATACTTGAGAAGTTTCCCAAACAAAAAGTGCTGGATGACGGGAAATTTCCCCAGAACCTAGGATGCATAGAATAAGAGGGGCTGATTCTTACCTCTCCCTTATACATTTTGATCATGCCGGAGTTAACCTTCTGCCAGTGGGGGACCTCACAAAGGCTTTGTAAGCAGCTTGAGTGCTCCGAGAATGGTCCGGATTTTACTTCGTTTATGTAGTCGATGCAAGAGAAAAACACGAAAGAAGATGCCTCTTTCGAAGCGATTTCGGAATCGGGGATTTGCGACGGTTCCAGTCCCGTTCCTAAATAGACAAGATTGGATCTTGTACCCCAAAGGTGAATTGAATGGGAAGAATCGCAACGTACCCATAAGCTGACTACTTCCCCATAGGTATGGTATGAATTGAAAGTCGTCAAGACTCCACGATCCGTGGGAGCCCGCTGGTTCCATTCTAAAGTAGCGCTGTAGATGTCGCACAAGTTGGAGATAAACTGGAAGCACATGCAAAGCTGCTGCGGCATAGTCATTAAGCTCTGTTGATTGAGAACCAGGGCGTCGTAAATCAGACATATCAGGCTTTTTCAGAAAATCCAACTTAGATAGACAGGCGAGAAAAGCGATGAACGAAAGCTCGTGGCCGGTACCATAATCAATGCGAACAGGATTTCCGACAGACTCGGTGAGGTAAGTCGCCAATTCATCAACATGTTCTAAAACGAAGGAATATGACAGGATAAAGAGGATTACCAGTCAAAGACTCAGCAGCGAACATATCAAGAATCAACGTCTGTGCGCTCTCACAGAGCCAGGTATAATAATCCTGAAACGCTTTATTTCCATAGCGTTGTGGGTTTTCAAGAAGTGGAATCTGATCCACTTGCGAATCCATGCACTTCAGCAGGACGATAACCTTCCCGATGTTCTAAATCAAAGATGAACAGTCCAATATATTTAACATACTTCTGACGAAGTTAGGCTATCATTGATTTTCCTGCCTTTAACAGAGAGATTAACCAATTCAACGAAATTAGATATATCAGCGTAGGCAGCAGAGCGCATCCATTGAGAAATGTCGCCCGGATCCGTTACTCGTTTCGATAGAACCATTAAAAATGTTTTAACCACAACCGGCTAATTTGGATAAATGTTGGATATTTGGGCTACATTCAACGAAAATACAAAATACTCATTTTTTAAAGCAAAATAACACGGTTTGGTTTAAGAATATAATTTCGTTTGTGATGCAGTTGGCCTTAATTTACGGAATTAAAATTGATATTTTGGTGTGTTACGCATCTTATATAATATCCTAGCAGACGTAATGATTATAATGTCACAGTAGTAACGATACCGCATAATTTAGTAATACAATTTATATATAATGTGACATTGTATAAGGGAATATAAAAAAAGATTGAAATAAATGAATGTATGGCGAGCTTTTAAATGCGAAAAGAAAGAAACACAGACAGCAACGATGATAAGTGTGGAAATCAGATAACAAATCAAATACAGCGGTTCAATTTAACCTGGTTTGTATGCCTCCTCGTCATATGATCATAAACAAAGTAAATAATTCGCTATAGGGCTTTGCTGTTGATGATATTATTACAGAGACGAGCTTAATGTACCCAATCTTCGCACCGTTTTCGTGCGTAGGTGTCCAGTAATGTTAAAGAGAAGTGCAAGTATGACGTTTACCCTTGGTCAGCCTATGTGTCCCAGTCGCCGACGGTCTGTTATACATAATCGTATCTTGGGAAATCTTCGTTCACACACTCCTGGAAAATACCTTGATGCCCTGGCAGCTGGATATGTTACTAGACTGTTAGTGTATCTAATTTCAAAGGATTAGTTCGCAGCCTGTAACTGAAACCACATTAGAATACTTTAAGCCCCGATTTAAACCCCAAATTCGTATCTTTATTTTCGCATTTTATTATTCCTGTTCGGATCCTCACGGAATAGCTCCGTTTGTAAAGAAAATACGACCGCTGTAGCATATATTGCAAAGGTCTAGACGGTCTGGTGACCTGTGCTTTGTTTCCTAGGTCGATTTAAATGTTAGAACCATTTGATTTTACTTTGCATACCCTTTAAGAAAGTCAAAAAGATGCCATTGTTATGGTGGGACGATTGGTCGAAGAAGCCCCACGCGCGGATAAAATTTATTATCCAGCCTGATAGTTTTATTGACTAGCAATTTTCATTTTGAGAATAGTTGAAAAAGCAAAAATAGGAGATCATCCGTAAATTATAATTACAGGTTGTTTACTGGATTTCTAAGCATTCTATGTTACGAACAGCCGGCAACCAGATTTACTGAATTTTCGAACCGCGTTATTTTCAAATATCATTCTTTAGACGTGAATACCGAATGACATTCCAACATCCTACTAATGCCAAAAACAAAAAAAATACATTCATATATATCCATTCGAAGTATGCAAATGATTCCATCGATTTATCCTCTTCGTGTGCCTTGGGAACACTCATTTGCACAGTGTCGTCAGCACCAAGAACACCAACGGTTGCGCATAAATTAATTTACTGTTTAAAAACGATAGGAAGATTGGCAAGCATTGTATGCACTCCTCATCGAGCATACGAAGCACACCTGAATTCGGAATTCGAAAGTTACGTCCATCCGAAAAGGCTTACTGGAAAATCTGCGAGCGATATCACTAAAGTAAGCACAGTTTAATTTTAAAAAATCTCGTTACCCTGTGAGCATTTGAGAGTATTTTACATTGTATTTCACTGAAATAAACATTCAAATATGATTCATGAAATGAATAGCAAAATTTAAATACATATTACATTCGAAGAATAACAGCTACACGGTATGTTATATTATTCATTTGATAAAGAAAGGTTTCTACTCATTATGCGAAGAAATGCAATATTTCTAATAATATATGTAAATAATATATATGCATCACTATTATAAACCCCGTGCGGAGTTGTGGATTTACACTTGGAGATGGTGTCAAACCGATTTTTTCAATTAGTTTAAACAAGTTCACTGATACTGCTGAAATAAAAAAAATAAGGATTCGAGTAATGGCCATAATTTTGCAGCGTTTATTGTCATGTTTGGACAATAGCCATGATGCAAAATTCAATTATTTTTGTATTTAAGCCAAGAGATGGCTACAAATGCGAACGATTTGCTGATCCACTCAATCGATGATACTATTGCTGTATGTTTAATCGATTCCGTTATACCTTAATTCGACCAACCGTTAAACCCGAACCTTCTCAATTTCCGCCTTCTAGAAACTGAACGGCTCGCTTGATCGTCTTCTTCGTCGTCAAGACGGAAATCCTGTCGTAATATTTGAATTGTTCATTATGAACACGCGTGCTTTACGTCAGATAAATACGTTTTGTTAAGAGCAAGCGCTACTTAAAGAACCCAAACAGAAAATGAATAACAAAATATATAGTAATCATTACCAATAATTTGAACAAATAACGGGAGTGGGGATTACAGCATGGAAATAAAAAGAGACTAAACAATTAATCTCTGCATCATTTGATTCATTGAGTTATTATCTCGGTCAATAACTTCAGAGTAAAATGATACATTATCAGTCGGTATCTATTACGTTATAATAAATAGTAAAATGGTCAGAAAGGTAAATTAAACCTTGAGCAAAATAGCTAATCCACCCCTAACCCATACAGTGGGCAAATTCATATCGCGCGCGATATCCGAAATAGATACCGTAAAGTATTCGCTATCGAATTATCGATTTTGGGAGTGATTCCGGAAGTACTGATTGTCAATCCATTCAACTTTCAGAATCCAGAAATAGAGTGGAAACGGTTCAATGACATGATTGAGTGTCAAATGCAGAAAATACGATTTGGTGAATCCTATTTACAGGTTAGTTCATGGTTTTGTGTGGATAAGTGGACGCCAGGTATCTCGTGAATTGGAGGATGTACGAAATGCCGCTCTGGAAATGCGACCCCAGCCTTTTGATATAAATCCATCAACGACAACGTGTCCGGGTGAATGGGATGGTGTCGACACTGCGACGCAGTTCTACAATGCTCTTGGGGTAATTTATTGCATGTTAATGCCCATAAATGGTGTAATATATTGCCCATACATGCTTCGTATATTCAATGAAGTTAAAATTTGATGATATGATTCATTGTTAACAGACGCCATAACGAATAAAAACCTATACAACATTTATCTGTGTTACAGACAAAGCCCGCCTACAATTCTTTTGTCTTCTTCAGAATGATCAATTGCAGTTTCAAAAATGGCTAGTTGACGTGGATTCTCGCATCTTCCCAAGTGATTCCAATCAAATTCCACACGGCGAATCACCCTGTGACTACGCCACCGTTCTTTCTAGCTACGAATGTGAACTGGTATGCATAAATAGCCGAAGACATTATTCTATTCATATAGGGTGTGATACTTAAATCGGAGTTGGTAAACATTCTGCAAACCGACGCTACTCATGCGCTGGTCAGCGGATTCGCCTATTCATCAGAGAGCAACCTTTCAGATGCACCCACAAGCCTCTATTCAACCTTGAAGACATCCATCGGGAAAATGCATCAATCAGCCGCCCAAGGCTGTGACTCCTGCCGATCCAGAGAGCCGGTTATCACCTCACCGAGACACAAACGTGTTGTGCAGACACGGATTCCGTTGGTTTATTTGCAGTCGCTGGAGTGGAAATTTCGGCTGGCGGAAAGCGGACAGACAGTGAGAAACGAAATAATCGCTCTATGGGATGAATACGCGAAGGGGACAGCTCAATCGATAATGAATTTGCTGTACGCTACATTCCGACGCCGAAGCCAGAAACAGGTCGACAAATCATCTACCTTTTGAAATTAAGTAGCCCGAAAAAAATGTTATCAAGTTGCTTTTTAATTTTTTTGTAGACCGCCTTGGAATACTCTACCGTTAGTAGTGATATAAGGGAGAGTTTAAAGGGGTTCTTCCGAACACTTGAGGGCACTCTAATGAATGACTGGGAATGTGAGATCCATTATGAACTTATTCTGCAACAACTGCGAATTTTGCAAGGATCGGAAACCGATGAGGAGCAAAGTAAGAGGAAATCTTGTTGAAGAAGTGCGGAGCCCTGGGAGTCAAGGCCCTCATTTATTTGCATGTTTTATTTGAGATCCACTAGATCAAGAGGCGACTGAGGAAATCGGACGCCTCATGATCGAACGACGAATAGTGTTTCAGCTTCTTGAGAAATACCAGGCAAGTGGGAGAGATTTAAACCAATGGTGTCACTGCCTTGTCAAAAAATCATACTTAATTATTAAATTGGAATTCGGCTAGTTGTTGTTTAATTTGTGTGAGAAGGAATTGAAATAGACCAAAATTATTAGTTTATGTGAAATATAAGGACCAAATGGGTTTGATAGTCTGAATACCCTATTAACACGAGGACACGTAACACGTGCACTTTTTAGCTAACCAAATTGGAATCTTTCAAATAAAAATTTTAGGACATGATTCAAACACTGTCTACGGTCAAACTGGAACAATCAGCTAGAGATTCGTCCTCGGACCATCCAACGTGCGTTTATTGACAGTCGGAAGTGTACGAATCGGCGAAAGATCTGTTTGACAAACCCAATAGTAAAATATATAATTGCACTGAATTATATAGACAATTGCACAGTTTGCCTTATTTAAACCGACGCGAACTTCCTTATGGAAAGATTAAGGTATCAATCAGACTCATCGGTTATATAAACTGATATCAACGAGCCTGTTATGCATCCTGAGAGCCATTCGCCACCAAGATAGATTGCATCCGTTTGGGTTTTTAGCATTCCAGTTAGCGAAGCCACGACCAGCCAATGCCATTGGCTGAGCACTGCGGTCGCAGGTGAACCACTTAGGTCAGTATTCTTGTGGCCTGTGTTAGTTAACAGAGCAACAAAACGCGATCGAAACAAAACCCAGCAATCCCGTTTCCACTATTTCTCCTTACAGGAAACACGATGAACTGATGATGCCTTTGGTGGGATTGGAAATGGAGATATCAACAAATGAAACGAACATGCCTAGCAACCCCCAATTCCACAACCTTAAGCGCAAGTTTCCCCTCGATTTGGTTAACAGCAGCATAAGATGACTCTGGCGAGGAAGTGGTTACTTACGTCGTTTCTGTGGTTATTTCTCACTCCAGCTTGAGCTGGCTTCATGGATGTCTGAGCAAACGATATTCGATAACTGAAGTGCGGGTTACGTTGCCAGTTTTTTTCTGATACAACGGGACCTTGCAATCGCTGCACAATTAAGAGAGTCCTGCAAGGCATTGCGAATCCGAGTAGTCGAACAGAAACGCTCTCCGGGTCGTTTAGTTTTTCGATTAGATCTCCACCTCAGACCAGTCTGTCGGAAAGGGAGATTCAGCGATTCTTTGACCTTCCGACGATACGAATTAAAGTTGCTAATGCCAAACGGCGTATGTCCCAAGCGCGATCCTGTTTTTGATCGAGGTGACGCCCCAAGGCTTTGCCCACTGAAGTGCTTCCTTCGAGGTAGACAGGAGTCTGGGCAATAAATCCGAATCGCCCTTTTCGACCCTCAATTGCCTCCACTCAGACGAGAGAAGGGGAGGCCCTATCGAGAGTGCGGGTGTCCGACTACGACCCTCAACTGGGTTTACCTATCCCGCCAAAGGTTTTGAACTGAATGTAACATCTGCCTGCCAGATTACAGAATCGAGGGGGGTTATCTACTCGCGTTCAGCACCTTTAGAAATGGGTCAACTTAGGGTTTATATACGAAGCTTTGCGCAGAAGACATTGATTGGTATTAACATGAACCAAATTTATTTTGTCTAGAACAAAGTTTCTCGTTCATATACTACTCATGGCGCTCAAAACGGGGCTCAAATGTGGTTTTGTGGGATTTGTAATTTTATTGTAAGCCGCCGTTTTATCAATCACCGCAGGAACGCCAGAACCGATGACTAAGCGTTCCCATAGCGACCGCAGTCTGCTGTCTCCTCCATCTGAATTCGGAAAAATATCGGCCACAGCCACTGTTGAATCTTGTGCGAATTCTTCGTCCCCAATGAAATCGTTGCACCAAGGTCACGCTATCAAGGAGTACGACAGCGAACCCTGTGCCCTCGACGCGGTTGTCAAGCGACACCAGCAGCAACAACAACAGCACTCGGGTCGCTATAGGTCGGCGGATTTGTCCATCAAGGGTCTAGACAGGTGCTGTCGCCTGCGAGCAAGATCGTTCGGCCACAGTTCCAAACCCCTGCCGCATACCAGTTATCCGCAACCCGTGAAAAAGAGGTCATCCCTGACGAAGAATCTACCGCCAGTCAAACTCACCGTTACTAGACCAGGTAGACAAAACATACTTCATGCTTGATTGCTGTAGAAGGTGGCGAATCGTCAACTTCTGTTAGCCTATAATTGCTACCGTTTTACTAACATTTGGCGCGCATCGTAGTTATACGGAGAGATTTTTTAGGGTCATCTCAGCAGCAGGCAAAACCTCCGATAGATGTATTACTCAATTGTGGGTCAAATTCCTGGGGATTTCTAGAAATGATTCGTCACTGTCAGGTTCGGCCGTTTAGAACCTCAAACAATTCAACGCACAGGACGATAGATGAACGAACCACCCTCCACTTTTATCAGCCCAATCAATCCAACATTAACCATGAAGAAAAGTGGATATTTTTATCAAACTGTTTTAAGTCATTACTTTTACAATTACCCATTGACCAAGTTCAACAATGTGTTGTTGGTGACAGAAAAATGAATGTGGCTCTATTTGATCGTCCAATCCTTAATTCTAAAAAAATAAATATGATAAAATCGCTTTAGGATAAATCAATCGATGATATTTGAAGGTGGAGTCCCTCATCTTCCCTCGGAAAAAATGAGAAGAAGATTCTAAATATTTTAAACGATCTAGTTCACATAATAATATGCAGTTTTTGAATATCACCACCGAGATGACTCTTTGAGGGTTTCTCTATTCCTTTCTAGGCTTGTTATTCCATGTTTTATTAACATTTTCACGCAATTAGGCACAAGCAGAGAATGATATGATCGCAGAATTTCTCCGAAACATGTAAAGTAAATTTCTGCAACTTGGCTGTCTCCACGCTAAATATCCATTTTATAAATTGCATATTTTAATGCCCCATTTTGTGGTTTTCGTGGCCTAAACAAAGGAATTACATGAACAAAAGCGGTGCAGCGTTGCTCATACAACCTTGAACAATAAGATCAGTATGTATGGTGGCGTGGGTTTAATTGGCATGGTGTGAGCCAGCGGGTGTACAAAAATTACTGGTTGTTGGTTGGTCAATGGGGTGTAGATCCGAGCACTCCCAGGGCACCGCATTAAGAACAGAGAGCACTGCGCAAAATATTTTAAAGGATATTAATCATTTATGGTGGTTAGATATTAAAGCGATCGTTTCTAAACAGCTATCAAAATAATAATAAGTGCTTTTTAATTCTATTAGCACCACAACTCTCAGTACAATGCGACACACACTTTTCACACGATCCATGTAAATCTTCGCATCATAAAAATCTCACCCAGAGCACCACGAGGGACGTGCTTCAACATTCCAATTAAAATATCCCGGCTTTTTGTCGCCATCGTTTCATCCGATCAGCCGCCATCTCCAAAGAGAAGATGAAACGTCTTCATTGCGAAATTTAATCTTAAGCGTTTTGGCGCTTGCGTCTTTGATAAAACGAATACCATTATTTATTTATGTCGCCTGAATCAAGGTTGTCCTGCAAAGCATCGGGGACGCTGGCTATGGAACAGAAACGCCTTCCGGGTGGTTCATTTTCACAAATGGTGTCATCGATCAATTCTGAGGGTGTTTAGGTACCGCTTTGGTTTACAGTCAACTACGAGGAGTGTAAGAGGTCGTCATGTGACTTGTCCCTGCGCCCACACATTCCCTCATTGGTCAACCGGCTTTACTGTCCCTAACCCCTGTATAAATGCCAAATCATGTCCGTTATTAACCGAGGCTGTCAGATTAACTCTCTAGACCAGCGATGTCTCCTTACTGGCTTCCGGTCAGAAGGCATCAAGTTTAGTAACAGAATGGAAGTAAGATTCGCCCATCGCTTGCGGTCGCGGCGATTGGGGCAAGGTTAAAACCCAAATACCTTGAAAGACCCCACAACCAGAGATACCTCCTCCCCGCCCACAGCCTCCCTTCTTGCCCCCTACAATGATTCGTCGTCTTTGGCCTACCTTCTAGAAGGCAGCCGTCAGGGCTACCAGACTGGCTACGTGGTAATCATGCGCCCTGGATTCCGTGAACGGATTACCACGATGTTGGACACGAGGCGGCGCAAACGCATCTCCATTCACGCCGCCATCGAGCGCGGCATTGCCGGCATCGACGGCATCGACAAGGACGACCTCGCGGCCGCCGAGCAAAGCCTCACGGAGGAGGAGCAGAAGCGGCGTTTTTTTGTGTTCGACACGGCCAATGGCGTCAAGAAGACCTTCCAGGAGGCCCTCGACGGCGGCCTCATCCACTACGACTCGTCGGCCGACAACCACGACGCCGGCGCCGCATTCCATGAATACAAGAGGTGAGGACTCAAATCAACTAACTATTCGATAACGGACGCTGTTTTGATTCGGTCACACCACCTCACGTCACGCGTAAATAAGATTAAAAATGGGATTTCTCGATTGAAATTTGTCGTTTTCAATGTAAACCAATCGATTCGTTCGGTTGATTAATAATAATAATAATAATAATAATATTCGCTTTATTAAGGTCACAAGGACCAAAACATTCGGCATTAAAATTTACAATAAACAAACATGTTACAGGAAGTGACGATTATACGTAGAAAATGCAGAATAAGTTAAGAAGAATAAAAGAAGTAACATCAAGGTAAATTTGCAAGAAAGGCCAATTTAACCCACGAACTATATAAAGTTTGGCAGACGGGAAATGGCGGCCATTGAAAGGCAGCCCTATCCAAAAGCTGGCCCCATTTATTCATTTAGTATCCAAAACCGGAATCTTACTTGTTTACCGAGAATTTTCCCGAAGCGGCCAATAGAACGAGGATGCTAACCACTGTAGCATAGAGCATCAAGAGAAGGACATGCTTACTATAGTAAATA
This sequence comes from Proteocephalus fallax, assembly GCA_028672205.1. Lineage (NCBI taxonomy): Eukaryota > Metazoa > Platyhelminthes > Cestoda > Proteocephalidea > Proteocephalidae > Proteocephalus > Proteocephalus fallax. The sequence continues at coordinate 218,414 of JAPUBX010004026.1, read as the reverse complement.
TTCAAACAAGCTTATTTTAAAAAGCCTTCTGAGGGTCAGCATGTCACAACAATTGACTTCAGGGAAAAAATAACGAGGACCACTGTTCTATGAAATCAGTGATGCGGGCTTAATTGGGTTTTCGTGGACAGAACAAGGTTTAAAAGAAATACAAAAAACTAAATAGGACCAGCATTCAAAGGTTTTATTTTGTTTAAATATTACACGGAAATTTTTTTAAACAAACGATGCTGCACAAACAATGTTTGCCTCTGGTCATTCTCTGTACCGTAAGATTGATTTGAATGTCTTGGGCTGTTGATTATGGATGAATGCGTCTAGACTCATCGACAAGTAGATCTTACACTTTTTCCGTGCATCTTCCGCTTGAACATTGAGATGTTGTAAGAGGTTGACCAACTTTTTTTTAAAGAACCTGTCAACATTCGAAAACGACTCATGGCGATGTGTCAATGCATTCTTAATAGAGAAAAACCAATTTCGGCCAAACCAGGAGCAATAATCGCCTTTTTATGAATCAATAACTGTCGCCTCACTCTTGTAGATCGGATTGGCTCAACGCCAAATCGACCTTCCATCCACTTGTGTACCGGGTGGAGCAGGTGCGTGGGATTGTCGAACGCGACGGAAGACTGTTTCGCCAGAAGAGCAATTGCATCTCCTTCCAGGAGGCCCTGGAGCGCGGCCTGATCGACCGGAAGACGGCCGAGCTGGTCGTCTTCTCTGGCGACGATGGGGGCGAAGAGATCCAGCGTCTGCCGTTCGTCAAGGCGCTGGCCTACGGACTGGTGAAGGTTGTGCCATTGCGCCACTGTCTCATCGAAAAATTGCCTCGAAATAACTGCATCTTCGCCTAACCTGAACGTCCCAATTCTCCTGATTCACATCTCCACCTACCGTCCATTAATTCGTTTTGTCTGATTACACCGTTTCTAGAGATTTCACGAATGATAATAAGAAAGTGTCGCGTAAAGCAGCAGATGGTTTGTAAATATCACAAGGAACTAAAGCATTGACGTCGGTATCTGGGTCTTCCAGTGAAGTTGCAAGCGAGCCAATAGCCGCCGTGGCAAAAAACCCACCTTTGCGCGGGCAATGCGCATACGCGTTGATCTCTGATCATTGGTCCATCTAATATGTTTTCCGCGATTATTCTTTGAAATCGGCGTCCTTCGCAGTGTATTTTTGTGGAAACCTTTTTTGAGTATAACTTAATGAAACCACTAACAGCATCGTATTTTCATTTGCAAATAGAGCCAGTTATTCTTTAATGGTAATCACCGTATTAAGGTCATGAGAACAAAAAAGCTCAGCATAAACATTTTACGACAATAAAAGTTGATGAAGGAAGTGGAGATTGTGTATCGAAGACTCGGAATACGTTAAAACGAATAACGAAAATAAACAACGCGATAGATATATTTATAAACGTTTTGCGAAATTGAGAAAATTTATGAAAGTATGAAAGGCAATGAATTGGGAAATGTGATTTTTCCTCTACTTGCTTTCGATGGTTAACATTAATTGATGCAGCTGTATACCTTGCATGACCAATGATGATTTGGGAAGTCGGCCGAATGCCTCAAGCTCCATTCTTAGGGAAGGAGTCCATTGTAAAGTTTGATAAAAACCAAACGTTTTCGTTATATGCAAAGCCGTTGACCAGTGAATTCCAAACTTGAAGGCCGCCTTCTATTGGTGTGTCGAAATCCCCTAGAGGATAGGGTGACGAGAACGCAAACGAAAACGTTCAGCATAAAAACGGTTACAAATCCGGCAAATAAGGAATGATAGAATTTCGATGTGTCACGGTATTGCGTTTGCACTGGTCAAAGTTTCATAAAATTCGAGACCAGGGAAAATCGCAACATTCAATAAGGGGGATAATACAGGCGAAACGGCGAACTAAGCAACAGAAAAGGCGGTATTTATCAACGATGGCATCCGCATGATCACTCCAAGATGACCGACCATTAACAATAACCCCGAGCAATTTCGATTTTGAGTGAAATTGTGGAGTGATTCGATGGACGGCTGCTCTCAACGTCTGCTCTGAGGGAAAACTTAATGAAGATGCATGTTGATGCGTTCAACAGAAATCAATAATCTAAAAAAAAAACTCGAATTCCGCTGCGATTACCTGCCCGAACTGTTGACGGTCCTCGTAAGTCTAGCAGTCATTGTCTGGAGACGTGTCGTCCGCGCAAAAGCCGGCTTCAGTGATGATGTTTCGTCTTTAATATCTGATGTCGGTGTCTTTGTCCATCCAACTGTTTACTGGGACCTAGGTTTGGTGTCTTCATGAAACAGCTTTCAATAACGTCGACAAGTGGCGTTGTCTCTGTTTCTTGGCTCGCCGTTTCAGACGACTTGCGATCAGCTCAAACTGTATTGATGTCTTCGCTGGTATCTGCACTGTTCTTCAGTGGGTTATCTCACCGCTGCTCGCATGACCCCTTTACCCACTTTATTCCGTCTTTCTCAACTCCTGGATCACTGTAAAGGCTTTCGTTCCACAACAACGACTGCAATTCACAATTCGGTCATTCATTTTAGTTTCACCAGGAATGGATAGGCAGGATTATTAAGTTGCCTTTGTCGTACACACTGCTTCTAATGGTTGACGGAAAACCGAATTATATTTGAAAACTGAGCACAGAGCTACTTGCTCAAATGCCATTTGTTCTTACCATCATTCTTGGTGCCGTAATTTTTCGTACCCAGGTCAGTGAACGACCAGCAAAACTGCAATACGCCTATTAAATCATGTCCATTTGCGTCCCTCTGTTTTGATTGAAAATAAAATTGAAAATAAAATAATAGCATTTTTTACACATTTTCATACAATTTATGAGAATTCCTGATTTCCCCAACACCTTTATTCTTACTGTAAATCGTTGTTTAAAAGAGCCCTTTCCATTTTTTTAATTATAGTACAAAACTCAATGTATCGGGAGATTTACACTCATATCGACTTCACACACCTCGCAGATAATAATGCCTCATACCAATTAGAGAAATACAAGAATTTTGATGATAAAAACGAAATTTATCCGAAAACCACTGAAATGTGGAAAATAGACACTGTCGTTCGATACAGATTGCAAAGCAGCTCGCCGTGCATTACCAATCTGAACTTAAAATGCTAGTTTATAATACAAATGCTACTGACGAGAAAATGAAGTAGATAAACTTTTGCCGATCGAGCTAATCCAGTAAAACAACACAGTCTTGCAGGTTTGTCGTCTACTAGACCGCTCAAAAACGACGCGAAGAAATTTATCAAAAAGTTCGTAGGTCTGCTTTTTTTTAAAGGCAGCCTTCCACAATCAGATGGGGGTTTTACGCAGCATCGTAGGAACCCACTAACAAACGGGTTCGCGTTGAAGCACAAAACGTGGCTAATCTTCCTCGATTAATTCATAAACAACGATTAAATTGTGACAACGATGAAACTTTGAGTAAAGTGGTGTATTTTTAGAGCATTAATTGCGAAGAAGATTATCCCGGGCTTCATCACCGAATTTAATCACTATTCAAAGACCCCTTCAGGCCTCTTGGCAGATATTTTTTATGCAAATACCGATAGAAAATGAATTGCGGAATATAACGGATTTTTTGTTGACAAGCACGCATGGACAGATTCATTGAAGCCGACCTGCCTTTGCCCATCCTTAGAAGTCAAAATGTTTCAACGCCGGCGAGTCGATGCCTTGAGTAGGCCTCCTGATAACATTGTCAGATGCCTTAACTCCGGTGGTCTTGGGCTTCATCTCATAGCTATCCAACATAATCGCCAGCTCCTCTGGACTAATCTTCTTAGCGCTGCCCGTTGAAAGGCCCCTTTGACTCGGGGACCTCGGAAAATGGTGTTCGATGGGTTTCTTGACCAGTTCTTCAAGGTGCCTGGCTTCTGGGAAGCCATCAGAGTTAAGGGAGAGGGGAGGTCGAGACGGAGAACAGGGAGAGGGGGAAAGTGAGGCTGGGAGGGTGTAGGTATGTTCCTCTCTGGAGTTTGCGAATTTGGCGCCGGCATTCACTTCCGGTTTTTCACAGTTGCGGCCCTTCTTGTCATCTTGGCGTGAACCGTCAAGGAGGGCGTCCTGTTTGAATTGTTTGACCTTTTTGGACAGTTGTCGGCGGTCCCTAGAAAAATAAGCAACATCTTATTGATTTTCTGGTTTTTTTCATGTATGACGGTCAATGAGTAATTGTAATAATAAAACAAATAATAATAAGGATATGTATTAATTACATAACTCGAATTGACATGATTAACTGAATGAAAATATGCTTTGCCTTCGCAAACCAGTAAAACAAAGATATCTTTCCAGACACTTAGTTTACTATGCGTTTCCAACTTAAAATACGACTGGTAAACTCCGAGGTGTCGTTCAGGCTAAATTTTGTTTTTTTAAGGTGATTTAATAATAATAATAATTGTAGTGGCTTTATTGCGATGGCCCAACTACAAAATATCTTCCCATTGGGAGTTCTCGTTGTTTCGACCTTTCCTAGAATTCTGAACAAATTGATAACTCGGTCACCGTTCATGATTTGGAATGACGGGGTTCATGTGGACTGAAATAAATGACATTTCGCAGGGTTTCTACACACCATACCCAGACACTGGAACGTTTCATTCTCTATGGGGCCCGATAATGCAGCGATCAGCATTCTGACTTGTTAGAAAACCTGGGTTCTTCGATCGGGTCAAGGCGTGCACCGGCAATTCGGTGATTTAGATGCTGTTGTGTGGTAGCTGCATCATCCAGAATTTAACATAACTGACTGCCGCCTGTGGCTTCTGTGTTCGTTCATTGTTGCATAATGAGGCAACCGTCAGTCTCACCTCTTTGAGTGGCACTGGGAAGATGTATTACGGAAAATCTTCATAGAAAACTCCACACCCCCCCCCCAAAAATCATCCTCTTGCCATAGTTAATGGCTGGAGCAGATCAAACCAGGATATGACCTTGATTTCTGAGTGAAATTGGGAGAGCCCATGCATATAAAAACCTTTGTGTATGATAATCTAGGTTTAGTTAAGATGCGCAAGCATATAGCATGCAGTTGTGAGTTCAACGCCGTGTAAGACAGGAAATTCAACTATCATCCAGTTATTGAAGAAGTGAATTTGGCTGCAGAGGTCTCCGTAAAAGGAAAGGTTCGTTTTGACCATCGACTACAGAGAGGACTATTCCCAGTCAATTTAAATTTCCTGATGGACTGCCGGGAACCGTGATCTGGGTTTCAAATAAAAAATTATGTTTCCGTGTTCAAATTAAAGCCGCATTTAACTAACCTGACCGCCTTTATCAGTGAAATAATCCAACAGATTACGTGCACGAAGATAATCAGAGCCAGAAAAACATAAATTCCGATCGACGCAGCCTGTTCCTCGTTCATAATTTGAGCTGAAATCAACCTTTTCCCGCAGTCCTGTGCGAGGCTTTAAATTGTTAGCTTGCAAAAATGGCACCGGTATTCGTGCGTGCATGCGAAAGTGTATGTGAATTTGGGCTTGTTTGCAATTTCTTCTTCCAATCAGGTGGTCACATTTTAAATTGATTATGCGCCGGAAAGGTACTGGTGTGTGTGCCAACTGGTTGCGTCGGCATGTGGTTTGTGTAAGAAAAGTGAGGTTTTGCTGTGTTCGATGAGCCGAAATAGTCGTGACTCAAACGTCGAGATATTTCTGATCTGAAGAAATCATTGCATACAAACGAATGCAGACATTCCCTTTGCCAAGGTCTCGTATACTATTATGGGTTATTTGAAAAGTCATTTTAGCCGATGCAAATTGTATAGATGCAGTTATTTCTTAATGAATATGTTTGAGAAAGGTTTCCGTGGGAGCGATTCAATGTTATTTTTACCCAGGCATGAAATCTCATTGTTAATATAATAAAAGCATTATAAAACGCATCATTTAAACGCTCGTGACATACACAATAGAAGGTTTTCTGAACTTCTGGGGCTTAAACAGAGATTAAAGAACTATTAAAGTTGTGTTTCTAAGTATCAAAATCGAAATACCTAGCTCTGGCAAATAGCAGTCCGCAGAGATAAGACTTATTCGTCTCAGTCTCCATGATGAGAGATGTTGACCTCGGTGTCCATCACGCTCTCACTCCAGCCACGAATGAAGGTGCTCCAGCATATTTTCATTGGCGTATTTGTCATTTGATCCATAACGTGTGCAGATTTAGCCCGGATATTTTAGGTCTCGAAAAGCATAGGGGTTATTGCAACTCCGGGAGCCCCGTTGTCACCACGAATGCTGCCAGAGCCGACCAATTAGATTCCACTGTAAACATGAGCAGTCGTCTGATAGGAATTTCGCCCAACTAAAAAGGCTTCGACAACGTGTAGGAATTAATAGAAATAAAATATTAATAATAAAGGTAATCACTTTGTTCTGGTCACGAGGAGCAAGAGTTTTCTGCATCCACGTGTCACTTCAAGGTAACCGCCGGTTTAAAATAAAGCCCAGGCATTTTTATGTTGAACTGGCGGGTTAATTATGGGGTGAAGCAATAGACAGTGTTTCAGCATCGGCTCTCGAGAAAAAGGATTTTTCTGAATCATTCTAAATTTGGCCATTCAATGGTCGATACCAGTTTTTATCAATTTCCTGGAGTGTTTTTTTAGATGCGTTTTTTGCGAGCTATGGTACCATACCATTGGATTTAGCATCCCAGAGTAACGTGCGATTATTAATGCTAAGCGCTTTATCAAGGTCACAAGCACCAAAACAATGTTTCCTGATGAATCGGAAAATCCGAATAAATACGAATTACCGAATTGTGTGTGTCAACATCTATTGAAATGGAAAATGTGTTGTATTCTTGAAAATTTTGAAAGTAGTACAGCCTACGCGGCTTATTTGCGTTGGAAAAGAAAATTCAACATTGAAACACGCTGGACACTTTTCTGGGACTTTTTAAAATCGTCTCCTTTTATAATTTACTATCCACGAACTCAATCGCCAATGCCATCTATACCCGTTTGTATCAGTGTAAATCTCATCGACCGATCTGAAAGCGATGACGCTTAATTCCAATAAAAACAGATGCATCGTAATTGGGCCATTAACTATTTGTCTCGCTCATTAGTTACACCAGAATAGATGAAGCATTCGTTCAGTGTCAGTATCCAGAAGAATTATTCTTACTCTTTAATTCAGAAATGTTTGGTCCTCGTGATCTTAATAAAACCATCACCGTGACAATTTGGACGTTTGAACGACACAGGATTTATAACAACGGAATTATCATTCTATTTGCCGCAGACACGCGATTTCATAATTTAAAGGGGTCTCCGGTTCTGTTTACGACGCCCAGTGTCGCCTCAGTTACATAATTTGCATGTGAATCACAACGGGCCCTCAAATATGATCTCTCACCCAAATTACGCAACCAATCGGATGACTCAGAACTCTCGTCTCAAAAATCGTTATGAAACTCGGGCCAACTGATCAGTCATTAATTGAAAAAAATGTCTGTTTTTAAAAATTCTGGGATGCAGTTTGAGTCGATTACAGTAAATTCAATCCAAAACGTCTATTGTTTATAAATGCGATATAGACGACACAGCAGTGGGAGTCGAACACAAGAACAAAGCGGGAACTGAGATATAGTAAGATAAAATACACCCGTGAGACGCTTTGATAAATATACAAAATCAGTGTTGATGTCGATTATGATGGTGTACTCGAGGCTCCCGTTTTCACAGCAGCATTCGAGTGAGTGAGGTCTGGGGGGAGACGTTCGCTCCGGCAGAAGCCTGGGGAGTAGTTAGTGGTGTCATCAAGTTTGTATAATTCATTTGGTAGGGAGTGACTACAAAACAAGCAACCAACGGTGATTACAACAATAAACAAACAAACACTACTCACTAATTATCGGTAGAGAGATTGTTTGTATAATTTACCTAAAGCGAATGATGGGTTGGTGGGGAAGACAGACGTATTAAACAAATTCGTAGAATTCGCCCTAGGCGAGGTGAAAGAAGGAACTGTCGGGGATGATGGGAGAGAGGCCGCTGTTTCTAAAACAAACGCACCTCTCAATTACATTTTGAATTTGGTTTTATCCACAAGAATAATGGTTTATTAATCTAGCACAGGAAATGCAATCGTAGCTGCCCAATTATAACCCTAAATGTTTGCTCAATAGAAATAACTTTTAAGAATATCCTTACGATTTTGGTTCATTCCTGGAAACATTGGAAACATCACACTGCTATTGGCCAGCGATGTATGTGAGCTTCCAGGAGGACAACTGGAGCCATGCGCATTAGTAGGAGCAACGGATGTCGTGGTAACCGACGGTGGGTTGGTTGGTTCTGAAAACGAAAGTTTCGAGATTATAATAGAAGCCCTACTGAGTGTAATCTAAGTAGTTGTGAAGAAACAAAATAGGCCAACACATACCGGCAAAAACGGGGAACACCGGAAAAAGAGATTGGCTGCGTGCTTGTTGCGTCTCCATGGCTGCAGACGACGCTGTGGGTGTTGTTGAGACTGTAGACGGAGGAGTCGTGTTTAAGCGGGTCGGGGGTGCCGGAGATACCACTGGTTGTAGAACACAACCGCTGCTGTTGTTATTATTATTATTAGTACGATTGCCACTTGTGGACACGTGTACTGGTGCTTTTGCAGGCGACGAGGATTGCAACGGAGTGCGATTTTGAAGGGTTTTCGGGGGACCAAAATTGAGGGCTGAAAGCGAAAAAAAATAAATTTCTAACGCAAACGCGCCGAAGGGTTGGGAATCGAAAGGCCTAGGGGGGTTGAATGAGGCTGGCAACGAGACCCAGCAAGTCCCCACCACGGTAATAGAGCAAAAAGCAGGTGTGTTCGGCGATAGAGAGACTCAATTGGCTGAGGAAATTCAGGGGCGCTGCCGAGGCGAGAATGTGACATGTTGAGGTTCTGGCTCGAGGATATTAGCAGGACGCTACTGTACGCGAGAAGCCCATCTTTGGTGCTCAGCTTGACGGGGGGGGGAGAGAGACCATGAGAATATATACATACTGGGGTGTGTGGTTTGCATGTGGCGCTGGTGCTCCCATCGACGACTGAACCGGCGCGGGCAGTGCAGACAGCCGAACGCTTTTATGCCTAAAACACGTGAAACAGGGTGGAACAGGTGAACCACGGTACAGTTGACATCCAATCTAAATACAAGGACACGGCGAGACAAGCCCCCGCAGAGGTCAAGCGGTAGGAAAGACGAGTTTCAATATCGCGGGGCCATCTTCATCTGCTAGGTGAAGAGCCGGCTTCATGGTTGAAATTTCCATGAAGGTTCCAGGGAGTGACAGAAGAGGGCGTGGAAACACAGTGGCCAGATGTGGAACTTGGGCAAGTACAATTCCGCATGACGATGAGCTGTTTTGCTGCCACGCCGCTACGCCCGACTAAGGACTAGAGGTACGTCTGGTCGTGCCACTCTCGTGGAAAATTCGCGGCGTTTGATCCCGACCAGTGGCCCCGATTGGCCGCCTGCATGCGAGTGCGGATATTCTGGCACTTTCGCCTGGTCGGTAGATCGCCTGTGCGAGAAAGCTGCTCTACACGGCAGCATCCAACGGTTAGTCTTACACCAATTTTAAATTTATCAAATTCATTGAAAAGGTGGAAAAAAAGAAGGAATAAACGGGCGTGTATCGTTTAACCCGCTCGCCGAAGTCCCAGTCTCTCTTGGTTATTAAAAATGTTCATGCTAAACACGTATCATCTTCGTTGACACCAATACAGCCAGCAAATTACGGATGCCACCTTATGGGAGGCAGAGCTTGAGCGATTGTGAACGCGCATTCCAGAAAGGAGTTCATCATTTCCATCACTGCAATTGGTAGCAAACTTAGAGCTAGACAGTAAAAGTAGTAGTATCACGATAGACTACGTAGGTGGGGCGGACATTCGCGATCGATAATATAAAATAAACGCAATGGTGGGTGGGGTAGCGGTGTGTGAGGGGGTTGATGGTGAGTGTGGGCGGGGGTATTGGGGGTGGTATGTGGGTATGCGGGAGTGGTGGTATGCGGGGGTGGGGGTATGGGGGCATGTGTGGGGGGGGAGGTATCGCCGCATGCAGTCATGCTAGGTAGCGCCCAGATTGTTGATATCTCAAAAGGTTTAAGTGGGTTTGAGTCCAGAGCAACAGGAAGACTTGCACAAAATAACGCATCCATAAATTTATACAATTTTTCTTTATGGGCTCAAAGGTTGGCGTAATTGAAACCAGACCCCAAATAGTAACTGGGGAGATGGGCTCTGACTAAACCTGTCGCACATTGAAAAAAAATAATAAAAAAACAATTACAATTCATTAGGAAGGTTACCTCGGCTTGTCGAAAGAATCCCGACGACCAGTACTTTATTGTAGGGATACTCAACACCCCAACAAAAGCAAATAACTCATTGAACTGTTGATTATAAACCCAACTCTTGCCTCTACGCGTTGGGGAGAAGGTATGTTAATCCCACGCACCACTAGTCGGCAAGCGATGGTCAATCCATTTAGTAGAAGAAACAACGTGTGTGGAATTATTTCCTGCGGCTATCTCCAATTAGAGGATGAACCAGCTTCGTGGATGTTCCAATGAAGATCCCCAGTTACACCCAAACAAGAGGTGGACGTAACTGCCGCATCATCCAACACTTAACATCCAGCACACAGGTGACACACGTACAACTGAGGCTGGTAAAACTCAGGATGATTCAGTCGGTTTCCGCCACCAGGTTTTATTGAAAATCAAAGGAACACGAAATGAAATATAAATGTATCAGAAAGATCGAGGCTTACCTTGATGAACAGTCATGATATGTCGGATGAGTTTATCGTTCCGCGAGAAGAGTCGCGAACATGTAACACATTGATGGCGCTTAATGCCTAGAAATAATGTGCATGAATAAATCTCAAATCGAGTACCATATGAAGACAATTCTGGAACACGTACCATGGTGTAGCTCGCTAAGATGACGCTTAACCTTGTCTCTTCGATTGAACACCTTTCCACATAGGGAACACTCAAACAGTTTGGTATGACCTAATAAAAACACAGAGTGCATAAAGATAACCCAAGGGAACGGGTGAAAATAATATCAATACAGCATGCTCACCCTCGTTATTAGGCAGCTCGTGAATTTCTCCATCAAGATGGAGGTTAATGCGATTAACAACCTATACGATAAGAAACAGTGCATTAAATACGATTTCCATCATTTGATATGGTATATTAAACTAAAAATGATTTTACAAATACCTGGGCCCATGGGCGCTGATAATAACCAAACGGAAATTGAAATGAATTAAATCCATTGTCACCCGGCTCCAATTTTAACGGTTGGTTAACGCCCAATGTAAACGATGTGTTTTGACATCCATTCTGCGGTGGGGATTGTTCAACTGATAAATTATTTGAAGATGATGAATTTGAAAAAAGAGAAGCTAAATATAATAAAAAAGATACATTGTTACAAATGTAATCAACAATTTATAGAATTAATATAATGCACTTGCTGTTATTATGAGGATTTGTTTGGAATGTCTGTGCAATTTGTGAAATATTCTTGTTGTGGTCAGAATCTTCTAAGTCTAGGAAAAATATAAAGAAACAAGATCATACATTTGGAAACAGCAATGCCTAACTGAACGAGCTTCAGCAACTTGTTCGACGGTATTGTTTCGCTATTCGGTGTAATTATCTTCTTAAGACTGACAGCAAAAACTCCAAATCCATCATGAAAAAGTTGGCTAAAGAAAAAAATTAATATATAAGCTTGTACTTTATAACAAGAGAGTAGAGAGTATCGCGATCTTCGGTAGACATCAATTAGAGAAATACAAATACCGAGGGGTTAAGCCATTTAGTTAAAACAAAACAAGATTATCACATTGACCTTTTGGCATATTTTACTTATTAAAAATGGAATTTTGCAGTTAACAACCACACGAAATACACATTTTGAGTCTTGTTTATATTTTGTAATATTAATTCGATCTCGCTATAAATAAATTAACTAATCACAATTCATTATTATTAATCACCATTGTCTATTGTAGAATTTTATACATTTTTTTTTATCGATGACTGATACGTCCAGGCCATCTTATAAAATTATTTTGTTTAAAGGGTGGCGGACTCGATCACAACGGAGAAAAAACGTAAGGGTTTTTTTTCGCAGTTGTGGGTTTACCTTAATGTTTGAAATCGTGGGTCTTGTTTCTTTGGGCCGAACTCTCGAAGAAAAACTTCCACATCCTCTGCAGAACATCGGATATAGTAAGAGACGACTCAGCTGTTGTTGGGTCAACAATTTCACCCGGTTTGTTTAGTTTCCCGTTGACAAATTCCGCCAGACAAGAGACGCCATCGTATGTCTTCTAGCGGTATCACTTTCTACCAACGAGTTAAACTTTCTACGTAGGTTAGTAAGTAGCGGCCATCCGAGATGACGGTAATTGGCGACTACATCCATATGATAGTGCGTCGGGGTCGTTCCGATATACGCCTTGGTTTGAAGTTTTACTTTTACTCGTTGATAGCAAAGACATTTCCGCGTCCATAAGTGGACGTCCCTTCGTCCCCTGCTTAGAAAACCTTTCGACCGATAATCTTCTGGTCGAGCGAATAAAACTATGTGAGAGATTGGGGAATGAGCGGGGAAAGCGTCGCATTTTTCGCTAGTGGTTGGCGCCGATACTTTTCACCTCGGTTTAGTGCAGCATCGACTGCTGAGTTCGAAAAATCAAACGTCCAAAAATATTGTGTCATCAGACCGGCTTTCAACTACTGAAAGACAGCACCCTGTGCCGGTGACAGTTTCATCTGGCCGTTAAGAGGTGTTAACAGTGAAGCGATCTCGCTGATGAAACGGTGCTACAAGTACAGCATTCGTCGAAGCTGACGGATTGTGCTCGGCTCTGGTTATTCAACAAACGCTGCTACCATCGCGTCCAGGGGCCGAAGCCCAAGATCATTTCTGAAGTGACCCAGGAAACTTACATATGGCCATCAAATAGATAGCATCAGTTAGAGACACAAATAAGTGATGGAATTTGTTTTTTGGTGACAATTCCTTGTGTCGCAAATTAAAAAGAAAGCCATGCATCTATTTAGCTCTACGAAGGAGGTGGAAATTTAATGGAGACGGCATATACGTGGATAAATATATCAGTCGGGTCGTTCATCAGAAGAAAATCCTTGCATGTCTGCCAATATTGCAGTCACTGATCGAAAATATTAAAATCACTAAACCGTTTTATGAAATACGCGTCTAAAAAGAATTACGAATAAGACCGCAAATCAAATCGGGATTGTTTTTTATAAACGAATAAAAATTAACACTGCTATTATGGCTTTTGGGCGTCGTGGAGCGAAATCGGTTCGTCTGTTGGTTAAAACCGAAGGTAGTTTTTAGGTCACTACATTTCTGACGGAGCACTGACACTGTAAATAAACACGCCAATTGCAGGCGCGTTAAAATAACCCCATTGGCTATTTGAAGGTTACGCTGCAGTATTACCTCCTCCCTATGTTTAATAAATTTATTTCGGCATCCTTGATTTTATTAGCACCGCTGCCAGCGAAAGAAACAATTCATTCATAATTGCAAGTTTGCATAATAATCGCCGTGATTGGAGGTTTAAAATTGTAAATTTTCATCTGGGACACATAATTCTTAAGTTGGGGGGAGCCCGTGTCAAATATATATAGTTCTGCTCTGTCGATGTCGAATGGCAATAAATATGGTTTGATCATAATAAAATTAATGCATTAATGGGCGTAGACGCCGACCACCACACCTCCCTCCACAACTGCCTCAGCCACTTCATCTGCGATATCGATTGAGACGCGCGTACCACGGCGTATTGGGGTGCCGGCGACGACGTCTTCGACGTTTTTTAGCCGCTTTAAGACCTACAGCGGCGGCGGCAGCTGCTGCAGATGAACGTAAGGACGCAGACATCGAGTGTCTGGGGGTATCGTTCACCGGGAGGGTTGCACCGAAGCCGGGAAGCCCAACGAGAAGAGGGTGCACGACGTCCGTATTTGGGGGTGCCGGGACGTACACTTTGCTCGGCGCACCGGAATTTGATCTCAGGGAAGTTGCGAGTTTTGAAAAATCTGGAAATTAAAGTACCATCGTGTCATATTATACGGACGACCAGCTGTTATACCCCCCCCCACCCCCAATTATCAGGGCACCACGCAAGAAGCAGAGAAACCGACTTACACGACCGAGGTAGCTAAGTTAATTGGGGGGCTAAAACGGTGCCAACCAATTCTCTATTTTTCTGCATTACCATGCCACCTTCATCGCGTGCCTTCTTCTGATTCTTTATATGAGCACCAAACCCATCGCACAAGAGCGATTCAATTAAGCATTCTCATGCTAGAGGATGAGCCAAATTCATGGGATTTTCTATTAAGATATTTGGCTATATTGTGGTTGTGGCGGATTCCCCAGTGCAACCCCAAGCGGAGGTGGAAGCCGCCGCTGTATCACGAAACACTTAACGAGCACAAAGGACAGTGTATGGACCTCTGGTTTGTTGAATCACGGAGGATGCAGCCAGATTCCCGCAAGCCCGCTCTCACAAATTGAGTAACTCAATTGCCCTCGACTGCCGCGAACAATCCATAAATAGTATAAATCCAATTAATGGAGACTCTTATCATATTTTTACCTAAGTATTAAACTGCGAATGGTTCAACAGCAATTTCAGGATATATTCACGAACTCACCTGTCTTTTTCTGGCATTTTTGCAGAACGTTAAGAAGGTTCCTTATTTCGTGTTTCAATATCTCCTCATCTAGAGTGGGTGGTTGTGAGAAAGCGAATTTCGCACTTACGCCGCAAGTTACTCAGAAATTGCTTCGCCTGGCGAGGTGTGAAGTACCGAAGGAATGTTTTCAATCTCTCTTCGATATTACTGAAATAAATGGTGATTGGGTGAGAATGCGTCTGACAAGCAGACTTCGAGGTACAATATGACAACCCATTCACGGCTTTACGTGAAGTAATAACTGCATAAGTTTAACAGAATTAGAACCAGCATAAGCTGGTCGGGAATTCCGAATTGACAAACCAGTGTGTCGAGGAGCAGTAACTCTGGTACGCCGTGCAACACCCTATCTTCGGCAAACATATCCGAGGAGCTGTTGTCTACAAGCGTCAGTGGCCAGCTCCGGTGGAAACCAATCCTTAGAAGCCCACTAAATCGGGAGAATATGGCCGTGAAGTGAAACTATCGGATAGGAAAGTGGTAGAGGATATCGGAGGCAGGATTCAAATTCACAGAAGTTACAGCTCTGCCACCAAGCAGGTGCACTTAATTGTTCGAATCCTCAAGAAGCGCCTGGATTGTTCAAGTGGAGTGGTGCTGGTGACGCAACGCGTTCTGGTGAATGAGGAGACACGAATCTCGGGCGGCTCCGATGAATTGCGCGAGTGCAATTATTGATTGTGGCGGATTCAGAAAACAAAGCGATTTATTTTGAAGTGCTCACGAGTTCATAATTTTGGGAGAAAACAACTATCTGCAAGCGGTTAAAATTGCCCAATTCCCTTGAACAGACATAAGATTTAGTAGATCTACGACGCCCAATGTTGCTTTGAAAAGTTGCGGTCCTTGTCAAAACGATAACCAATAAAAATAATTACCGGGAAATAAACATACAAGGCATCGTAATCCTCAAGCTCCGTGTCGTTTGCACAATCTTCTCTGGGGAAAGGTATAACGCCCGGAATAACCACGGGAACACCGCGCGTGGGACCAGAGGACTGCAGCGAGTAAGGAGCAGCAAGCCAACTTCCCGCCGGTGGCGATACAGGGCTGGCCTGAGGAGTCGTTGTACATTTTCGAGTGACACGCCAGACGGGCGTCTGCTTGGTGTTGCGATTAGGCGTGTTGGAGAACACTTTTAATTCGCTCTTGCAATATCGTTTTTTGGGACGCTTATGTGTGAGGTAGGCAGAAATACGACAGATTAGACCATGAAGACGACCAATCTCTTTGCGCTTTTGACGTTCTTGGAGTCGCTGGGTGTAAATGTTTACATGGGCTACATGGAGGGCTATATACCGAGGTAGTCGTTGGAAACAGGTTTCGCTTACCTTCTTCGAGTTCATCGCGTTCAGGTCGAACTTTAAGGCGAGTTAGAAGACTTTCTGCGTCATTGTCGTAGTCCTAAAATGACTATGACGATAAGTCGGCATTTACTCGTTCAAAGTCGTCGCGGGCCGCCATATAACCAAGTAACTGCTGTTCAATGAGATCAATTGGCAGAACCGGGCTTTTTTGCGGGGCTAAGGTGGGTGAGGTGTGATCAGTAACAACATTTAATGTTGTGGTAGATCGTGAAATAACGGTGGCCAAACGTCCCTGGAGGTAAAACTTTTTGAAGTGGTCACAACATTCTTGGGATGTCCGCTGTTCACATTTCGCAGCAATATCTTCCCTGAAAAAATAATAGTTGAAGCAAGCAAGTCTACCAATTGCCGATTCCATATTGTTCAATGGCATCCAACAAATCAAGCTCTTCAGAATCAGACCAACCATTTAAAATACACATAGAGCCATCGGTCATGTTTGCATACTATATCTGTAGATTAAAAGGGAAAGCTTTACTCTGATACTGTATCCGTGAGTTCTTTTGTGAGATCCGGCTTCCGCACCGAACGAAAAACACTAGAAATTTACTCCAACTAGATCACTTACGGGAAGGCATAACTTAACACAATGACAATCTTGACATAAAACATAAACGTTTTCCACTTCTTTTAAGCAATAAAAACACCTGGTTCTGTTCATTGCAGGTTAGCGTCAGATTAAATAAGCTATGAAAAAACCACAACTTCACAAAGGAATGACCCTGGACAAGGTCACGTCGGTATTTGATTCGCATCAGTGCGATATCCAAAAAAATACATTCTTGACAGTTCCTTAAGATCGAACATGATACTGGAAATTCATCTTCCTTTATCTATTAAGATTGACGGCATGGAGAAATATTTATTAAAAAAAAACAGATCTATGATTCCCGGGGAGATTCATTACTTTAAATCGCGAATTTATGCTCAACTAAGCAATGCTTTTCTTAAGTTAACTTAGTTAATTCCTTTGCTTTATGCGTTTATCCAAATCCTCAGTGAACAGTTTACTCATGCACGCATTAAATCGCGTCTTCATAGCGTTTGGGATTAAGAACGGCCCCCAAATGAATTCACGGTCTGTTCGGTCGAACTAACGCCAAAAATGAAAAAAATGGAAAGAGAGTTCAAATGCATCATCCAAAGTTTGTTGCGCTTTTAGTAAAAAATACAATTTTCTTGTATATTATACTCCGAGACAAATGGCCCATAGCATTGAATATTCCAGAAATATGTCGTAACTGTTCATAATTTGGGAGGATTATTGCTCTCTGTGACATTGATTAATCGAACACACATTTCATTGTTGTGTGCAACTTTAGACTAAAATGGGTGCCTATGTTGCATCCCTATTACATCGCATGCTTGACTTCTCGACACTAATGAAACAGCTGTGCTTATTCTTCAATAACCCTAACAGCAAACGCCAATTACTGCTTGAAATCAGATTTCATTATATATCTGGAATCATTGTGCGCCTATCAATTACTGAAATACGAACCGTATCCAGGGATGTTAAGGATTGACACTTTCAACGTATTCTAAAAGGAGATCAGGTTAGATAACGTTGGGGTCTCTGCATAGTTCTAAGGTTATTCGAAGACTTCGTGGCCCAAAAATCAGAATGGCACGATGGCCAAAGACGAAGGTCGATAATGAATGATATTGTTCATTATTGAAACAATATTGAGGGCCCGACCTGAGCCGAAAACGCCGACAAGGCGCGATGCTTAGCGCCAACTGCAGGCGAGTCCTGTCTGGACACACGTGGGGCGTGTCGTGGTAAAAAGTGGCGGCCGGCCAAGGGTCGTCGATGTTGTTTTAATTTATCCACGTTAAGGTCACAGCATGCGGTGTAGTGTGCGTTAGCCAATTGGGTGCCAGTATAATGGATGTCATGCGTGGGACATATATAAACTACAGTTCCAGCAATACATATCAAGCGCGTTGAATCTGTTTTGACGATATCAGGCAACGTTTTTCGCCAACAAATGCGTGTTGATAACGATAATAGCGGCTTGAAAACTACTTGTCTAGCAGGCGTAAAAAATCCCCAAAACACAGCAGCCGATAGCGTTTTCGAAGGGTGTGTGGTAGTTCGGTGTCAACTATTAATAAAACCACTAAGCCTTTTTATGGCATGCGCGTCTAAAAAGTATTACGAATGAGAACGGATACAAAAGTATAATGAAGATTATTCTCTTGATTTAATAATACAATTCACAACGTTAAGTTGGCGATCGCGCGTTCGTGGGCGCAAATCGGTTCGTCTGTGTTAAAACAAAGGGGTTTTTTAAGGTCACTCCAGGTGGGCAAGTTCTCCGCTTATAAGAAACGGAGAGAGCTCGGCTTTACATCGTTTTGTTAAGTGCAGCTAAATTGGGGCGTTACGGGGCACTGATGATTTCGGTAGATGGAATTCGAAGCGTGCGACCTCAATAGTATGGTTTTAACCCTTCTTGTTTCTCGTATCCGCCCGGGCTTCAAATAACCTGTCCAAGGGCGACCGTACTAGGGTTTAGGCGATCATTTTGCGTTCTACGAAAACGCAATAATGCTCTTTTTGTGACATCAGCTTCCATTAAAGAACAGCTGAATTCTTCAGAGAGAGATTTCAGTGATCGGTGAAGCATCTCTAGAGTGTACAAGGTAAAACAATATTTACACGGATGGCAAAACAGAAACGGCCATGAATTTAAAGCAGTCGTGAATAATGATTCTCTGCGACCCTGACTAATATCCCTTGCGACCTACATGTGCCAGAAACCGTTATATAGTAACAGAATTCGCGTTTGAGTCAAATAGTCGACGGAACTCTGCTTACACATTCTTAGCCAATTTTTTTGTGTGAAAAAAAGTGATCAAGGTCACCACTGGACCCAGATTTATGCGTCTTCCTGTGACTATCTAGTGGTTTAAAAATAAAAAAAATAATTATTTTGTCCGGCACTTAGGACCTCTAATCACCAAACGTCACAAAAACTCCCCCTATATTAAAATCACGAAGATCCGATAAAGGAGTGATTCTGCAAGGAGAATTTCGAGTCGCTCCCTAGAACACCTGGTACCAATTCTGCATTCATTTTATAGTATTCAGTGCTCGAAACAGGGGCCAATAAGGACCACAAAGAGTTAGTAAACGACATGACAGTTTCTTAAGTTAAAAGGAACTATGTACAAGAAAAGGATCGGCCATGGGCGATGAGTCCTAGAAATGAGACATGGGGTCCTCTGGATTGGCGCGGAGACGATAGTAGGCCTCCATTTCCTCCTTACTCGGCACATGTCCATCGTTCGCCGCTAAAGAGTGGAAGGGTCGTTTCCGCTCATCCATCGCCATTATCCTCTCTACTTCTGCCAGCCTCTTCTTTTCCTTCGTAATTTCAGCCTGCACCCGCTTTTCTCGAGCCGTCTCTTCATCATCGTCATCAGAAGACGAAGATGAGCTACTGGAGCTCTTCCTACGTCTCTTTTGTTTCTTGTGGTGCGATCGCCTTTTGTTCTTCTTGTCTCGACGTTTTCGGGCATGGCGCTCTTGACGCTCTCGGCATCTTTCCAGTTCATCTTCGCGGGCCTTTTTAACCATCTCTGACTCTATTTCTGGTTCGATTTCCTCGTCGTCTTCTTCTTCTTCTTCTACACCTCCCGATTTCGGCTTCTCGGAGTGGGGCAAAAGAGTAGTCAGGATGCTTGTGCCAACCCGGGACGAATCCTTAGGTGCCTCTTGGAGCAGTACAGCGGCAGGAACAGCGGAGGATGTGGAGGCAACGGGTGGTCCAGTAGCAGAGACAGCATCCACTGAAGCGGACGGCATGCTATAGTCGGAGCCAGTGAGTGTTTTGCCTTTATCGCCAGTGCAATAAGATTCCTTGACAAGGCTGTGACAGCATCGGTAGCCCCACTGACCGGCGTACCAATAGGAACCCCAAACCGACTGAAAATGAGGAAAAGCGAATGGATTAGTTATGGTAATTTATGAACGCGTTTTGGGAGTATGCTACATAATAACAACGTTTGGAAGAATATATGAAAGCAAAGATCTAATTTATGATTAACTAGCCTATAGACGTACCTTGTGATTTTTTAAATAAACATCTTCCTCATAGCGCGATTTCACGGTGGATTTTTCTGATCCCTTGAGTACACGACCTGTTGGAGTGTATTCTGCATAGCTTTCCCACTGCCCCATTAGAAGATCTCTAGGCGGTGCCTCGAGATGTTCACGACCACCATACTTCTCCAAGATATCTTCACGAATAGAGGAGTGCGCCTGCTCTTTGGCCATTGAAACTTTCTTCGCAAGATATTCGAGTCTAGTGGGATCCGCCTGGAGGTGGAGATCTAGACCCAGTTTATTGTGCATTTCCCAGGCAAAAACCTGACGCTCTAACATTCCACGAACATCTCCGTTGTTACGGATAAAATTGTCACCAGCGAAGGGTACATCGGATTCGGGTTTACCCGAATTATTGAATGGATTTTCGCGCATAGACCTAGTCTTGGGGTCGTAGTAGGCGCTGTTAAGATCCAGATTGTAGAGGTACTTGGCAGTGTCCTCACGGAGACGCAAATTGCGAATAGACTGCCGCTGTTTACTGTCGAATTTTTGTCCAGGCATGTCTAGCTCATCACCATAACGATCATCATCACCCTCTTCGTCTTCGAGATTCGGCGTTTCTTTGGATTCCCCCTCTCCCTCCTATATATTAAAATACCAATTTATTAAAATATTAATCTAACTAGAAGATGAACAAATTTTATTGCAATAACTAACCTGACCTTCACCTTTGGTTGAAATAGCAGCAGATAATTTTTCTTCAATTTTTTTGGCCTTCACAAGCTTTCTGGCCTCCTCAAGACGCTGGAACTCTTCAATAGAGCGTTGCTGTTCTCTCGGATCGTATCCATTCCATCTATCTCGTTTAGCATCGAAGGCAAGGCTCAAATCTTTCTGCGCCTCTTCGTCCGCAGCAATGTCTAATCCAGTGAATTTGGCTAACGCTTTACGAGGACGCTCAAGACAATCTTTGCGCTTGTGTGACATCGAACCGCAATTATCGCAGGCACCATCACGAAATTTTTTAGCCCTGGGGGCATCAAGAGATACGCCCCGATTATACCACTGATTTAATGCAGCTGATCCTTTAGCTGTTCCCGAGTCTGCTTCACGTTTTTCCTCATCCTGCACTCGCTGATGTTTAAGTGTTGGTTTTAGAGAACCGTAGTACCAAGGAACTTGCATAATATACTGCGGGATGTGAGGATTAATATCTCTTCCCTCTTCGTCTTTCATGGCAGGCATAACGGCTAGTTTTCGAGCTTCCTCCAATTCCTTCATTTTCTTGAAGTCCTCTTTTGTTTTCTTCTTCCCATCTTCAGATTCCTGGTCACCAACTTTTCTCAATACTGATGGTGGAAAATTTGGAACGAAAGACATCGCACCCAAAACCTTTTTCAAATGGCTCGGCAGAAGTGTAACATTGTTTAAACAATTCACGAAAACAAATCATTCCGGTTGCAAATAAAGGAAGCATTTACAATAAGAGTTTTGCATTTTCTGCATTAAAATTTACAATAAACAAAAATGTTACAGGAAGTTACGATTATACGTAGAAAATGCATAATAAGTTTAGAAGAATAAAAGAAGTAACATCAGGGTAAATTTGCAAGAAAGGCCAATTTAACCTACAAAGAATAAAAAGTTTCGCAAACGGGAAATGGCGGACATTGAAAGGCCCCATCCAAAACACGCACCACTCTTGAGGCCATGGCTACGTTTTCGCACACCCTAAACTCCTCACTTGATGCCGGAGCGGAAGCCGTCAAGGGATTTTTCTTGGGATTCAGCTCTGCTTTCAACACTACCTCGCGCTCCCAAATCCTTTCTCAAATATGTGAAGATGGCGTTGAAGGATGGTTGATTAATTGGCTTCAAAATGATTTCTCAACGTCTCCTTGCCTACTAATTGCGCAATGCTATCTTCATTCCTTTTTAACTATTACACGTCTAGCCTTCGGTCCCCTAACGACGTGACACAAATAAATTACGCAATGTCTGCAAGACGAATGGTGATTTTCAACAGCTCGGGCAGGCAGTCACTTAGGTAATCGAGTTGTCTTCGCAGAATGGCCTTCTGTTGAACGCATTAAAATGCATCTTCATTACATTTTCCCTAAGAGCCGACGTTGACACTCCTTAAATCTCTTCCCTCCACAATTTCGCCTTGAACTCAAAATCGAAATTCCGCGGCATTATTTTTAACATTCGCCCCTGTTTCTTGGTTCGCCGGTTCAGGAGAGTCGGTTTAAGCTCTAGTCGTATAAAAACCTTTGTCTTTTCGACAAATACATCCAATGTCCACAAGAACGGCGGCATATCGCAATTAGGTCATTCCTTATTCGACCCAATTTATGTTTCACCTGAGGGGGTGAAAAAGGAACTAAACGACAATTTTAATATCTAGTACTTATTAAACTGTCTTGTTTTATGCTGAAAGTTTTGGTCCTCGTGACCTCAATAAAGCCACTCAATTATTATTATTAAAGGTATGGGTACAAACGTTCAAATATTTGCCATTTCGAGATATACCTGATTAGATTCCTATTAATTAATTATTTTAGTCAAAAATGAGGCTGCTCTATAACACTGCATTCACTACTTCACGTTTTTCTCACAGTGACTTGGCCACGAAGTGCTTACGGCATGCAACATGGTTTAATTGGCTTCTTTCGAACAATGATATTGTTTCGTTATTGATAGAAATTTGTTCTCACCCGATTCTGCAACTAAACTATCTTTTACATTTGTGTAAATGCTTTTGTCAGGCGTTTATTGGATACTTGTATCAAGACGCTGTAATTTCCTTGTTATAGCAATTTATATATCCAAATATATTTTAGAGTTCCACGCCCCGTTCGTGAAACCGACATATCTTTCATTATCTGTCATTAACATGCTGTTCTGATATATTTTTTCAACGTAACCAACACAGAGGGATGGTTTACGCATTTGTAATAGAATTTCAAAGTCAGCCTTTCCGACTGCGCATTTCATCGTATTTTTTAAGATAATTTAATTCAATTCCTTATTTCTCATTCAAATTTATGAACCATAAAACTCTTAACCACTTTCTTAAATTTATTTATTTGTTACGAAACGCAGTATTGATAATTTTTACAACCTTTTTCATGGGTGTTAATGAAAATACGATATTGAGTAAAAACCCTCGTGGTAATATTCTTATACAAGCCCGATCTTTCAAGATCGCTGCTTGCCGCTACTTAGAACCAAATGTGCGAGTTTAGTTTCCTGTGTGAAACAAGGAACGGTAGTTACACAGCCTCGTGGATCGCGAAAGTTTACGGGAGAGAAATCCTACGAGCGTGACAGCGTGGGAAATAAATGCGAACTTACGGCGCAGGCGGGTGTGAGAAACACTACTCATTAAAATAAGGATGCATTATTTATCAAACAGTACCCAAAAAATATTTGTTAAA
The DNA here is from genome assembly GCA_028672205.1 of Proteocephalus fallax. Taxonomy (NCBI): domain Eukaryota; kingdom Metazoa; phylum Platyhelminthes; class Cestoda; order Proteocephalidea; family Proteocephalidae; genus Proteocephalus; species Proteocephalus fallax. The sequence continues at coordinate 194,745 of JAPUBX010004026.1, read as the reverse complement.
CCTGTTTTTCGTCCAAGACATGCTCAGGTGAGGCGTAACGGATTTCAGAACGTTGCACACACAAATTCCATTAAATCCGCGTAACAATGGTAGTGCAATAATAAGAAACGTGTTGGATTATTTGAATGGTACACAGTAGCGAAGATGAGAATTGACCCCAAGCAATGAGGATTCTGGGCTTCCAGTCAAGTCCTATACGAGAATTTTTAAAATAACTGAACTTAAATATCCTTGACAAGCTTAAGGACCAATCACAGATAAGCAACTGGAACCTTGTGGCATGTTACCCTCACGATTGAGCCGAAACCCACTAGAAAATTATAAAATTTAGAAAGTTTAGGGAATGTCGGACAGTTAGAACATTTAAGGCCAGGTAATATAAAGGGTACAAGTTTAAAATGCGGGGAATTATACAAGCGTGGACATCGGTCAATGTCATCGCCTTTGCTTCTTAGTTAACCGGTTCTGGAGTCGTGGTTTAAGCTCTAGCCGTATAAAAACCTTTGTTCGCGACATTATAATTCCCCTAATTGCATATTGGATCCCAGTAATTTTACCCGGCCCTGAATGTTCTAACTGTTTAAACTGTTTTTTTTTAAATAATCTCGTTTTCTAGTGGCCTACTTATTCTCTCCATTCAAGAAATCATCGTTCAACGCAACTTCAATAATTGTTCACAAATCACTGCTCGTATTTTAAGTGACCCCTCCCATCCCCTCTTTTCAAGTTGATCAAAGGGCAAATCTTTTCGACCAATACGCTCAATACCGACAAGAACGGCGGCATATCGCAATTCGACCATTCCCTATTAGGCCCAATTTTTGTTTCACTGAAGCGGGTGAAGAAGGAACTAAAAGACAATTTTCATATTTAGTACTTGTTATACTGTCTTGTTTTATGCTGAAAGTTTTGCTCCTCGTGACCTCAATAAAGCCATTACAATTATTATTGTTATTATTATTATTGACGCGGTCTGAGCCTACTAAAAGTCACCTAAAACGACTAAGAAACACAGGCGTCGGCATTTTCCGAAGACGGCTTCCATACGTACCCCGCAGGCAAAATAAACAAAATTGCAATGAAAGAAAAAGGAATGATCAAGATCAGTAAAGAAATTATAGAAATGTTTATCAGCGAAAATGTTTGAAAGCAATTAAAATAGTAGAAATTATACAGGCAACGCTTTGTCCACGCTTATGGGACACATTTCATCTTGCATCGAGCCACTGAAGTTTAAGTCCAACCTCCTTCAAGTTGAACAAGCTGATCCAACAGTACAGAATGCGCTAGGATTATTCCGGTCAATCGAGTCAAGTTACTCGCGATAAGGAGAGTTTGCCCGTTTGGGGCAGTTAGTGCCCTCAATCTGTCGCTGGGCTAGACTACCAGGTCAAGCTAACTCGGGTTGTCCTGGGTACACAACCTGAAAATATATTTCCGAAAACGTCTAGTAGCAGATAGCTGAGTGGAGTTGGGTGCAGTGAGTCAGCTTTGATTGCGCTGCCTCTTCAAATCAAAGCCTCCGCACTCTAGTCGTTGGAGACCCAGGTTCCCACTCTCGGGCCAGGCAACGCTGCTAAATTACCACCAACGCGCCTTTTCGGCTTTTCAGCCCCAAACGTACTCCAAAACTATTGTTTATCTAAAAGACTGCATTATTCATCCCCGAAAATCGGCCTTGGTCATCGTGCCATTTTAACTTTGGGCCGCGAAATCATTTCACTCTTAACATTGACGAGCGAGTTCACCTATAGGTGGATCATTGGCGGGCAATTCTGTATAAATGAGCACAAATACGTAGCAACAAGATCCACTTGCCAGAAAGGCGTATTAAGCTCTCAAATAAAGACAGCCATCTCCGCATGCCCCAACGCCCAATACCATATTGCCATTGTGGAATATGCTAATTTCGTACGTATACCAGCACAATTCTATTTAGGTCATAGAAGAAGTAAAACGGTCAATGATTTAATTAAATAATGCATTAGTCATTGTACCAGTTACCGTAGGAGGTATCCACTCCCGCGTGTTTGCAATAGTTGCGAATCAGACAATGGACCAATTCGGAAAGTACCGAGCTTGTGTTCCTCCCGTGTGTTTTCGGGCTGGCACAAAGGCGCGGGGGCGATCGCATTTGTCAAGGGTGTGTTTTATGGGTGTGTTAGCGTGCGTGCGGTTGGGTTTGCCAGGGGCTACCTGCCACTTGCCGTGGGTTGCCACTTCATCCTGAGTGTGCCGCCGAATAAACCGTCGAATTTCCGTGGGCTTAATAAAACAAGTACTATGGAGGTTAATATGGAAGAAGGCAAATTAAAAGCTCGAAGTATACACAGTGTGGCGGCCATCAAATTGTCCGATCCATAAATCGCAGCACGTTCGTTTCGGATGGTGAATAATTTCACCGAAATGTAATAAATAATTAATCAAATACAACCGCTGTAACATCAATAGATGATTGTTTCATTTGGTTTAAGATTATTGGGACAGAAAATGTCTCTCTGTTACATTTTTTCATGAATCCCTTTACGTTAAAAAGTCAATAAAAATCCATTTTTAAAATACCGAATAAAATAATTGTTTTACGATAAAAATAATTTTGGGCCACAGGGTAAGTGAAATAAAAACTTGAGCTAAACTTCTTAACAGACTTCTCTCAATCTATCACGTAAGATACCAAATATTTCACAATTAGCTTCAAATAGCGATATATTTCGATTTGTTCTCCGTTATAATACTTTCACCCAAGTCCACTGCACAGCTGCCACTTGCAAATTTGATCATAAAATATTCAATATGCAGCATTATTTCTAGAGACTTATTTGTTAAGATGGCGTGAATTTTCACAATGTGGAGCAAATTCAGAATTGCTAAGTTTATTAGTGTCTTTGTATTATCATCGCGTTATCGCGACTATCCCGCTATGAGCTGAAACCGTTAACCAGAGTCAGCTTTAGGAAACCCCATTTTTTTTGGATTTGTAGCATCTTTTCCTGGTCCATAATCCGGCTAGCGAGAATTTACGGTCAGTAGGATGATCGAGATCATGGCTTCTTTTGATCCAACGGAAACCCCACGACTCCAGGCGAACGGGGTGCTTTCTTCACTTCAAATAGGCGTGGCAGAAGTCACTGTCACCGAATGACACTTAAAATAATGGTGTGGCACATACAAGCACCCCCATGAGTTGAAGGTCACAAATCGCATCGATCAAGGAGTGTGCAATTAAAGGTCGTTTGCAGCTGATAGAAAACCGAAAAGGAGCGATAGAAACGCCATGCTGGGATTGGAGAATAAGAAACTTTATTTCTACAACAAAATTTTTTTAAAATTTAAAATGCTAGCAAGGCAATATGTTTGGGTGGTTTCTGCACTGTGAGATTAATATCAGCCAGATTAATGATGATTCGATAAACATTATTGAGGTTCAAAACGAGGTCCAAAAAGTTCAAAATTAATGCATAACAATGGGTTAACGCAAAATGCTCTAAACTTGTTTTCTTGTTTTTCTTTCTCGATCAGAAAGTCTTCATGATCATATCAGACGTTACCATACCATCCTCGATGAAAGGAACAAGCATAGACGCTCGTTTTCATTGTGGTAGTTTCTAGATCGACAACTCCACACACAAACACACCTTCAGGCCACCACACACGATATTCTTCAATTATTTGACTTACCGGCCTGACAAATAGTTAACTTGGGGGTGTGGTCTCCATTGCATACAGCTACTTAGAGCGATGGGTGTAACTTGCTAAGTGCCCAGTGGAGATACCAAAGACTGAAGTTACCACGATAGTGTCTTGACAGACACCACGACCAGAGGTACCACCCATTCCTGGTACACCATAACATCCCTCTGCATAAATCTCGAAATTAGTCAGGAAAAAAGTATTGAAGGCCCCGATCTTGGGAAGTTATTTATGGCGAAGTCTTGCTCTTCTTGTTCAAATTAAACTTGTTTAGATAATATCTGAATGCCCTAACTTGATGTCAGTTTTTATGTGCGTGTTCTTGTTCTACGGAATATTCTACTCACCATGTATTGGAAACAGCAACGTGGCATCGGTTACGATTATGATTTGATTAACTGCTGTCGGTGCCACTTGTTAAATTCAGCACTTTCCGAGTGTTCATTTGGCTTCGCATCAAAACCTTTCCCACTAATAATCATTCTAGGAGATGGGTTTCGAGTAATAACAAAGAATAGTTGAAAGTAGATGAAGTAGTGCTCAAGATTTACGTATTGATGTCTACCGAGATATTTTTCACAAATATCGTTTGTCACAACCCTAATATTTGCAGAGGGTTATATTTTCATCTTTAACAGATCTGTTGATTTCTTTTTTTGTTTTAAATGTACACCATCATTAGTTAAGGTTGCCAATACAGATTCCAATTAGCTTTTAGCACCCGAGTACGATTTAATAGTTCGAATCTCGATCAGAAAGTCTTCATGATCAGACCAGACGTTACCATACCATCCTCGATGAAAGGAACAAGCATATACGCTCGTTTTCATTGTGGTAGTTTCTAGATCGACAATTCCACACACAAACACACCTTCAGGCCACCACACCCGAATACTCAAATGACTAAGCAGAGTTTCTTAAAACTTTTGCAGGATCACAAGCTTCCAGAGCTTAATCCCAATAACCAAACCGTTTTAGGAATAATGCGAGCTTGTGGCAGTTTTAATAAATTTTAATGGAAACATATTCTCAAGCTGATAACTTCGCAACTTATTGACTCATATATATCCGAGTCTATAATGTAGACAACTGAGATAGCATTTCCAATATATTTCAGATATCTAAATCTCGAATTTAAATTAAACCTGCAAGATGTTTAACCAGCTTCATGGATGTTACAGATTTCCGCTAACCATGAACGACAACAAGAGGCCTGGGCAAAGCAGAACGACGTCCATTTGTGGTTCACCGTCAAATACCGTACACAGATCAGAAGCGCAAGCTTGAAATAATCGCAATAAAAGGAACTGCTAGAAATATTAAGTTGCATGAATTCAAACAGCAAAAACCTTAGAGAGACGAGGAAAATCGAAGGTTTGAAAGTGGCGGCGTTTCGTAAATTATTTGATTGGAGAGCTGTAAAGCATAATCTAGCTAGCGCTTGATTGTGAAAGCGGCCAGCCTTATTACATCTGTCCAATGTGCACAAAACATCAAAGGTTATCATCGCGAAATCCAAGCCTCAGTCATCTAAACGATTAAATGTGACAAATATACGAATGTGCCAATTCTACAGTCTCGTTAATTAATCATTTCTAAAATTAAAATAAGGTCTGTCTACCCCGTGATCAAATTGTGTAGAAATTTATAATTTTAATGAGCACCGTACACGTTGGACATCACACAATTGTAAAAAAAATTTAAATATGTAAATGTATGTCTTTATGTAGCGATTATATTATGACATAGAATGCCGGTTTGAATTCAACGGGGTGATGTAGAATCCAGAGATTATTAACCAATGAGACATAACACAGGACAGCCCATTGGTACCTCAATAAAAGTGATTTCTATGTTTCTGAACTGAGATGGGATGGTAACGATTGGGTAGGGGTTTAAGAAATTGTTATAAAGGTGACCAATGATAGCGGATAAACGGTATCGTTCACCGCTTCGGAAACCAGAGAACATTATAGTATTATCGGTTGTCTGAAATGGCTGAAGTAAATAAATGTTTGGTGATTGCGATTGTCTTCGGTGTCCTGTTTACAGGAACCGTAAATTCCATCGTGAAGAAGGTCCAGTTTGCTGTTAGCGTCAAGGGCTATTACAACTTCAGTGCGAATGACGAACAAACTGTTCATCCATTTAACAAGGCTTGGTGGCAGACCTACCTCATGTTCATTGGTGAACTGCTCTGCTTCTTCGGCTATCTAATCTACCGATACGTCGTGAAACACAAGTTCAAGACTCCTGAAGGCTTCGACGAGGAGGGATGGAGGGAATCACAATTCTCGAATCGAATTTTCAGTTGGGTCTTCATTCTGCCGGTTATTTGCGATGCTGCATCCACTATAATGCAATGTAGGTTACCGTTTGCCGAAACATAAACTCCATTCTGTGTTTAGCGATTGCTCTGCTGTACATCGATGCCTCTGTCTGGCAGATGCTGCGTGGATCCATCATCGTATTTGCCGGTATCCTGCAGGTTTGTCTGCCTTCCCTCTCGATTAATTTAAACATAATAATGAAGCAAGTTTATCTAATAAACCTTGTGTCCTTGTAGACAATCTTCCTGAAACGCAAACTGGCCTGCTTTAAGTGGATGGGGATGTTGGTTGTCGTTTTGGGTCTGGCTCTTGTTGGTGTCGCGTCTGTCTTCAAGCCCAACACGTCCCTGTTTACTACAGGACCTGGTCAGGCAGCTCTCGGTGTGGGCTTGGTTTTGTTGGGCAGTTTATGCACGGCTACCCAGATGATCATTGAAGAGATCTTTTTGAAGAAACGGAACTACCATCCGCTCCACGTTGTCGGTATGGAGGGTCTCTACGGTTGCATTCTCATGGGTGCGGTAAGCACACCTCAATTAAACTCTTTCTTATCTTATCATCGAACCATATATTTAAGCGTCAATTTCTGTTCCATTGTTCTTTACAGGCCATCATGCCCGCTGTTCAGCACATTCCAGGTCCCGATCTCAACAACTGTGTTGAGAACGTATTAGATGCTCTCTATCAGACCGCGTACAGTCCTGTTCTAATCGTCACATCGATCCTAATGGTTCTATCGATTGCTCTTTTCAACTACTGCAGTTTGCAAATAACTCGTCTCTTCTCCGGTAGGCTTACAGATTACAACCTTCAGATTAAACCATCCATTCTATTGATTATTATTCCGGAATTGTATTTACCTCTTTGTAGCTGTGCACAGAACCCTTCTCGATACGCTTCGATCTGTCACAATTTGGATCACCAGCATAGTGTTGTATTACACGGCTGGTCCAGCCTATGGTGAACCCGTGAACTCGGGGTGGACTCTCATCCAGGGTAGGTTCTGCCACAGCGTGTCGTGATACATCGTGTTAAACCTAATTTACTCAAAAACCTTTGGTTTCACCTTCAGTTGATGGTTTTCTGCTTCTGATCATCGGCACGCTGATCTTCAACAAGATTCTTCGTCTTGACTGGATGTCCTGCATTCCGGAGTACCCGGATGAAAATGCTGTCACGGTTGATGAATTCAGCGAGGGCGATGAAGATAATGACGAATTCAAGATTGAAGACGACTTTAAATCGGATAAATTGTAGACCGAGAGGTCTTAATTGACAGGAAACAAATCCCGATGACGATATTAACACATACCCACCCACCCACCCACCCACCCACCCACCCACCCACCCACCCACCCACCAACCTCCCTTAACCTATTTCCGGCTGTGATTCTTGTACATTGTCATGTTCGTTTGTTTACGCAATCCAATGCGTCTTTATTTTTATGTAAGGTCAGGTGTTGTATTATAAAAGAATATGACACAATGAGGTTCTTAAGATGCGAAGGGATAAAACCGGTTATAACATCTTTATTTGCGAGTCCCTGTTGTCCAAATGGGAGACGTTTAATGATACATTCAGGCTAAAGCCGACTAATAAATCTTTTCAAAGCCTGTGGGAGGTTGGCGTTATGTTTGGGTCATAGGGTTTGCATTGCTATATACCCTGTATCAGGTTTGCTAAAAATTTAGTATCATTTGCACCTTTTTGAACAACTGCACGGAAATCAACGAAATCATTCATACAATAAGTATTTGTTGCATTAAAATCTATTTTACATTCTTTAAAATTTATAAGTGAGTGAAAATGTCCCAATTTTCGTTCTTGAATGTATTCGATGGAACTGGCTGAATTCAGTGGATCATTCTTGGGCTTGCTAAGCTAGTCAAGCTTTTTACCCAAAGTGATGATTATCAATTTTTGTGCGGCCGTCTTCTGCAAAACGATGAGTCGACCTTGTTGAAGAAACGGATTGTCGTCGTACATAAACGGGGTTTGGGAGTCAGCTCAGAGCATAATAAAATCCAAGTCCGATCAATAACGTCAGATACCATAAACAGACTCATTGCCGAAGCGCTAAACGTCCGCATTGACAACATAAATCCATGTTTTTTTGTTTTCTGCGCTCCGATAGCATCAACCCGAACATGAGGAGGAAAAGAGAAAGTTTGAAAGTGGCGGGCGTTTCGTAAGTCCTTTGATTGGAGATCTGCAAAGCCCAATCTAGCGCTAGCGGTAAAGTGTTGAAGCGTTAAGCCTTAGGCCATCTGTCAAATGGACACAAAAATGAAACGTTATCGTCGCGAAATCAGAGCGCCTCAGTCATCTAAACGATTCAATGTGCCATTCAAGCGAATGTGTCAATTACACTGATCGTAAATTAATCATTTCTCAAATTAAAAAAACGGATCTGTCTCCCTCGTTGTTAAGTTGTGAAGCTATTTCAAATTTAATGATCAAAGTAAGCATAAAAAAATAGCACATGCTAATAATTATTATCTATGTAAATAATAAGAAATCGTTATTTAGCAATGATATAATGCCAAGCAATACCAGCATGAATTCCACGAGGTGATTAAGAATGAGCAGCACATTACCCAATCAGCTATCGCATAGGACGGCTCATAAGTGCCCCAATGAAAAAACACATTGTACGTTTCTGTAATCGTTCCGCAGATGAAAATAACGATTGGGTAGGGGTTTAAGAAAAGGATATAAATGTAACCATTGATAGCGGATACACGGTATTGTTCACCGCTTCGGAAACCAGAGAAAATTATAGTATCATCGGTTGTCTGAAATGGCTGAAGTAAATAAATGCTTGGTGATTGTCATTGTCTTCGGTGTCCTGTTTACAGGAACCGTAAATTCCATCGTGAAGAAGGTCCAGTTTGCTGTTAGCGTCAAGGGCTATTACAACTTCAGTGCGAATGACGAACAAACTGTTCATCCATTTAACAAGGCTTGGTGGCAGACCTACCTCATGTTCATTGGTGAACTGCTCTGCTTCTTCGGCTATCTAATCTACCGATACGTCGTGAAACACAAGTTCAAGACTCCTGAAGGCTTCGACGAGGAGGGATGGAGGGAATCACAATTCTCGAATCGCATTATTAGTTGGGTCTTCATTCTGCCGGTTATTTGCGATGCTGCATCCACTATAATGCAATGTAGGTTACCATTTGCCGAAACATAAACTCCATTCTGTGTTTAGCGATTGCTCTGCTGTACATCGATGCCTCTGTCTGGCAGATGCTGCGTGGATCCATCATCGTATTTGCCGGTATCCTGCAGGTTCGTCTGCCTTCCCTCTCGATTAATTTAAACATAATAATGAAGCATGTGTATCTGTTTAACCTTGTGTCCTTGTAGACAGTCTTCCTGAAACGCAAACTGGCCTGCTTTAAGTGGATGGGGATGTTGGTTGTCGTTTTGGGCCTGGCTCTTGTTGGTGTCGCGTCTGTCTTCAAGCCCAACACGTCCCTGTTTACTACAGGACCTGGTCAGGCAGCTCTCGGTGTGGGCTTGGTTTTGTTGGGCAGTTTATGCACGGCCACCCAGATGATCATTGAAGAGATCTTTTTGAAGAAACGGAACTACCATCCGCTCCACGTTGTCGGTATGGAGGGTCTCTACGGTTGCATTCTCATGGGTGCGGTAAGCACACCTCAATTAAACTCTTTCTTATCTTATCATCGAACCATATATTTAAGCGTCAATTTCTGTTCCATTGTTCTTTACAGGCCATCATGCCCGCTGTACAGCACATTCCGGGTCCCGATCTCAACAACTGTGTTGAGAACGTATTAGATGCTCTCTATCAGACCGCGTACAGTCCTGTTCTAATTGTCACATCGATCCTTATGGTTCTTTCGATAGCTCTTTTCAACTACTGCAGTTTGCAAATTACTGGTCTCTTCTCCGGTAGGTTTACAGAGTGCAACCTTCAGATTAAACCATCCATTTATTGATTATTATTTCGGAATTGTGTTTACCTCTTTGTAGCTGTGCACAGAACCCTTCTCGATACGCTTCGATCTGTCACAATTTGGATCACCAGCATAGTGTTGTATTACACGGCTGGTCCAGCCTATGGTGAACCCGTGAACTCGGGGTGGACTCTCATCCAGGGTAGGTTCTGCCACAGCGTGTCGTGATACATCGTGTTAAACCTAATTTACTCAAAAACCTTTGGTTTCACCTTCAGTTGATGGTTTTCTGCTTCTGATCATCGGCACGCTGATCTTCAACAAGATTCTTCGTCTTGACTGGATGTCCTGCATTCCGGAGTACCCGGATGAAAATGCTGTCACGGTTGATGAATTCAGCGAGGGCGATGAAGATAATGATGAATTCAAGATTGAAGACGACTTTAAATCGGATAAATTGTAGACCGAGAGGTCTTAATTGACAGGAAACAAATCCCGATGACAATATTAACACATACCCACCCACCCACCCACCCACCCACCCACCCACCAACCTCCCTTAACCTATTTCCGGCTGTGATTCTTGTACATTGTCATGTTCGTTTGTTTACGCAATCCAATGCGTCTTTATTTTTATGTAAGGTCAGGTGTTGTATTATAAAAGAATATGACACAATGAGGTTCTTAAGATGCGAAGGGATACAATCGGTTATAACATCTTTATTTGTGACTCCCCGTTGTTTGAATGGGATACGTTTGAAACAATGATTGTTCTAGAAGCAACGAATACAAATGATCGACGCAATTAAACTTTTTTTTCTGCTAGTACTCCATATCTGTTTTACGTAACTTTGGACAAAAACGGAATTTTCGCTGTCACGGAAGGCGTTTTGCTGGTTAAGCAGTTTAGTAGAAGATACAAAAGATACAAGAAGATACAAATGAGTACAGCAGTAGGTCTGGTGACGTCTGCATCTTGAGAACGGCGTGCATCATTCAACCACCAATAAAAACCGTTGCAGAAATCCATTTGCGCTCTTATGCTGGAGTCTAGCATTAACTTCAAAAAAAATGCTTCTGAAAATGTAGGTGAAATTTTTGATTTTTTTCGTTTTGTATGCTTTTATTTTTTCTTTAAAAAACTGCAGGACAATCGACATAAGCCGTCGTGAAATCAGTATGTTGGCGAACCGTGTTGTTCTCTAAGAATTGAACCGCTTTCCTGGTTGTTGAATCCTGATATGGATCTCCTCTGCCATGTACGCCAAGTAAAACGTTTTTCCAACTGTCCACGGTTAACAAAAGTAATTCCGCTGCCGCGTACAGTTCTTTGGAGCCAGAAGTTCGGCTTTGCCCATTTATCAACAAATTAGGTACCTCTTGCCTTTCCGATAAAATAGACTCCGACCCGCTTGTTGGCTGAACACAGTTTGATGGGTGTGACTGGCAATCAAGGGTTTTTGTCCGTCTATTTGAATCGCCTATATGTGTCGAATTCGAAACAGAAGAGGCTGATTAGTTTCCGTTGATTCGGGCACCAGAATCTCTAGTTTTCCTTGGGCGTCGCGACCCAGTTGGTGGTGTTGTAAACGAAAAACACAACGTGCGTGGCCCGTGTGTAAAGCACGCGAAGGACCCTCCAAATCGTCCAATTTGTAATGCTGCATTAGTTCGCGAAAACGGATTCAGTACATTCTCTGAGATATCGGCTACCACGGCAGCTAGCCATTGTCGAACCGTCCGTTGATTGTTGATATTACACCTCATAGGCAACGGTTGGCGATGTCCCGCGATGCTGGAGTCAGTCGCTGGAATTCTCAACGGGCGCCTTTATTTTTCGAACTCCAGAGATCAATAGACAAACTTCGGGGAGGCAGGCTATCGCGATATGGTAGTGCTATTGTGTGTGGGCTGTGTCAAAAGGTTGGCGCATGACGCATGTGGCATTGGAGAGTGAAAATAATGATGAAATGGAGAATAAAAAGGTAATTAAAGCAGATATACGAAAGTAAATTTTCGGTTTCCAAACATTATGGCTATAATCTATTCGAAGTGCCCGAGGGGTGCGTCTCTAGATAAAATCCACAGCACCTCTATGATGTGTAAATTGCAATCGGGTCCACCTAGTAAACGACACATTACTACCATCTTTAAAATCGGGTGTTCTTCTCAGGATCACCCACAACTCCAGCTATTTTTGCATCCAGTTTGCAACAGTCCAGCGACATCCTCCCTTCAACCAAACACACTCTTCATTCTCCATTCAATCTGAACCCCCGAACCATGTTTTCCGTATGCTTCTCTTGTGTCCCAACTCATGTAGAGCACGTTTGTTCAACAAAACGCGAACTTCATAAATGGTTCAAATTACAAAAGTTGACGTGTGAGACCAGTAAAACTGAAAGAGACTTCATCGTATTTTTGCAGAAACAATCAACAAGATGACACATCGCGATCAACACGTAATGTCACCTTGAGGCAGTGATATTAATGGATAATCCTCTTTTTGTTGCTTTCCAATGCAGAGCTGTCTTGGTAAGCCGGAGGTATCCCAAGGAATATCACGATAGAGAGTGCAATTCAACTGTTTCGACCACTAGATAACAAATACAAGACACTTTCATCCGAATTCCTTCCTCGTTACAACCGCCATCGAACGTTCACGCAAATTAGTCCTCCAGCAATTTAAATTCCTAATAACTAATGAAAATCTGTCAACGAAGAAAGATTTAATCCGACGCAATGATGGCTGTTAGATAAGGGTGCACTTAGAAAATACAGAATGCCTCTCAATCAACCCTGATGAAATCCTTGCGCATCGTCTTGTGTTCAACGGCAGACGTCTCTGTTGCCGCTTCCAAATGCTACAACTATCTCCCTGAGTCGACTTCTTGAAGGTCAAGTTTGAAACCTTGGCCGATGCTCTACAAATCGTAGCAGAAGGTACACACCGAAAATCTTGGGCTACTTTGGAACCACACTTCAACACATCGGTGTTTATTGATTCGTTTCGGGCATTAAAGGATGTGAATAACGAAAACGGATGCCGATTTTAATAAAACTGTGGCGGCTGGATAAAAAAGGAGAGACTGGCGTGATGTTATCCTTTCCGAATGTTAGGGGGGTCATGCTATGGGTCATGAATAACGTTTACTTACATTTACATGAAATCTCTGAATTTATTCGCCTTTATTTAGTTTACTTAGTTCTTTAAAAACTACATGAAAATCGACAAAAGCTTTATTTTAATAAGTAGTACTTTTATTTCCATCGTTAAAAAGTCTTGTTGAATAATTAAACCGAAAAAACGTTCAGAAGGGGATTAAACCTATTATTAACGAATTTCGCAATCACTCTACTCGAGAAGGAGCACCCAGTTCATCAACAGAATTCCGCCAACTGGTTACTATTAAATATTCATATGCATTATAAAATTCGCACTGCCTTCTATTGAACAGCTTCCAAACTAGTTAGCAGGCAATCGACCGCGAAATTGTGCTTAGTGACGCGTTTTATACGCATGTGGCCCGAACAAAGATACATCTGCCTATTCGGGAAATTCCCTTACTGCAAAAGAAAGCCCCAGGGGATACCCCAGGTTCAAATGCGTGAAACCTGAAATGAGACTAAGGCCAACTTGTAATTGTATCATACAATCAGGCCTGGTTACTTTTATCAATGACACGTGTTTGAACGACTTATCGGGATGAAAGACAACGGCTCACCACCTTAAGCAGTCGCACTCCACTCGGGCCAAGACAAAGAAGAGATGTTAAAGGACACCTGCTTTAGGATGCGAAGATTGAACCTGCAACGTGTAAGCAGCTTATTTTGGATAAATAAACTTTGGAAGCAATTATAATTAAATTTAATGCACATAAGCCATCAGGAGTTGAACACGTGACACACCCCATGGGGTCAAAATGAACACAAAAACGGCCAGTAAACATGATAAACTCGCAGTTAGGGACGGTTTGAGCTACGAACAATCGACATATTGCCATTTGCGAGACTTGCCTTCGAAACCCGACCTCACTTTATTGATGAAGACAAGATGACCTTACTGGTCCAGCCGATTCAAAGGACACACTAAATTTTATATGCACATCCAGGTGACGCGAAATAAAATTTTGTATTTTTAAAGCTTGAAATTGGAAGCGAAATATATTCGAACAATAACCGAAATAACAGGAAAGGCTTCTCCACCTTTACTATAAAATTGGAAATGCATCACGAATCGTTTATTTTCTTGTAAAAGTAAGCCTGTGGTCTCGTTTAACCGATGCTGACTAACTTTTCGAATATGATACTCGGAATATAACCCTCGTCATAATAAAATAAGAAAAACCATATTTACAATGTAAAAAGTATACCGAGCACTAAATTGAACGGTTACTTGAAATTCTCAAATTTATATGTCGATACGTGCATACTACTGATATTGCAAAGCGGATTTTATTTGATATCTACATATTTAAGTCCAAAAGTATCCGATTTATTTGGGGGCTAAACTGATTACTTTATTGTTATAGGAGCATAAGTCTATCTTGATCATTTTAATAGAAATAGTTTTTTTTATATTTCAAGTTTGATATAGATATTACATCAAGTTTTTTTGTCAGAAGATTCCTTTGCGGTAATTTTATATTGACCTATATGTCCGTTTTGGTTTGGGTCAATGTATTACGGCAGTTTGGAATTGGAATCTTCGCCACTTTCAGGCGATGCCATAGTCAGTAAGGTCTAGCGGAGGGCTTTGTGTGCATTTAAGTTGATGTTGGTAGGGCGACAGTGGATAAGGCACAAACCCGATCGAAAATGCCCCCCCCCCCCCACGAATCCAATTAGCTTCCCTCCATGCGGGAAAATATGGTCTCTAACAGTACCATATTTGTACTTTGCTGTTCTCTGCTTTCAGGGAAAATCGAATTGAGGTGCATTTTGATGCGTTCAGCAGAAGGCCATTTTGTGAAGACCACTCAAGTATTTCAGTTACTGAGAATCCTCATTCGGCTTTCAGGCATGGCATAAAGCAAGCCCGTCCGCGTATTTGATGAGTGTAATGAAAACACCGAAGGTTTGAGGTATAAGGGTTGAAAGGGAAGGAGAAAGCACAGCGCCTTGCAGCACACTGCAGCTATTGGCCAATGAGGAGGCTTCGTTTCCAACTCTTAAACGTTGGTGTCGCTCCGAGGAATAATGGTGAAGCCAATTTATCAACCATCCTTCCACGCAATCTACACACTGTTGAGATGGGATGCGGAAGAGTGAAATCGTTTTGAAAGTCGGGGTGAAGTCCTCAGTGAACTAGGTCTACCGAGCAAATTCCACGACCGATCAAAATGACCTTTTACGGCAAGCTAGAGGAATTATTCATCAGAGTTTTTTTTAAATGAGACAGTAGTTTGCTACAATATAAAAGGAGGGAACGCATTCATGTAAAAAATCGGTCTGGTTTTAGATGCAAGAATGTCGAACGGCCTGTAAGCTTCGCGAACAACAACCGACTCGTCATCCCCATCGGGCGCTAACAAGATCCACAGAAAACCATCTTCTAGCAACCCATCGAAGAAATTGCAGTTCCACCAGCCCAGGAAGCTCCAATCCTTATCAGATGTAATCGAGTCCTAACTATGTGTGAACCAAACTGAGGGGCAATCTGCAGACCGGATCTTGCCCCAACAATCTTACATTCCGTTCTGAGTCGAATACACTGTGCTGCTATTTTAATTCTGCGTATTTAAGTCCACTTTGAACACTTGGTTTCACAACCATTGTCAATTTTGCAACGCGAAAGGCGAACCTTCTTGACCACATTTATTGCATCTCCGTGTGTATGTTTAAACGTGCTTACAAAGGCCAGTCTGACCACGGCTTTGTCGATGGTCTGCCAAAGATATATAACAGTTGCAGCCAAAGCTATTCACTTTGTCTCATCCGTTCGCACTGCCTCCAGAACCAGTGAAATGCAGGTATCAATAAATTAAACATATTTATCTCATGATCACACCTGAGGTAAATGGACACAATCAGACTTTTTGTCGATGATATGTTCACAACATCGAAACCCGACGATCTCTCAAGAAATCTACATTCATTGACCCTAGATCTTGATGCTCTGAATGATCCTTTATCTTCAAATCGGCTGACTGTTCAGCCGTGCTACATTTTGGTTGGCCTCAAAAGCTACACGGCAGCTCGTCCGAGCAGCGTCCCACCTGTGGTTAAGGAAATCTATCACCTTTATCAACCTTTTCCGATGGTCACCCAACTCGTCAATTATACGGTATGAGAATGCCCCTTTTCTTTGAAAATGAGAAATTTCGCCAGCCACCAACTATCGCCTATACGACGCAAGGCTGTGTTTCTTGCGGAAAAACCTTCAAGATGCCCATGTACACAACCATAATGCCCCCAGAAGCTTAGATGAATCACGTAACAGATAAATTTATCGAACAAAGGGAGCTTTAAAATTTAAAAGAGCCACTGCCAGGAAAGTGCCGGTTGGTGATTGGAGTAAGTATTGCTATTGGTTATCTTTCCTGCCTATAAAAACGAATCGATCTAAAGGGGCTACAAGTTAAGGTCCGCTTTTTAATCGCCAAGCGTGCATTCGCAATGTAGCATTTATAATTCATTAATTATAGACGCTATTCTATGTATATCAATAAACAAATAATGATTTTCCATTCAATACGGGTGTTTAATTTGAAAATTAAACTCGAACTTTATGCATTATGCTTAAACGCCCTGATTGTAGCTCATTTCATCAACCATAAAGACGTTTTCATCTAGGTGTGGCAAAACAGAGGGCGGATGAGAATTCTACACTAAGTTCACAGGTTCACCATCGGCACGACCAGTCGTTTACCGCTAGCACCATTTCACACGAAATCTCCTTGCGAAATTGGCCTGGGGAGAACGATGCGAGTATGTCGCAAGAATTGAGAATCAATAATGGCCGAACACGACTGCATTCTTACTCGGTCCCCTGAAAAAAGACAACATATTCTAACCGTGTGCGTACAGCGGATCCGACCATAACATCGTGCGTACTCGATTTCGGAAACACCCGATGTTCCCTCGAAGAAAGTTCGTAACACAACGCGTCAATTGACTGCGCTTAATCGGCCAGAGATAGCCGAGCACTCGAGAACCCGTGGAGGAGACAAACAGCTGCAAGTGCGTGGATTTGACCTTGAAAAGGGTGTGCTATCCAATGATGTGGTGGCACGACGTCGACGCGACGCCCACATTACCACGGAGGGCCCACAGACTTATGGGAGAAATGCAAATCTCTCATGGCTGACCATATTTTCATGAGGACCAAAACCTTCAGCATAAAACAAGACAGTTTAGCAAATACTAGATATGAAGATTGTCTTTTAGTTCCTGCTTCACCTGCTCGGTGAATAGAAATCGGCTATCAAGGAACTCAATTACCTGGGAATGTCATCACCGAATCTTTCTGCTGCTGAACAAAATCGGGTAAAAAGAAATTTACGATCGAGGTTTTTTGAAATCTTCGTAGCTGCGTCAAGTGGAATTGATACATCGTTCCATATTTAATTGTTTCTGACGACATGTCTATCCCAAACGGACATCGCCTTAGCTCTTTCATCTTCTGGAAAAGCTACGAAATTGCTTACGGGCGCGAGAACTGCCTATCTTGCTTTTAAATGGCCATTGACCACGTAATTCATTGAATCACATATTTTGGGATGAATACGGAATGGCCCACAGAAAACCGCTCGGGCACTTGATCGACAATTGGAATATTCGTATGGAAACCTCAAACCATTTGCGATTGCATGAATATTCATTGCTGTAGACTTCAGGCACACATAACCTATACTTATTGTATCGACAGCTTTTAATTGAATAAATGCTTGCCTGAATTATTATCATTAAAATTAACATGATGCGAGGGTATGGGAGGGTATAAACGACCAGCGAAGAGTGTAAAATTAATGAAGTAACGTTAAACGATAAGTTCCTGCATCGAAAGCATGTGCAAGCCACTAGCAAACGAGCTTATTTTGAAAAGCCTACGGACGGTAAAAAAATTGAAAACGTTTGACGACTTGGAAAATCAATGGAAATTATACAGGCAAGGACGAAGGTCTCGTCGATGATGTGTCATATAAGCGTTAAAGGCTGTCTCGAACTTACAGTTTCAACAGGTTCGAAAAGAGCAGTTGCATTAATCGAACCAACTCGATGTTTTGGCTCGATTTCATTAAGTTTGGATTTGGCTGTATTTTGTGCCGTATTTTCGACATACAATCATTAAAATCAAGCAGGCGATCGGTTGCAGATGCATTCACATTACGAATAACTAATTGATGAATCTATTGTTTTGTAAAATAGACGGTGAGACGCATATTTGCATTTCCAAAGTGTCTGAGATAGACTTGCATTAAAAACCAAACATGTTCGGTATTGCGTCAGCATTTTCGCGAAGATTTAAGCTTTGTCCATCGAAAATCGATTGGAAAGTTGTGCGTTTAAACGATAGACGGGTTATTGTGCAAATCTGAGAAAAATTTGTCTAGAACGTTCGGAAAAATATGCAGAACCCATTGAAAGCCCTTTACAAGAAACCGGTTGATTGTCTAACAGGAAATAGGAAACAGGCATCGCCAATTTCCAAAGGAGAAATATTCTTCACAAATGTTTCCAATCGTTCTCCATCAATACCCGATCTTTCGAATGCATTATGTGTTATTAACCGTAATTGTATGTCAGGCTAAATAGCATGGCTAGACGGAAGGACAAACCCGCCAGCGAATAAACGGGGTGATCGAACTGAAATTAGAAAATACATTTTCGGTGGTATTTATCCATGTGAGTTGCTTAAATGAGCCAATGGAAATCGGGAGGTCTAATGAGGCTGCGCGACAGTTAGAAAAGCGCTCAATAATGGGTTGGCGCAGTGCTGCCGATAAACCTCAACGAATGACCAAACACGTCAGTAATGCAGATGTACTACGGTCTTTCTCACTGTGTTTGTTCTTGAGCTTGTAGGTATGACGACGCCGAGTGCTTGAGAGATGACGAAATAGACGTAGCACACGATTTAAATTGTACGAAAAGTTCCTTAGGGAATTAAGAGGCAATAGGCAGAAATAAGGACCTTGGTGAATTACCGCGTTTACGAATATCATTCGACCCATAAAGGTTTGGCATGAAAATTCGACTAAAATTCGGACTCGAGGGTGTGTTTGGAAAGGGCGTGGCGCTGGGTTGATGACTAGGGAATATTTGTTTTACTGTCGAAATGCATCGATTGTCTTTATTTATAATTGGGTTTTGAATGATAACACCGAAATATCGTCGAACTCTGGCGGTGCGTTGCGAAGCGTCCAAAACTTACAGCCTTTTATTATAGAAAAAAACTAAAAATGTCACACAATGTGGCGATAAATCTGCTGGGTGTGTATAGGGGTAAATTAATCAGTTCAACCCACACGTTTTCAGATTAAAGGTTTTCCTCGTTTTTTGATATGTCATTGTCTACTTCACCCTCGTGGCCGCGGTTTCATCCAGGTTCTCCCGAATAAATGACATCAGGTGAACACGGAGAATCTTCAAAAGAATAAAAATCGCCTTGATTTGATCAAATAAACTTGGGTTATTACGCTCGTGGCAATAATGTCGATATGCTGCCAAAAGCACTATATAAATCACAAACGGTAACTTCCCTATAAAAGGAATCGTCAATTACCGCGTTTCTATTCATTTCTAGTCGGTAAGTACAATTTAATACACTGATTTTGGATCAGCAATTCTTCATGGTCAGAAGTGCAACACCCTACGGTAAAAGGGTACACACACCACGCAAGTTAACGCGGTGCCAGTTTCTAGATCGATAACTCGGCACACAAAGACATCGGCAGCACATAAAAATTCCATAGCTAAATGCCCATCGTTATATCTGTTCGAGAGAAGTATATTAAAAATGAATTATAATCATAATAATGTTTTTGCTTCACGAGAACCAACACTTTCGATATAAGAAATAACATATTATAGATATTAAAATTATCTTTAAGTTCATGATTCACCTCTTCGGTTGAAACTAAAAAGCAATAACTGAATTGTTATAAGCCGCCGTTCTTGTGGTCGTTGAAAACGATGGCTTTCGAGACACTTGAATAGAGGTGCCCAGATTGGATAACATGGAGTAAAGCCACGGCATGTGTCAAAATTTGGTGTCAGGGTAAATTTAATGGAGACGCATTTTGATGCGTTCAGCAGAAGACCATTCACAGAAGACTACTCGCCTCCCGTAGTTACGGCCCGAAAGAGCTGTTCGGAATCCTCATGCGTCTTTCAGGGATTGCATAGAGCCCGGTCGTCAGCGTGTTTGATTAGCCAGACTCCATTAGCAAACAAAGGTATGGATGCGTAATAGCTGAAAATAAAGAACACTTCATTGAAAGATTACCGTTTCTTAAAACTGTAGTATAAATCGAGCTCGACGACGTGTTTATGCCGTTTATTAGATTATAATTTCCATCTGATAAGTACGTAATCAATTCAGTACAATGTACGAATTCAAAATGTTCCAAATGGTTTGTTTGTTTCGTTTGGAGGATAAATTGGTTCCATGGAGTGAGGGTGCCGTTTGCTGATGTCCTTGAACGCCGACCGGATGCCAGGTATGCGTAGAATGCGTTTAGTTGGGGTTCCAGTGTCAGACAGCATAGACAGACTGGTGGCCCAACCCAGTTTCTTGTTATCCTACTCTCCCAGATCGCCAAGTTTAATTTCAAAACATGAATCGTTTCAGAAATACGCCACGGATTAGAAATTGCTATTTCGTTCATTAACTAATCATTTTCTGAGTTAAGTAGCATGTTATCTCGGGTTACATAGAGTACCGACGGCATTCGACAGCACACCAAAAGGAATACCGATCATAAATGATTGTACATATTAATATGTATGAAACGATATTCTACAAAGACAATTTTATTCATGCTTTAAAACGAATTCAACGATAATTTAATTCCAGGGAATCTAGATACGCATTCCAAATTGAAAAAAAGCCAAATGTTTTGAAATCGTTGGTTATGCGTGATTTCAATTACCACTCAATAGAAAAAGGGCGCTAACCAAGCTGCCATCACACAAATCGGTTCACCGGTGTCTCACTACATAAACGCATGCTTGATTCGTGCAATCGTAATGCATGGAGCATGCAGATTGGCTTCTTATTTTGACAACGATTATAAAAGAAACAGTAGGCCCATTTTCTTCTCACAGAGGAAACAGAGAAAATTTTAGCATTCCTACGTGGCGGGAATGGCTGAAGTAACCAAATGCTTAGTCATTTTAATTGTCGTCGGTGTCCTATCATCAGGTACTTTCAATTCCATCGCGTTGAAGGTCCAATTTGCTGTTGTTGTCAAGGGCTATTATAACTTCAGCGCAAATGACACTCAAACACCACATCCATTTAACAAGGCCTGGTGGCAGACCTACCTCATGTTCATTGGTGAACTGCTCTGCTTCTTCGGCTATCTAATCTACCGATACGTTGTGAAACACCGGTTCAAGACTCCTGAAGGCTTCGACGAGGAGGGATGGAGGGAATCACAATTCTCGAATCGCATTTTCAGTTGGGTCTTCATTCTGCCAGTGATTTGCGATACCGCTTCATCTACAATGCTATGTATTTTACCGTTTTTATAAACATAAACTACCGGTTTCAGCGATTGCTCTACTTTACATCGATGCCTCTGTCTGGCAGATGCTCCGAGGATCAACAATTGTATTTGCCGGTATCCTGCAGGTTCCATAATTCTCTCTTTGATTCCTTTAAACTTAAGTTGTGCGCGTGTGCATCTGATTTGTCTTCGGCTCTTGTAGACAATCTTCCTGAAACGCAAACTGGCCTGCTTTAAGTGGCTGGGAATGCTTGTTGTCGTTTTGGGCCTGGTTCTTGTTGGTGTGGCGTCTGTCTTCAAGCCCAACACGTCCCTGTTTACCTCAGGACCTGGTCAGGCAGCGCTCGGTGTGGGCTTGGTGCTGTTGGGCAGTTTATGCACGGCCACCCAGATGATCATTGAAGAGATCTTTTTGAAGAAACGGAACTACCATCCGCTCCACGTTATCGGTATGGAAGGTGTCTACGGTTGCATTCTCATGGGCGTTGTAAGCACACAACAATTCAACTCTTTCTTATCCTATGTTCGACTAATATTCATTACATTGTTCCATTGTTCTTTACAGGCCATCATGCCCGCTGTTCAGCACATTCCGGGTCCCGATCTCAACAACTGTGTCGAGAACGTACTGGACGCTCTTTATCAGACCGCTTATAGTCCGATTCTAATTGCCACATCGGTCTTTATGGTCATTTCTATCAGCGTGTTCAACTACTGCAGTTTGCAAATTACTGGTATCTTCTCCGGTAGGTTTTCAAATTCTACCTAAAATAGAAATATTCTATCCACTTTGCATGTTTATAAATACTCAAAGTCGAAATCTATTATCGATTCCAATGTCAGCTATACTGGGGCATGTTTAAAAATGTTTTGCAGCTGTACACCGAACCCTACTGGATACGCTTAGATCAGTGACCATTTGGATCACCAGTATCATCCTGTATTACGCAGCCGGTGATGCCTATGGTGAACCCGTGAACTCGGGGTGGACTCTCATTCAGGGTAGGTTTTGCTACTGTTAGTCTAAAGTCCCCATCGAAGTCCTTATTGGACGACACAACTGTCAATCCCCCTTTAGTTGACGGTTTCCTTCTCCTGATCATCGGCACGCTGATCTTCAACAAGATTCTTCGACTTGACTGGATGTCCTGCATTCCGGAGTACCCAGATGAAAATGCTGTCATGGTTGATGAATTCATCGAGGGTGAAGTAGATGATGACGAATTCAAGATTGAAGAAGACTTCAAATCGGACCATAAATCAGAATACTTGTAGTTTGTGTGGGAGATTAAACTGACCGACAAATATCAATATGACAGCAGAAGCATTAACCATAGACACCGACTCAACTCTTACAGACCGTTCATCTTGTACATGTCCATGTTTACTTAAGTCGCAAAATCTGTTGCGTCCTTATTTTTATGTCATTTCAGGCCTTTTATAAAAAAGAATTACCAAAGTAAGCTTGATGGTTTAAGTAAAGAGGCTTACGCCCGTAGTCGTGCCGCTTGAATTTTGACCACAGACGCCCGATCGTGGTCCAGAATGCGCGGGGATTTGGTGGACAATAAAAACCTTTGAAGGCTGCCATTGGCGCACGCATGCAGAAGTGTAGCGTGATTGTTGCTCGTGAGCTGTCATGCTGAAGGCGCCCATTCAGGTTTCCTACAATGTAGACAACTTTTAGATCACTAGTCGATATCTTTTTACAAAAAACTGGATGAAAATAATGAAGCGCTTCTATTTATGTAGTAGAAATGTTATTTCAGTCATTCTGGAGTTTCGTTAAATTAAAGTGAGTATTTTGTGTTTTTCAAATGGAAAGCTTCAAACCTGGACCCCGTAAAGGTGGATCGTGTTCGTGTTAAGCTAAGGTATTCATTCATTGTTCGCCTCTTAATTGCGTAATATCTATTTAAACATCAATTAAATATTCACCAATAATTGAAATCGGTTTGTAAACCCGTTAATTCATATAAACAACAGCACCATATAAATTTTTACAAAGTGTATGATACAGTGGAATTGAATTCAATGAAAGATGCAATGCACATGAATGACTTGTCTGAGGGCATTGTCTCACAGCCCTCACAGGTATATCAGATTACACTGTGGTTCCCGGTGGGGCTTTAGGCCGACCTCAGATGATCCACCACCTGCGTTTCCATGGAATTGACAGTCATGCTTTTACCTATGGACAAAATTAATGTGATTCGTAGCGTCTTGAAGGACTCAGATGAATAAGAGTAATCGAATTATTAATTCCAGTGAATTTGGTACATGGACCCATTGATGGAAGCCACACCTGCAACTCGGGTACGTCACTGAGCCAGAATGATACTTGCTTTAATTAATCATTGTAACTTCAAACTGCCACGTGGTCAATGCATCAAATGCCCGTATTTATGTGACGTTATTAAAATCATATTTTACATCCGTGACAGTGTTGACATTTTTTTGGGAAACATATTCTCATCGGATAATCATGCTATTTGGAATACCAAGGAATTCATGGTTTTTGTATCTATTTAAAATATCGTGATACTGATTGTAGAGAAAAACCATCTTATTAAATTACAATTAACGTTTTAGATAAACTTTCACACGAATTTTAGTCGCTTTTTTGTCATGGTTGTATGGATCGTAATTACGTATTTAATTGGACGTTCGAAAAAAGGTCGCACGTGTTTTAATTATTTTTACTGCGCAATTCTGCGTCCAACGAACCAACGGCAGTAGATCGAATCCCTGATTGCATCTCAGTCGGGAAAAGGCTTGGATTCCAGAAGAGAAAACCTTCATTCCAATAAATCTATCCTATTTTGTCAACTGCCCACGCCAACAGATTTGCCACCCACATTCTGGACAAGGTCGTCATTGGTGTTTATCTGTTTAAAGCGCTGACGCTATTCATCGCAAACATAAGTAATGCCTTCTTTAATTCCATTGGCGCACTTAAGCCAACTGACACGTATAACTGCTCGAGTAAATCCCCTCTGATAGAATTGTTCGCCCTAATACTCTACCGTCAAGTTTTTGATTCCATCTTGGAGCAGTCTTCGAGTTGGTGGAGATACGGTCACGTGTAATAACAATTTCCAATAAACTGAGAACGTTTTTGCAATTTCTAAGCCCAAATCCTTAAACATAATCACCGTCTTGTTGCATTGTTCAGCTGTGATAGCCATTATCGCATTTTGTATTTTCGATGCATATTCGCAGACAAATATCTTCGGCCATGACCGATTTATATCTATCCCATAAATCGATTGTAGATGTAGGAGAAAGGGCGATCAATATGATGGCAAGCCATGCACGAAATTCGCATGGACATTTGAATTCCTACCCGCATTCCATGGGCAATACATTGGTGCCTCGCTAATCCGCCATACTTGCACAACGTGAAGAAAGCGGTTAACGCTGTAACCGGTGGATTCAGCGCGATTTGCTGCACATTGTCCGTCGTGAAATAAACGCATTGTCAATTATCTTGGGCCTTTCGGTGACGCCATATAACCCTGCCACTGAATGCGTATCCTGTCGTGTCACCGTCTCTGTATGTACACAAATCCCAGGGGGGGGCTTTTTGCGTTTCTGTTCCAAATTCCTCATCGTTTTACAGCAGGACACGCATAATTGAAGTTAATTTAAGCGTTTTTCCCTGTCGTCGCTGAGTAAATCCAGCAACCGCAGACCCAAACAATTGTTTTTAGCACGAAATCCATCACGATTTGAGTTTCCGTTGGAAATCGCATGCACTGATAGGAAGTAGGCACTGCAATATATCGCCCCAGGCTGGATTGCAAGTGATTGCTGAGAAGCATATCGCAACACGATGGCCATCGCAAATAGAGACACCTCGGTTATCGGCTGTAAAATAGCTCGGTCACCCAATCTATGGTGATTTTATAAATTTGTTTGAATTATGGGAAATACCTAAAAATAACAAAATATTTTTGATTGGATGCAACGAATGGTTTTGAGGCCTTAACCGATAACTGCGCGTTCCCGATTTACAGCAATTTCCGTCAGAAGATCTGAGCCGATCATTCGTTTGACAACTGGACACGCATTTTCACAATTAATGTTTAGGTCTTACAGTTGTTCAACAGAGTGGAGTATTTCAGGCAATAATTTAATTTGTCCGCCCGTGTCGATCGAGGAATAAATTGCATATTAAATGGTAATTTCAATGCGGAGTGAGCAGCAACGCCGGAAGACACAAGAGACAACGCTACGTAATTTTGGGATTGAATTGACATTTAATAACTCCGAATTCTTTCTCAACTATTTGAAGATGGCGCCGAAGGATGGATAATTGATTGGCTTCAAAATGATTTCTCTAACCGATGCAGACAGGTAAGAGTCGGAAATGAAGCCTCCTCCTCCTTGCCAAATAACTGCGGTGTGCAACGATGTGCAGTGCTATATTCATTCCGTTTTAACTATTACACGTCTAGCCTTTGGTCCCCTAACGACGTGATACTTATAAAATATCCGGATGACTTGACTTTATGCCATGCATGTAAGACGAATGTTGATTCTCAACAGCTCGGACAGGCAGTCACTGAGGTGCTCGAGTGGGACTTCGGAGAATGGCCTTCTGCTTAACGCATCAAAATGCATCTCCATTACATTTTCCCTTATAGCCGATGTTGACACTCCTAAAATCGGTTGACTCCATAATTTCACCTCGAATGAAAATTCGTAGGCTTTGGTTTAACATTGAGTCATCATGGGGAGTCCGTCTACCGTAAATATCTTCGTCTTTGCTTCTTAGTTCGCCGGTTCGGGAGACTTGAATTCAGCACTAGCCGTATAGAAACCTTTGTCCACGCCTGCATTATTCCCCTTATTGTATATTGTTCCCCAGTGATTTTCCCGGCCTAAAATGTTCTGGCTATTTAACCCTCCGTATGCTTTTTAAAATCATCGCATTTTCTATTGGACTACCTATGCTCTCCATCCAAGAGATGATCGTTCAACGCCACTTCCATAGTTATTTACTAAATGCTGCCTGTATTTTAAGTGAACCCTCTGTTCAAGTTTATTCAAGTGCAAATCTCTTCGACCAATGTGTAGGCAATATCGTTCAATACCTACAAGAACGGAGGCATATCACAATTCGGTACATCCTTATTTGTTTTTGATTTTTAGTTTCACCCGATCAGATGAAGCTGGAACTAAAATACAATTTTCATATCTAGTACTTCTTATACAGTTTTTTTTGTATGCTGAACGTTATGGTCCTCGTGACCTCAATAAAGCGCTTAAAATTATTATTATTATTGGAGCAGTAATATTTTTGTGCTTGAAACCGACTTTACAATTCCTACTAAAAAATCTGGTTCAAATCTGGTTAATGACCAGGCCACTCTGTGACCTTTAAAGGCTTCTCACGTACCCCTTCATTCATTACAAGGGTGGTGTGTTTAAAATAAATATAATGGCGAAAGATCCATCCACGTTTAATCTCTACAGCCCTGGTTGACGGAAGGAGGTTTTCTCTCAAAATCTTACGATACACGGCCCATTTATTCTTTCCTTCCCTAGATATGTAATGCTAAATCCGGCGTATACGCCTGGCATTGCAGGATTTTTATCCTCACGGCGTAGTGTGTCTGTGCTAGAAGTCTTTGTTAATTTGGTCCAAACTCCTAGATGTTATTCCATAGGGTTCCCTTGTGCTTCCGCCAGTTTAACTCGCTGATATTCAGATAAATAAATAGACCCAATGAGTGAGATCTTGCGTGGAGCCCCGAATTTAGGGAGATTATCAGTGGTCTTATATGTCTTCCATTATCTAATAAATGCTCTCACTTTCGATTTATACACACTTAGGCGGCTTATATATTGCATATTCAGTATTCCAAATCTGGGGCAGTTCCAAAATATCGGTTCTCATGTCTTTTGGCAGCCCTTTGGTCTAGGTATTTGGAGTTTGGACCACGCCTGAGGCCGTCTAACGATGTCTTTCATACGGATAACAAATTCAAACAGTAGCCATTAACAACTCGAAGACTTCTAAAGACGGCGTTACAGGCCTGTTTGAGCCAGAAATGCTACTTGTTTGTAGGTAATGAAATGCATATTTCATGCAGTATCCCTAAAATTGGATTTCTTGGTTTTTTGGTCGCATTTCGAATCTCATGGTTGCGTGCATAACTATGGTGAAAATAACAAGTCTCTGTCGTCATTTGAATTGGAGGCATTTCACAATTAGTGAATAACTGTAGAGCCTTCAAATATTAAGAGACATTTTTCCAGTCGACTATAGACTAATTGCAGCTGAGAATATATTGCATTAACAGTAATCGTAACATATGATAGGAACGACTGTACAGCGTTTGGGACTGGGAAACAATATGATACCGCGTAAGATTGACGAATCTCAGTGTCATTATTGCAGCTTTCTGATGTGGTGGTTTGGAGTTACGCTCTGGTGCCGAGTTATCGATCTAGAAACTGGAGTCATTTGACCAAATGGGGTTGTCATGTTTATTCCTTACGGAATGCCGACCACAAAGACTAAGTTATCTAGTGGATTTTACCGGCGATAAGGCCTAATAGAAGGCAAAAGCATCACCTTTATGGCATTTTTATGTTGTAAACTAGCGTGGTAGCGTGACAATGAACTGAGAATGTACTTCTTCGAGAACCTATCAATTTTTAACCATGCCGTTCGACAACAAAGTATAGTTTCAGCGGACATAAATGCATTAGAATTAAACCTGCGTTTCATGTCATAGTGCATCATTTGGCAAGTAAGTTAGTTCCTACAGAAATTAAGCTAAACAATTTATTGGTGATACATTAAATTTGCATGATAAAGAAATAAAAACTCATGATATCCAGATTGTTTCGTAAATAACGAACAAAACATAAAATTAACAAGAATCACAAAGGGGTGATTCGAAATGCGACCAAAAAACCAAGAAATCCAATTTTAGGGATACTGCATGAAATATGCATTTCATTACCTACAAACAAGTAGCATTTCTGGCTCAAACAGGCCTGTAACGCCGTCTTTAGAAGTCTTCGAGTTGTTAATGGCTACTGTTTGAATTTGTTATCCGTATGAAAGACATCGTTAGACGGCCTCAGGCGTGGTCCAAACTCCAAATACCTAGACCAAAGGGCTGCCAAAAGACATGAGAACCGATATTTTGGAACTGCCCCAGATTTGGAATACTGAATATGCAATATATAAGCCGCCTAAGTGTGTATAAATCGAAAGTGAGAGCATTTATTAGATAATGGAAGACATATAAGACCACTGATAATCTCCCTAAATTCGGGGCTCCACGCAAGATCTCACTCATTGGGTCTATTTATTTATCTGAATATCAGCGAGTTAAACTGGCGGAAGCACAAGGGAACCCTATGGAATAACATCTAGGAGTTTGGACCAAATTAACAAAGACTTCTAGCACAGACACACTACGCCGTGAGGATAAAAATCCTGCAATGCCAGGCGTATACGCCGGATTTAGCATTACATATCTAGGGAAGGAAAGAATAAATGGGCCGTGTATCGTAAGATTTTGAGAGAAAACCTCCTTCCGTCAACCAGGGCTGTAGAGATTAAACGTGGATGGATCTTTCGCCATTATATTTATTTTAAACACACCACCCTTGTAATGAATGAAGGGGTACGTGAGAAGCCTTTAAAGGTCACAGAGTGGCCTGGTCATTAACCAGATTTGAACCAGATTTTTTAGTAGGAATTGTAAAGTCGGTTTCAAGCACAAAAATATTACTGCTCCAATAATAATAATAATTTTAAGCGCTTTATTGAGGTCACGAGGACCATAACGTTCAGCATACAAAAAAAACTGTATAAGAAGTACTAGATATGAAAATTGTATTTTAGTTCCAGCTTCATCTGATCGGGTGAAACTAAAAATCAAAAACAAATAAGGATGTACCGAATTGTGATATGCCTCCGTTCTTGTAGGTATTGAACGATATTGCCTACACATTGGTCGAAGAGATTTGCACTTGAATAAACTTGAACAGAGGGTTCACTTAAAATACAGGCAGCATTTAGTAAATAACTATGGAAGTGGCGTTGAACGATCATCTCTTGGATGGAGAGCATAGGTAGTCCAATAGAAAATGCGATGATTTTAAAAAGCATACGGAGGGTTAAATAGCCAGAACATTTTAGGCCGGGAAAATCACTGGGGAACAATATACAATAAGGGGAATAATGCAGGCGTGGACAAAGGTTTCTATACGGCTAGTGCTGAATTCAAGTCTCCCGAACCGGCGAACTAAGAAGCAAAGACGAAGATATTTACGGTAGACGGACTCCCCATGATGACTCAATGTTAAACCAAAGCCTACGAATTTTCATTCGAGGTGAAATTATGGAGTCAACCGATTTTAGGAGTGTCAACATCGGCTATAAGGGAAAATGTAATGGAGATGCATTTTGATGCGTTAAGCAGAAGGCCATTCTCCGAAGTCCCACTCGAGCACCTCAGTGACTGCCTGTCCGAGCTGTTGAGAATCAACATTCGTCTTACATGCATGGCATAAAGTCAAGTCATCCGGATATTTTATAAGTATCACGTCGTTAGGGGACCAAAGGCTAGACGTGTAATAGTTAAAACGGAATGAATATAGCACTGCACATCGTTGCACACCGCAGTTATTTGGCAAGGAGGAGGAGGCTTCATTTCCGACTCTTACCTGTCTGCATCGGTTAGAGAAATCATTTTGAAGCCAATCAATTATCCATCCTTCGGCGCCATCTTCAAATAGTTGAGAAAGAATTCGGAGTTATTAAATGTCAATTCAATCCCAAAATTACGTAGCGTTGTCTCTTGTGTCTTCCGGCGTTGCTGCTCACTCCGCATTGAAATTACCATTTAATATGCAATTTATTCCTCGATCGACACGGGCGGACAAATTAAATTATTGCCTGAAATACTCCACTCTGTTGAACAACTGTAAGACCTAAACATTAATTGTGAAAATGCGTGTCCAGTTGTCAAACGAATGATCGGCTCAGATCTTCTGACGGAAATTGCTGTAAATCGGGAACGCGCAGTTATCGGTTAAGGCCTCAAAACCATTCGTTGCATCCAATCAAAAATATTTTGTTATTTTTAGGTATTTCCCATAATTCAAACAAATTTATAAAATCACCATAGATTGGGTGACCGAGCTATTTTACAGCCGATAACCGAGGTGTCTCTATTTGCGATGGCCATCGTGTTGCGATATGCTTCTCAGCAATCACTTGCAATCCAGCCTGGGGCGATATATTGCAGTGCCTACTTCCTATCAGTGCATGCGATTTCCAACGGAAACTCAAATCGTGATGGATTTCGTGCTAAAAACAATTGTTTGGGTCTGCGGTTGCTGGATTTACTCAGCGACGACAGGGAAAAACGCTTAAATTAACTTCAATTATGCGTGTCCTGCTGTAAAACGATGAGGAATTTGGAACAGAAACGCAAAAAGCCCCCCCCTGGGATTTGTGTACATACAGAGACGGTGACACGACAGGATACGCATTCAGTGGCAGGGTTATATGGCGTCACCGAAAGGCCCAAGATAATTGACAATGCGTTTATTTCACGACGGACAA
This sequence comes from Proteocephalus fallax, assembly GCA_028672205.1. Taxonomy (NCBI): domain Eukaryota; kingdom Metazoa; phylum Platyhelminthes; class Cestoda; order Proteocephalidea; family Proteocephalidae; genus Proteocephalus; species Proteocephalus fallax. Next base: position 163,519 of record JAPUBX010004026.1, on the reverse strand, counting down.
TGTGCAGCAAATCGCGCTGAATCCACCGGTTACAGCGTTAACCGCTTTCTTCACGTTGTGCAAGTATGGCGGATTAGCGAGGCACCAATGTATTGCCCATGGAATGCGGGTAGGAATTCAAATGTCCATGCGAATTTCGTGCATGGCTTGCCATCATATTGATCGCCCTTTCTCCTACATCTACAATCGATTTATGGGATAGATATAAATCGGTCATGGCCGAAGATATTTGTCTGCGAATATGCATCGAAAATACAAAATGCGATAATGGCTATCACAGCTGAACAATGCAACAAGACGGTGATTATGTTTAAGGATTTGGGCTTAGAAATTGCAAAAACGTTCTCAGTTTATTGGAAATTGTTATTACACGTGACCGTATCTCCACCAACTCGAAGACTGCTCCAAGATGGAATCAAAAACTTGACGGTAGAGTATTAGGGCGAACAATTCTATCAGAGGGGATTTACTCGAGCAGTTATACGTGTCAGTTGGCTTAAGTGCGCCAATGGAATTAAAGAAGGCATTACTTATGTTTGCGATGAATAGCGTCAGCGCTTTAAACAGATAAACACCAATGACGACCTTGTCCAGAATGTGGGTGGCAAATCTGTTGGCGTGGGCAGTTGACAAAATAGGATAGATTTATTGGAATGAAGGTTTTCTCTTCTGGAATCCAAGCCTTTTCCCGACTGAGATGCAATCAGGGATTCGATCTACTGCCGTTGGTTCGTTGGACGCAGAATTGCGCAGTAAAAATAATTAAAACACGTGCGACCTTTTTTCGAACGTCCAATTAAATACGTAATTACGATCCATACAACCATGACAAAAAAGCGACTAAAATTCGTGTGAAAGTTTATCTAAAACGTTAATTGTAATTTAATAAGATGGTTTTTCTCTACAATCAGTATCACGATATTTTAAATAGATACAAAAACCATGAATTCCTTGGTATTCCAAATAGCATGATTATCCGATGAGAATATGTTTCCCAAAAAAATGTCAACACTGTCACGGATGTAAAATATGATTTTAATAACGTCACATAAATACGGGCATTTGATGCATTGACCACGTGGCAGTTTGAAGTTACAATGATTAATTAAAGCAAGTATCATTCTGGCTCAGTGACGTACCCGAGTTGCAGGTGTGGCTTCCATCAATGGGTCCATGTACCAAATTCACTGGAATTAATAATTCGATTACTCTTATTCATCTGAGTCCTTCAAGACGCTACGAATCACATTAATTTTGTCCATAGGTAAAAGCATGACTGTCAATTCCATGGAAACGCAGGTGGTGGATCATCTGAGGTCGGCCTAAAGCCCCACCGGGAACCACAGTGTAATCTGATATACCTGTGAGGGCTGTGAGACAATGCCCTCAGACAAGTCATTCATGTGCATTGCATCTTTCATTGAATTCAATTCCACTGTATCATACACTTTGTAAAAATTTATATGGTGCTGTTGTTTATATGAATTAACGGGTTTACAAACCGATTTCAATTATTGGTGAATATTTAATTGATGTTTAAATAGATATTACGCAATTAAGAGGCGAACAATGAATGAATACCTTAGCTTAACACGAACACGATCCACCTTTACGGGGTCCAGGTTTGAAGCTTTCCATTTGAAAAACACAAAATACTCACTTTAATTTAACGAAACTCCAGAATGACTGAAATAACATTTCTACTACATAAATAGAAGCGCTTCATTATTTTCATCCAGTTTTTTGTAAAAAGATATCGATTAGTGATCTAAAAGTTGTCTACATTGTAGGAAACCTGAATGGGCGCCTTCAGCATGACAGCTCACGAGCAACAATCACGCTACACTTCTGCATGCGTGCGCCAATGGCAGCCTTCAAAGGTTTTTATTGTCCACCAAATCCCCGCGCATTCTGGACCACGATCGGGCGTCTGTGGTCAAAATTCAAGCGGCACGACTACGGGCGTAAGCCTCTTTACTTAAACCATCAAGCTTACTTTGGTAATTCTTTTTTATAAAAGGCCTGAAATGACATAAAAATAAGGACGCAACAGATTTTGCGACTTAAGTAAACATGGACATGTACAAGATGAACGGTCTGTAAGAGTTGAGTCGGTGTCTATGGTTAATGCTTCTGCTGTCATATTGATATTTGTCGGTCAGTTTAATCTCCCACACAAACTACAAGTATTCTGATTTATGGTCCGATTTGAAGTCTTCTTCAATCTTGAATTCGTCATCATCTACTTCACCCTCGATGAATTCATCAACCATGACAGCATTTTCATCTGGGTACTCCGGAATGCAGGACATCTAGTCAAGACGAAGAATCCTGTTGATAATCAGCGTGAAGATGATCAGGAGAAGGAAACCGTCAACTAAAGGGGGATTGACAGTTGCGTCGCCCAATAAGGACTTCGATGGGGACTTTAGACGCCCAGTAGCAGAACCTACCCTGAATGAGAGTCCACCCCGAGTTCACCGGTTGTTTTCTGTATCAATTGCTAAATAAATTACCCAATCGCAATATTTCCCCAAATTATTTGAGCACCAATAATTTATTCACGATGCAATTATGCCCTTATTACCTGGTTTGTATTATGGCTGATTGGTTAATGTTTAGCGAGTGCAAATTTCAATCACCCCAAGCCTACCATTTCAGACTTGCGACTTGCTAATGTATACGGTAAAATATTGATTTATTTATCTTTTTAATAATTGTTCGGATATGTGTGTTATTCCAACAGTGATCGTCACCGATTGCAGACTTTTTTCGAATAGATCGGTTATCAAGGGGTTGGTCTTGAGGGGTACCCAATGAAATAGAATCCCGACATATCACCGCTTTTAAATATTTCAAAGAAAGGTATTTTACCAGACAAAACATAATATGTAATAAACGGGATAAATGCGCCTGTTAATTGGTTTCCGGACGATCGTGTACATCGCGGTTATGTTATTTTCTTGTTCAAAACCTTGCTTCGCAAAAAACGCATTAGCTATTCAGCACCTTCAGGGAAATGGGTCGGATACAAAGGCCATAAGAACCATTTAAATCATCTGAATTCGCTTTTCTATTGATTATATTGACTATAACAGTGCTTCTATTAGGCCTTATCGCCGGTAAAATCCACTAGATCACTTAGTCTACGTGGCCGGCATTTATTGTTCGATTATTTTTTGAATTAATTGTTCTCGAGTGGTGTGGATTTACCGGACATCATTGCCGGATGCAATGAGATTTTAGCACACAAATTATAAAAACAGGAGCCCTTAAATGTAACGTCTAAGACATATCCGATATACGGGCTTCAGACAAAATTCAAGGCAAATGTGGGCCTTGCAAACAGAATCAATGCTATGCTATCATACATTAGTGGAGGAGTTGCATCTCTTGTCGCGCGGGTATTCACGAATCTGTTGTCTCCGCCTCACACAAAAGACGTGCCTTTGGCTCCAAGCAGCTGCACGGGGCAGCGGCCACATCTGAAAGGTAGACTAAACGTTGTGCGGGTAGCGGTTAGTGGACATGCGAATGAAAATCAGTCGCACATGGCGGTGAACATCCACTCAGGATCCAACGGACCGGAAGGCGGTTCAAAGTCGATTACACAGATCCCTGCTGCCTTGCGGGATGCATTTTACAGCGTGAAGGATGGAGTTTCCCCTCGAACAAAGCCGCGTGGTGCTGGAGACCCCAAGTTTACCAAACACCACAGAAACCTCGAGAACGACGTCTCCATGACTATGGGGGAAAACATACCAGTGTCGGTCAAACCCGATTATGATCCACCGGTGCGCGGTTGCCATCATCAAGGATTTTATCAGAAGTTCAAGTACCGCTATCGAGTGCCTCTAGCAAGACAGTCCCAAATGCTGGCAATGCGCACATCGCACGAGACTCCCGCAAAAGTTGATTGGCCAGATCATCCCAGATGGCCAGGCGGCCCGAGAACTAACACGTGGCTAGGGACACAAGCCTTATCTCTTAAGCCTTCAGGCCTATTACTTAACGTCTTTTTTCTGTTTAGTCTAGCGTCGATCTACTAGTGAACTAGGGGGCATCTCCTCGAATGCACTCAGCGTTTATATCGATCGCACAGACATGTTGATAATCAGTTCAGTGTCACTGACATCCAACCTCACAAGTTTAACTAGCAGGAAGCCTGTTCTGTTCTAGCACAAAAACCACTGCAGCCCCTTACAGATGCAAAGATACCTCACATACTTATGCCAGGACAGAGTAAGAGGCGCTAAGTCGAAGGGGGGTTGTGTCGCGAATTGCATAAATTCGAGCTGGTCAAAATCGAACAAAAAAGTGTTTTGCTATGCCGCCAGTGCTATTTAATGTGTTGGGGTTTTGTGCGATCCAAGATCTCTTCAAAACGGTAAGTCTGTGACAGTCGTTAACCTGTATCTACTACCATCCTCTTCCAGAGCAGATATCGCTAAGTTCTATGATAACTTATATTTCTTCAATCATTGATGATTCTTCTATTTTACTGTGTGGTGATTTAAATTCTGTGCCTATTAGCCCACTTCTTGCACTTGGATTAACACCACAGTACAATTTTATAACGCGCGAAATGAATCTTCTTGACCACATATTTGTGTCCGATTCTTCTCTGTATGCGTGCCGTAAACGTGCACCTTAGCCCAGTCTGACTAGTGCACCCTCGTTGGTCTAACAAAAATACATGACAAGGATAACAAAATCCATTCATGTTGCCCCAAACCTAATAAAATTCGCATCAATTCGCACGTGCTCCAGAACCAGTGCAATTTAAGAGACACGACCGAATTCAACGTTTTCAAATAGCTATTTCCGATTTCTGTACGATGCGCACTGCCCTCTTACGGACTATGCCCTTCCTTCGATTGTTTTTCAACATGGATCCGATTTGGTTAAACGCCCCCCAATATAAAAATGCATACTTTTAGGTCTGCTGCCGGATCGGGTTTCCACATGTTTTCAAGACAGCTGATTGACCAACGCCGAAACCCGTCTTCAAAATGTTAGGAAGCGATTGTGCAGTGGTTAGAATCCACGCGCTCTGGTAGTGAGATGGATGAGTTCGACTGCAAAGTCTGCCTGCGCCCGTTGGCACTAAGGTGGGATAAGACTAACCTTTGACACGCGTCGAAGGAATGGCGATAAATAAGCCAGTCTTCTCAGCCCTGGATAGAACGCCTTATCTATTCAACCCCAGGGTTTATATTTATCGTTTTGTCGCAGCTCTAATTCCTCTTGTTTTCTTCACTGGATTCACCCCAGACCGGTCCGGTAGTTGAACCTCCAGCAAACCCACACATAGGGCGTTACACAATTTCAACGGATTACATCAAATCATCTGTCGGCAATAAGCAATCATATTTCTTTCCTGTGTCCACTGTGGTTAAGCCATGAGTTTGATCTGACAGAATAGGCGATTCTCACAGTGTTCAGGAACATTCTTTCTTTCATCAAGGAAACACTCATTCGTATATATTATATTTCGTAACTCGTGCCCATTATTTCGTCGCATCTGGTCATTCCAAATTTGCGCGAGGATAATTCGGCTTCATGTGGATTTGCCATCAAGTTTATGGGGAATGATTTAACAGGTGGCTACGTCCCCAGTACCACCCCTGCGAATCGAACCCGGGTCTCTCACCAACAGAGCAAGGATGCTGACCAATTATAGGGATGACAGTCGATATTGATTGCAATCCGAGATTATTCTAGAATGCTTGGCATGAGTCATGCGCACTGTGAGGTCAACAAAAATGAATGAAAAACGCAAAATGCGTAATTAAAGCAGGTTTGTGGATTCGGATACCCCTAACTTCCGGTGGATGGAGCCATGAAAGGACACATTAATTTATTTGTCTCGCAATGGTTTAATCATGTAATAATAATTATAAAATGAACAGCTATGAAAAACTGACTATGAGGAGAGTATTAGCCAAAATAAAATCGTCAGGCTGCTCCATCCGCAGTGGGAAATCGAGAAAGTTATTAACAATCACACATCAAGAGAAGCCGGATCGACAGTGTTCGGCTCCTCAAAGGTTCCACCGGTAGATGGTTGTTCGGCAGATAACAGCGGCTGGTTCTCGTCGGAATTTTCCGCTGGGACCGCGACGGGCGCATCGTCGATATACCGCGGGAAGCAGGGGAAATCGTCAAGACGTAGCGCTTTAGTGAATATGAGCGTGCCCATGACAAGAAAAGCGAATCCATCAACTAAATTGAAAATAAAGGTGTTACTTAAACGAAAACAGTAGAAATAATAATTTGGCAAACGCGCTTTCGACTAGGCTCCAGGCCGAGTGGAAGGGCTCCCCGAACTGATGTCCCACGACGTAGAACATGAAGATGCTAGTAATCCAGACGAATATTGAACGCATTGCATCCAAAAGACTTCTGTGTAGAGCTGGAAAAAACACAAATTTTCCACATAAAATCTGATCTCACGAGTAATACGGCATTAGTGTCATAGGAGAATTACCAGAAAGGAGTCCAGTGACAGCTAAACCGAAGTAATTGAAGAAGGCAATTGAAAGAATAAGAAGTATCGAAGTAGAAAGGAGAGCGGGACTCTGGAATGTTTGGAAGAGGGCATCTAATTGGTTCTCGAATGAGCCGTTGAGATCAGCTCCGGGTGAATTATGGATAATGGGAAGAATAATCTGCAAATAGGGAAATAAAGGCATGATAACGTTGCTTTCAAAACATCCGGGTGCACTGGCTTTGAACGCAAAGTAGCAATCGATAACCAATGCGCGCCGTGCCCACAAGGTCAACGGATGTGACCAATGAGTGGGGCTAGCAACAGTCAAACGAATAGACACTCGGAGCGTGGCTGCCGATAAGCCGGCTTTATGCTGTCGCGGATTGCAGTCGCCAACACACGGCTAGGTAGGAGCAGAGTTCGGTACATTTTTGACCCTAGCGAGGCCCACCGTAGACTGTCGCCAGTCTCAAGCGCTTTCCAGTTGTCTCTTTCCAGTTGTCTGGCTGCCCGACAGCGCCAGTCCGGTCATGGTGACGGTGAAAGAGAAATGTTTACTCCACGCTTTTGAGATTCTTCATCAAGGGTAGTCGCCAAACAATGCGGTATCTTCCACGTGAATTGGTCTTATCTCCGTGTAGACTATGGTCTTGAATCAAGACTCTTGACAATCAACAATAGTACTGATTCCGGACAATAATCTTTGGAAATCATGACTTGGCTTAAGCTCTAGCCATACAAAAACCATTGTCCATGCCTGTATAATTCCCCTCATTGTATATTGCTCGCCAATAATTTTCCCCGGCCTTAAATGTTCTGACTTTTTAACCCTTCATAGAATTGTTTAAATAATCTCGTTTTCTAGTGGTCTGCCTATTCTCTCCATTCAAGAAATCATCGTTCAACGTCACTTCCATAGTTGTTCACTAATGGCTGCTCCTATTTTAAGTGACCCCTCCGATCCAATCTTTTCAAGTTTATCTAAGTGTAAATCTCTTCGACCAATGCGTAGGCTATACCGTTCAATACCCACAAGAACGACGGCATATCGTAATTCGGTCATTCCTTATTTTTCCCCATTTTTGGTATCACCAGATTGTGTGAAGCAGGAACTAAAAGACAATTTTCATATCTAGTGCTTGTTATAATGTCTTATTTTATGCTGAAAGGTTTTGTCGTCGTGATCTCAATACAATTATTATTATTATTATGTCATCCTGACCTCGCCAAAATGATTATTGCCCCAAGAAAGCCTATCCTTCCCGAAACTGTGTGTTCAACAGTCAATTATGTACCCATTCGCGTGTAACAAGATATTGGAATAATAGGTACAACTTAAATGTTTCCAGCATCGACAAAACCAGAATAAATAAATATCGACTTTTAATATAAACAAACGGATGAAGAGAAAAATTGTCATCGTTAAAATCGCACCAATCCACGCGTCACAATTTAGATAAAATTATAAATTGTCGTCGTAAATTACACGGTAAAATTATCATGGCACAAAAATTGCACAATGGCCTAGTTATCGACGCCTCGCTTATTTACTGGGTTCATTCGTTGGCAAATCAATTAAATTTGGGCAGCTATCGCCTAGTGGAGGACAAACAAACTCCATAGGATTTTGTCATGAAGTTGCTCAGAAATATTTTAACCGATAGCTACGTCCCCAGTGCCACCCGCGGTGGCCGTACCTGGGAGTCGAACCCGGGTCCCATCCACCAACAGAGCGAGGATGCGGTTTGCTACACCATCGAGGCCACAATTCGTCACAGAAGCCCACTGTTTGCAGCAGCTATTCATGATTCGTGCAACCAAACCAGGAATCCGTTTGTCGGAAAGATAATAAAACAAGGAAGCAAACATACCAATCCCATGATGAGCGTTCCGAAAAATCCCTCCATCCCAACCACGTGCAGGGGATGGTAATTCTTATTCTTCAGGAAAATCTCCTCGACAATCATCTGCGAGGCCGTGGCTAGGCTTCCCAACAAGACCAAAACTACACCTACGAGAAAGGGAAAAAACCATAATATAAACCGACTGGCCGATGTTGGTTGAAAATGTGCAGTAACATGCCTAACCTTAGGCTAAAGCCACACTGATTAATTGGGTGTTCCGACGCCAACCCTTCCAAATAAATTCGAAGCTCTTAAAAATATCGACGACACTGACGTGACACCGCATCTAACACCACAATAATAATGCTACGATCACGAAGACGAAAGCATTCATGAAACATTAGTAAGGGAACTGTTTTTTTATTCTAATAAATCTGTTCTATTTCGATAACCAAGCACCACACCAGTCAGCGATAGCCGCACGATTGACAGGTTCACCCAACAGCTAAGATGAGAAATATACACACGACCCCTTGACCTTACACCAACACTCGTCCATTCTGATTCGTCATCATCCAACAGACGTATACAATTGAAATTGCGTACAACCTGAAGCAATCAGTGGTGATTACTACCTGGCCTGTTTTATTAGCCGGTGTCGTGGTCACCCACTGCTATCTGCAGTACCACCAGAACCAAACACAATGATACAGCGGAATCTCATACTGGAGGACAAGCCGGTTTCTTGAAGGATCCCTTCCCATTTATTTCAATCGGTTTCAATAGGGATAATAATCATGTCCACTAATGTAGAGGCCGCGTACCGTTTGAAATTTAGACCCATGGTTTATTAATGATGGTGAGTTTCGGCACATTGACTCAAATGGATCAATTACAATTATTAACAATGACCATCACAGTGGGGCAGGGGGGTGGGTAAATGTGAAATCGCTGAACATACCAAGAGCGGCGTGACCTGGCGAAGCAATCAAGGTTCCGCCCGATGGCTTGAGCACCGACGACAAACCAACCAGAGCCAAACCCAAAACGGTCACCATCATCCCGATCCATTGAAAATACTGCAATTTTCGCTTGAGAAATATGACCTAAATAAATAATCGAAGCATTAATTTACTATTTAAATATGCATGTATGTGTTACTCCTGACTTACAGAGAGAATACCCGAGAAAACAATGATCGATCCACGAAGCATTTGCCACACAGAAGCGTCAATGTACAAAAGACCAATTCCTCCAAAAATGGAAAAAATGACGATTTTTACCTTGCAAAGTAGAGCCTATTATATCACAAAGAGCCGGAAGAATAAAGATCCAATCGCAAATCCTACACCAGAATAAATGAAAATATAAATGACACACGGCTTCGAATAAATTGATGTCTGCCATTCGACGTCCAAAAATATTCCGTCTTGCGTTACGAATCGTCTTTTAGCAATCAGCGTATAGATTGCATAACCAAATAGACATAGGATTTCGCCTATGAACATCAAATATGTCTGAAACCATGGCTTGTGGAATAAATGGATGGTCTTCTCGTCACTGGCGGAATGATTGTAATATCCAGGAGCGCTGCATCGTTGGAAAATGTATAAAGCACAAAATTATCAAACCTGATGCCAAATTGTACTTTCTTGGCGATTGTGTTTATTGTTCCGGTAACAAACAACCCAGCGATCACTAAACCAATTTTCGCTGCAAACAACATTTTAGAAGCCGAGTTCGACCTTGAAATCCAACTATATAATTAGTTTCTTTAGGAATTTGAATTCGCCGCGATATATTAAAACCGAAATTCATCGAAAATTGTTGGTTTCCATTTTTGCAAAACATTTATCATGCGTGTGGGTGTTTTAATGAACTGCATATTAAATGAAATTGTCAAAGCGGTACCTCTGCAAGGTAGCCAAGTCACAGCCATTCTTGACGACTTAAGAGATAGGGTTAGAATTGCTACCAGAATCGATCGAATTGAGAACGTTTTAACAGTAACTCTTGTAGAAAAATTCCTCAACCCCGTCTGTATACGTTTGCATTATTGGATCATAAATTTAGTTTTGCTCACGCATTATTCTAGGAATATATGGTTACACAAAGATTGCCCTTTTCTTAATTTTATTTAGGACACAATACCACATGGAACTCAGCAGCCGATCGGTGCGGTGATAAGATTTAAAATTTATTGAGATCTTAGTTCGCAATGTCTAACCACAACTGTTAATTCCTTATCAACGACTCGATGACGTTGTCTGCTATTAAATCCATGCTCATATTTGTATCGTCCTTTGGGATCCGACAAAAAATACATTTATCCTTGGCTAAGTGTTATTTTTCACTAATAATAATAATAATAATAATTTTTACGCTTTATTAAGGTCACAAAGACCAGAACTTTCAGCATTTTTAATGTTTAACAGGAATGGAGGAAATAACAACGAGGTAATGGCGGCCATAGAAGGCCTTGTCCATAACGCGCGCGAGAAAGTTTCCGCCACCCGGCCTCCAGGTTGCTAGATTACAAGCGCACGCCACTACGCTCGGACATACCTTTTGAGATTAACGATGTGTATCGCCCTACTCAAATTATTAATTGATGGAAATTCGTTGGACCAGGCACATTTACCTACGACCTGCGAAGAAAGAAGCATTTGTTGTGATTCGCAGTTCGACGATACCTTAACCCACTTAACCCTTTTAAGACAAACGCGTCAAAGTATAGTCAAGATAGTTTTCTTGATTTAATAATACAAAGCCATGATGTTAAGTCGGTGATGGTGCGGGTCGTTGCTGTTTAATCTGTATATAAATTAGCTTATACAAAGCGGTGAGGAGAGTACGTCATTATATGAAAAAGGCTTCTGCTGTGGCTTTCGTGTCGATCGATGCGAGTCGTATGCGTCGAAAAGGGTAATAAATGAGAACGCAAAACAAAGTATAATCCAGATAGGTTTCTTGATTGAATAATACAAAGGCTCGACGTTAAGTCGGCGATGGTGCGTTCGTGGGTCGAATTCGGTTCGTGTCCGGTAAAACAAAAAGGGACAAATCAGGTCACTACAGATTCGCCACGTTTTACTCTTTCTGTATTAAATGGTGTGGATAAATCGGGATGAGGTTACGACAAAACCATAAAATACATACAAACACTTTTATATGTATTTCGTAATTAGCTGGCTCACAAACCAGAGTAAAAGAAATCATGCAAGTCTTTACGCTATTGTATAATTCGTTCAATTTCTTAATATTCTTACGAATAATTCCTCACGAATCGTAAATATTGCTGTGCATTTTTATATTATGTCAGGTTAAAAAAAACAATAAAAAAGAAAAAAATAAATGCAAAATAAACGATACATGGAAATGTGGACCGTTATCTGGAATAGAAGTTAACGGAAAAATGTGGGTGGTCTTGATGAAAATATGAAAAAAATATTACATCATATACATCAGAATCTGCTTTAAGGATATATATCTTAATTGTTAGAAAGATATCGGCCTTGTTCTTACTATAATAAAGAGGCGTTTGTTAAATTAATTCTACCAAACTTAATCTATATTTTCTCCCACACATCTGTAAAAGAAAGCGAGGTTTCCTCTTCAAACTAAGAAAGCTTATCTGGAGCTCGAATCTTCTGAAAAGTGTATTCGTTAGCGGTTATTGTTACTGAAATGGCATGTATCTGTTATGGAAACCATTTACAGTTATCAATCAACACAAAAGCAACTTACCATTGTCTTAAGTGTTCGGGTAAATATCCATTATGGCCTTTATGTTCAAGGAAGATTTTGTAAAGAAAATATAATGTTTAAAAAAACATTTTATGGTAATAGATTTTGTGTTTGAGTTAAAACACGTGAATGGGCAACAGTGCTATGTATAAAGTGATCAAAATCACTACAAAACCAGCCGATATGAAAGCATGGTCCATAATGTCCTAAATGGCTTTCTTCATGCCAGAGGATTCTGATCTGAGGTTTCGTACGACAAACTACTGTAATCAGACACGCTTCCCACTGCCATAATATGGAGATGGTGGATATCTCGTTGCAAGCATCGATAGATGATAATCAATATAAACAGAGACACTTTCTGCAAACACGGAAAGTTGTTATACCACTAGTGACAACCAGATGGTCAATTTGCTGAAGATTTGGCTGGAGTCTTGTCGCGTGGAAGGGAAACATGTCCATTTATGTATTTCAGGCAGGCAGGCAGTAGCATCCAGTTTTGAGGGATTCGGTACGTTGTCTACCTCTGGATGTTACAGATGGTAATATTTAACATCATAGACGATAACCGTGCTTTTGGCGAAGAGATAAGAAAGATGGCAGCTGTTTATTGGGACAGGGTGGATATTGCGTACACCTGAAGACCTCGGGGATACTTAGCGGTAAACCCCGGTGCTTTGAACGCATTACTACGTAAGAAACAGCGCCATATGTCTATAGGCTCTCTCAAGTGCGAATCTTGTTAAATTTCTTAATGAAGATTGCGGCCTGACATGAGCAGGACAATCAGATGCCGGTCGGATTCCATTGGTTGTGCATGTTCTGTGGACAAATCATGTCGCTTATTTGTTGTTTAAATCGCAATCGGCGAATTTCTCACAGAGTCGCATGGCTGACGTGCAAAACACAATTGGGTCAGCGGATAGCGCACAGAGAATAAATAAAAGGATATGGACCAGTGAGGTAGGGGGAAACGTATTTATTTGAAATTGATCGGATTTCCTACATCGAACTGCAAAGGTCGAAAATATTTCGAAATTCCATTTTGTACACAAAAGTGAATTCGGAACTAGTGGGACTTATGCACGGATACTACTTATGCTCCTAGTTGCGGTTTGTGCTGTAGTTCATATAAACAGACTAACAACTTGAATAATTTCTCCGATATTGAATCTGAAACGAGAAATTTTGTTTGATGTGTAAAATTTAATTCGATTGAACACATGATGAGTAATTTATCATCATTCGAGCCAATAAATTGCGAAACTACAAAAATGAAATTTTTTTTTGTACAAAAAGAGACGCCTTAAGCTGTTCTTTAACAAATCTTTGACCTTTGGGAGCCCTTACATTTAATCATTTTTTCGACGTGAAATGACAAGAAATGGTGTCCTTTTCCTGATATTATTGAAATGCAAGCCAGTAAGTTAATTTCGCAATTCGATTTTCTCTACCTGATAATGACCCTGATCATAATTTAATCTATCAACAAGAACTAAATCTCACACTGATCAAGGGATATCCGCCGACCGAATAGAAATATAGGCAAGAACATGTTTGCATCATGGGCGCATTGATGAAGACGATTTTGCTGTGCTGTTGATCCGGCCATATTACTGGCTGACCGTAGCACTGTGCGGATGTAATCCGGTGTCCTGGTTTCCGGTATGGGGAACTGAATTCATTTAACCATCTCGAGTTCGGCGTATCCCCTCTGTTGGTTAAGTGTTAGCTGATTCCTCAGCCACTGGGGACAGCACCTTTAAATATTCCCACGAATCGTCATGTAAATGCATTTTAAGCCGACTAATCCCCTCTCACACGAGATAGCACGTTAGAAAATTGGCCTTTAACTTTAATTACATCATTAATAACACATTTAGTGATCTAGCTTCGCGTTTACGGACGCACCCATCGATTGCAGAATTGTTATTCGCGCGAAATTGGATTATCCAAAATTTAAAAAGGCGGCGCACATCGTTTAAAAGCTGACCGACTCGTTCCGCCAATGCGCTCGTCATTGAATCAGAGGCTGGGAGGGGTGAGCAAATATGCAAACAGTTAGGAGGGAGCAGCTAGAGAAATGGTGTTGAATGATGACAGCATAGACGGTCCAACAGAAACTGTGATGTCTGCATAAGCCAGAACATTGGAGGTAAGGGCAAACTACGGGAGCACTATCCTCACTTGAGGGAAATGCGGCAGCCATCGACGAAGGTTTGAGCTGGCTCCAAGTCTAGGGAATCATGGTACGCCGAAATGAAGACGACGGTATTGGTTTGGATTGTTTTCGTTGGCGGCAGATTAATCCTGAGCGTATTACCGCCCAAGTGAAAAACCAATCTTCTTCTGCAATGAAAATAATGTCGGTGCAAAGCGTGCACATTGATTTGCAAATAGTCTTTCTCTCACTAAGTTGCAGCTGTTATTGTTTCAAAGGAATTTCCAGGGCACTGCTTTCGTTTACTTATAGCTGGTCTTCATGGGGCACACACGGCATTTATTATTTAGCAATTCTTCGTTAATGTTTCCAGATAATTTAGGTCTTGCGCATTGATTAAATGCATTTAATGGTCACACACAACACAAATTTTAATCCCAATGTGCCACCCATGAAGGGCTAAGGAAAAGTTTAAACGATTGTTTGGAATTTCCCATATTTTTAACCCTTATAAGATTTTTCGAAATAGACAATTCTCTCAACGAAATACTATTTGGTGTAGGACCTTTTGGGCTAATACACTTGACGCGTTTAAACGCAACATGTGCCATTCCGCCTCGTCTTGACCTCCCGGTATCTGATGCCTGCGACTTGATGGCACATCAAAGGAGCCCATTAACGTCCTCGAATCGAATAGCAAAGGAAAGCACATAATGGCATTTAGGAAATGTTGTATATCAGTCCAACATCTTAATTTACTTTGGTGCGGCCTAGTCATCAACGGTAGTCACCCAACTGTAGGTACAACGTCTTAAAGTCAGAGTTTGTTTTACAAATTCGAATTAAACACCAATTTTCAATTGGGAATCATCATTTGTTTATTTATATAAACAGAAGATGGTCTAAAATATATGATAAATAAATATGCCTCACGTCCAAGCTTACAGATGTCGATTCGTTTGATGAAATTTTCAATGAAACAATGAGCCAAATGATAATAATAATTGTAGCGGCTTTATTGAGGTCACTAGGACCAAAGACAGTATAACAAGCACTGGATAAGAAAATTGTCTTTTAGTTCCTGCTTCACCAAAATTGCGATATGCCGTCGCTCTTGTGGGTATTTGGCGGTATTGCCTACGCATTGGTAGAAGAGATTTACATTTTGATAAACTTGAAAAGATTGGATGGGAGGGGTCTTCTAAAATACGAGCAGCGATAAGTAAACAATTGTTGAAGTGGCGTTGAACGATGATTTTTTGGATTGAGCGCATAGGCAGGCTACTAGAAAACGAGATGATTTAAAAAAACCTCCGAAGGGTTAAAAAGTCAGATCGTTTAAGGCCGGTGAAAATTAGTGGGAAGCAATATATAATAAGTGAAATTATACAGGAATAGACAAAATACGTCCATTTCGTTTATTTACGTGCATATTAAAAATGCATTGAGCATCTTCTTCAAAAACCATCCAGTTGTGCTGATCAAAATTGTCGACGTCTGTAAACCTTCACGCGGACTGCATCTACATCATTTATCATTCATAAAGTCTAGACCCTCTTATATATACCGACGAATAGGCGAGGATGTTTCATCCACAACGTGTTTCTAATTATTATTTTATTATAATTATCGCTTTATTAAGGTCACGAGGACCAAAACTTTCAGCATTAAAATTTACAATAAACAAACATGTTACAGGACGTGACGATTATACGTAGAAAATGCAGAATAAGTACAGAAGAATAAAAGAAGTAACATCTAGGTAAATTTGCAAGAAAGGCCAATTTAACCCACGATGTATATTAAGTTTGGCAAACGGGAAATGGCGGCCATTGAAAGGCAGCCCTATCCAAAACGCGCGTATGAGAAGATCGACAAAGAATCGACACGCAGGGAACATTTACAAAGTAATGTGAATTAACACCTTCTAGGCCCTATTACTCATACATAAATACACGATTACTACGAATTGGGTTGTTAAGGATGTTGACTTGATTTACTGCGCTCTCTGAAGTAATCCGGGTGGGTGGGATCACGGATCATAAACGACAGCCATTCTTCTTTGAAAACCGTAGCCGCGTTAGAGTTGGTTCTGTCCTTAATACATTTCTTTGGCGACGAATGCTTAATTCTTGGATTGGTTACGTTTGAATAGGATCATTGTAAAGGTATTTTTTGAAAAATCAAAATTCTTCCGAAACTAGCGAAAAGGACGGTAGTCGTTTCTTTCACCTGAAGACCATATAGGCAAGCAAAACATCCCAATTATGGAATTAGATGTGCATGCTTGGCGATTTCGTTTTTAAAAATCCGATTGATATTTTTGGGCATTAACCGAATCTACTAATGCACCACTACGTTGGTGTGCTCAAATGGAGTATTTTCATAGCAACTGACGATAGAGAGTATGAAATAGGAATATTTTTAATCATTGGTAAAATTGTCTCCTGTCAGGCTATGATTCGACTTTTAACGTCTCTTTGTCTTCATAAAACTTTACAAATGCAGCGAATCCTCAGAAATTGTATCCTAGGAGACGGTGATATTGTTTTAAATACCAGGAAATTACTTTGGAAATGCCAAACAGACGCATTGTGACACCTTGGGGTGGCAAAACAAAAAGCGGAATGTCAAATGAAACTAGGCAGAGATCATGAACTTATTTTTGCCTAAATAAAAAATGTGCCAACATCTAGCTGGACCCGAATCGGTTTAACGAAAAAAAAACGGAAATATTTTCAATCTGACACCATGATCCAAACATTTTTAGTTTTATGTCGTAAAAAAGGTCCTAGAATGTTTATAATTTGCTTTCGCGAGACTAGACGTTTCCTGTGCAAACCGGAAGCGGTTGAAGTTGTCGCCGCTGCATCATCTCACACTTAATTAACACACAGTTGACCACAAGTAGAAATCGGTCTGGTTATTCAGTTTGGAGGATGCAGAAGACGGTTTCCGCCACCAGACGACAGCTTCCTCCAAATCGCTGGATAACAGGGGAATTCCGCCACGCCCGCCTTTTTATTTTGGCCTAGACCAAAACCAAGGTTCTCTGTCGATGACAATTACTAATACATGCCTAAATCGAAATGGAAAGTCCTCATTCCGAGTCGGAGAACTCAATAAAATCATTTTCCACGTTGGAAACGTGAATTCGGATCATTTACATCCGATGCCTTCATTAATGATAAAAAAATGACACATAAAATTAATGAAATCTCAAGAATGTTCGGAACACGAAATTGTTTGTCCGACTGGTATTTTATTAAAACAACTCAGATTTGCTATGTTTACATTAAACTAATTTTATTTACACTTTTCATTGCCATAATACACCGATAAGCACTATCGAAACTGTGAGCACACACGTAAGTAGAATACAATTCCCTTTAAGAAAATAGTCTATTCTGGTAGTCCATAAACCCGAGGAAGAACATAAATATTTGATGAGTATTTTATTGTCTCATTGTATCGTTTGCACGCCCATTTACTTTTGCACAGCTCTCAACCACATATCAATGGCCCCCTGTAGAACGAGGGATTGCTAATAGCGCGTCTTTCGTCGCCAGCGAGATAGGAGACCTTATGGAAACGTATAATCCTATCGTGGATTACGCCAAGGTAAATATCCAACCAAACGAACTGCCCGTGACCAGTTCATTCAGCTCCGCCGATCGCAATTCGTACACAATAAGATCAAACTAATAATTCGTAACCCTCGAAATGCTGCCTGAAACGTAAAAGATAGTACTAATTCATAGACCCCATGATTCAAGCATTCAGCAACGTTCATGGAAACTGTGCCTTCTTTACGAATCCTAATCTGCGTTATAACTGCCACTGTTTTATGCTGAATCTGTTGGTCTCCTGACGGTCTTAATAAAGCGATTGCGGTGATTATTACTCACGTGATCGCGATTTATTTTCAATAGCGGTAATTCGCCTTCACCAGAACCCAAATATACTTCACGAAACGTTTATTTATTTTTATCTTGTGACAACACATATTATAGCCATGTGAGACCGTCTTAAACATGTTAAAAAAATGAAAAGAAAAGCATTGACGACAGTTCTCAATCCCATTGCCTTTCTTAAAGATTCGTTCCTAAAACTTTTATAAGCTATAAATTCGGAAATAAAACAATTTACCAATATATTGCCAATATATTACCGTAGCGGAGCCTTGTGGATAAAAAGGAAGACGCGAATCTCACATTCGTGGATATTTTTAATTGTGAAACCAAACCTGACAGAAAAATTGCCTTTTGGTTTCTTTGACGGTTGTAGTTGTATCCTATCAGCTTTTTATTTCAAAATTTTTGAACGTTGAAATTTTATTTATCTCATATAATTTGAGATTCATTTTATTCGATTATTGGACCAAGTTAATTATGGTAGAAACTTGTTGTGAACACGTCTGAGCCATATTTAAAGAATGTGAGAACATCACTCAGCAAGACTGAATTCGGTACCCAAAAATACAATCAAATAAGTTTTGTTTACCGAAACGAAATAAATATATCCCAAATAAATAAATATTAGCTTGAATGGCCACAGTTTGTTTTACTCACATAGACCCCATTAAGGTCCTTTCCCGGTTTATCTCAAGATATGATGTTTACTGATGTAAACTTCATCCATTTTTGTGGTTCCAGATACAATGGACTGTTCCATGGGATTGCGATGGTGTATTAAACACAATCAAGCCTGTTGCATATGGGGCTGTTTGAAATGAGGCAATATAATTTTTTTCTACCAATTAAAAGGATGCGTAAAATAAATTCACTCTCCCGGGTCGTCGTGATGTGAATCTAGGCTCTTTTGATATCGATCCTTTATGTACACACGCAGACACTTAATTTTTTATATTTCACCGTAGTAACATCCTCAACCCACCCAATTTACTTGTCTTCGTATAGTAGTCCGAACCTTGTAATACGCTCCCCTTATTGCTTATTGTGACGCTCATCCAATCGAAGAATTCAGGCCTTAGGAATGTTAGACCCTCATGCCTGAGGTCAAATTCGGCAAGTTCTTTTTAACATGGAAACTTTCAAGTGTTTGAAGAAGAGAGGATGTTGGCGCAGTCTTGTCGACAGGAGAGTAAAACGTGCTAATTTGTGTGTGACGCAATGTAGATCATCGTGTTTAAAAAGGACCAGCTATTAATAATTACCAGTCTTCATAAACATCCTGATCTAAACCTATGTAAGGGGCATTTTAATGGCACCATTTCGCGTTTGCCAAACTTTATATACTTCGAGGATTTAATCGGTCGTTCTTCCAAATGAACCTCGATGTTATTTCGTGTTGCCTTATTTTGAATTAAGTGTCAGCAAAACTTCAAAATTGTCAATATGACGACAGAAACAATCCAGGAATTAATTGTTTTCAAATGCATTTCTCCTGTATTGTAATGCTTAAAGTTTTGATCTTCGTGACTTTAATAAATCGAATCACATAATTATTATAAATATTAGAGGATAACAATTGCGCGGAAAGAAAGTGGAGAAAGATCGGAAGTCTTAACGGCCAAGGGGAAGAAAGATCGGGAAAGAAAGAGAAAGAAAGATCGGGAAGTCTTAACGGCGCATGCTGGGGAATTGGCCAAGTGTCAACACCCAGGGCTCCATGGTAAAACACCCCGGCGTTGCTTCAATTCCCCCATGTATGGTTTTCGTAACCTCTCTAGACCAATTATTATTATAATTATACGGATAAATAATAATTAAGTTCGTAATATGATGCATACCTTAATTTGCGTGTTCGTATGCGTGGGTGTATTTCTGGGAGGCTATATTATTAAAGGGGAAACAGGAAATTGGTCATTTTGAGCTGACATTATCGAATCAGTAATCCTTAAACAAGTATATGCATCCGTTCCTACTGAATGATAGGCTTAAATAAGTTAAATATTTAAAAGTTTGAATATTAAAGACGTCTATCTTTTGGAACAATTTATAATTTTTAATCAGTTATTTTAGATGCGGTACACACGTACGCGGATTCCTTAAAGGTTGACTGTGTAATGCCCGACATGACGGGATAAGAGGCGGCCATCTTCCCTTGCTATCTTTCCATGGTACGGAGTTCGATCTGATGGTTTAACGGCCCTCTCGTCCACTCAAAGTGGGGCAACTCACTTTCTCTTCACCCCCGCATACAGGATGCCGTTCGCTCTCTCGACCCTCCGCAACCGCAGCCGCTCAACCTCCTCCACAGATCCTACAGCGACATCCTCCCTTCTCCCACAATATGGACCAGTTGGGTCGTTACCCGTTATACGAACCTGTCCACTTTTCGCCCAAAGCTCCTATTGTGTTAACACTTCTACGTCTATCGCTTTCATTTTTATATCCTCTTTCGTAGGTGCACTTACACGATGCGTGTACCTTCTACCAATCGTCCTTCCTAATTAAAGGTCACTTACCAATTTAAGTCACCTTATTCATGGTGTTGACTGGCGTTTGGCGTCACCCTCTGGCGGAATACATTTTACTATTGACTAATCCCATTATCCTAGATCTCATACTCACTGGGACATTACAATTGGTTAATAATTGAAATACGTTTATTGTGTGCCATAATATTAGACGACCTGTTTCCTAATAAATATTTTCGAACCTTCTCTAGAATTGTGGTTTGTGCGATGTTCTCACAATTAAGAAGGAATTTGGCCTTTATAGACAATGATGAAATTATCGTCTACTGGTATCCATAACAGATTTTTGGGAATAATTGTTTGTCTGAACATAACAATTACAAATTTGTTCATTTGGTATTTTCACACGCGTCTTCTAACATGGACCCATAACAAAACGGGAACTTTCATGATTAAGCCATTGCAATAAAAGATTATTTTGTTATGAATAGGTGAATTAAAACGCTGATAATTCGAACAAAATGTCAGTAGTTTCGGCGGTAGGGGATGATTACGAAACAGATTGTCTGAATCCTATACAATACACGAATGCGCTGTGGAATAGACCTTCTTTGATTAAATCTTAAAAATAATGTATCGTCTAGGATTAACCGAAGCAACTCTTGATTAAGATACAATGTTCATACTCGTTTGTGTCGCGCACTATTCCTTCAAATGTGTGTGTAGTGTCGGCATGACTGATTTAAAGAGAAAACTGTACCGGTTACACATATCTAAGCCCATTCGTGACCGCTGCATGAGTGTGTCTGTATGGCCCGATGGGTAACCGTTCAGCATCCTCTGTGATCTAGGTTCCATCCTCAGGTAAGGCCACCACGGGTGAGACCCGCGAACCTTCATGGCCAGCCGCACTAATATTTAATTTGAATGAATATTTGTGTCAGTGTGGTCTGCGGTGCCCCTAAATCTCCAGCTCCTACTGAAGGAACTTCTAACTGGTCAAGATACCATCCCATGTAACATAGAAAAAACGGATTGTTAAATAATATATACTGCGGTACACAGGGTGCATCTTTGTTTATGTCATTTCCAAATGGATAAACGCTTTTTTTATTATGGCCCAATGTCGTTAAGTGTAATAATTTATAGGCGTCATAGTAGGTATGCGAGTAGGCAAGTTGTTTCGTGGTGCTATTTACCTCATAGTTGTCTGTTCTGTCCTAATCGTCTGTTTATGAGACCATAAGGCCGAAATTGGAATAAATGACAATTGTATAAATATAGGAATACGCTATCCACTTCGGGTGGGATTTTGCGTCGCAGTTTAGGGCCAGTGAATTCCAGGATGTTGCGTGCGCTAATAATATAATCCGATGGGTGGGATCACAGTTTATCCCATGAATTAGCTGGCCTTTTTCGTAATAGGGTCGACATGTTTCATGGCAATTGTCAAACGCAGGCGCAAAAAAAACACAGTTATCGGATAAGGATTAGGTTTGCATGAATATATAAGCGATTTAATAACCGATAGGCAAGCGAAAATATCGTCTTTCTTTTCTTAATTATTGAGACCAACCGCAAAGCATTTTTTTATTATCTTGAAACAAACAGAATAACCTATCGTCGTGGAGTTATAATCAAAATGAAAATATCAAGAAAAAGTGTGACCTTGAAAAACATGTAATTTGAGAAATGTTTAGTCCATTTAAGAACCCTATAATCAATGAAATTATGTGGCGCCTAATGACAGGTGACGCTCGAAAATATTTTAATTGTCCTTTACAATCACTAAATATATTTCATACTATCGCCATTTTTAAAAATTAACCGTCGAATTGTAAGTTGTGTACCCCAAAACGGATTAATCATTTCTCGATAGACATTGGTAGTTGTTAAAAGAGCCAATCACTGCCCGCAAAAGATGCGTGCTCCGCCCAGCAGCAAATGTATTGCAATTATGGGGGGTCTGTCCTATCAGGCTTTTCCAACAACCCAGACATACACACCATTTGCTTTCGATAACCAATCCGGAGCGAGTGTCCTGTGCGTGCGTACATCTACTGTAAAGGCGACCTCACACCTAACATACAAAAACAGAAACAACTACTGCTCCTATAAGCATCAACAACAAGACTTAGAAAAAGCCAACACACTTACTAGTGCTTACCCTTGGCCCCAGAAGAAACCAGTTTTCCCCAGGGATGCCGCTTTGCATGTGAGATCCAACCGACACCCCTCGATATCCATGGATCTGCATAAAAACACATCACAGCTGCCCGAAATACGGCTGCAAGTAGTCGGCAAAGTTCGGCCACAGAGGTCCTGCGAATCGTACGACTCCGCGGCCAGTGGCATGAGTTGGAGCAGTTCGCAGAGCGCTACGGCGTCTGGCAGGGACCATCAACACCATCACAGGCAACATAGAGCCCTTCAAAACTCCAATTCGCTCTGCAGCAACCCATCGTTCACAGGCTACGAAGCTGTTGATGAGGGCTCCTCAAATTCCGTATACATGATGCCTTCGATAAATTCGTCGCCCGGTGTACTCTGCAAGTTTCTTGCTTCACCGCAATGTGACACGAGAATAGGGCGGCCCTCCGCAAATCGATCGTTTCAGTCTGGAACGAGTTTCGAAGAAGAGGACGAGAAGGCGGAATTGGACGGCGACGACGACGAAGGAGATGGCGGAGAGTTCGGAAAAAATGCGTTTCAGCCCGAGGAAGACGAAGGGATCCAGTCGCCCCCAGTGCAATACGGCGAAGATTTCAACGCCGCGGTTTTTGAAGAATACGAGGATAATAAGGTAGGTTAACTGTGCACCCGGATTTCATGGTGCCTACTTCCCTTCAATTTCGATGTGTCTGATATCCACGAAGTCAACCATATTGACTTTTTCAATCATCCCGCGGTTTGTTGGACACCGAAAGGTACTATCAAATTATCTATCGTTGTCATAGTTATTCAGTAATAGCAACAAGCGACTTAATAGAGTGTGATAATTTAATCTTATTAAGCAAGTACATCCCCATGAATATAGTGAATCCCTTGGAAAGATATTTTCATTTTTTGAGGGAAATCGAAAAAGGCATTCATATACGGAAGGAGAGTTGTTTATCACGGTGAAGCATTGCCGGAAGTAAAACTGATTGCAAAGTCAGCGTCCTGGGCGTTTTCTATTTTGTGTAATTAGAAATCATGGGTAACAAATTAGAGTTCGTTTTGATGAATAAATGTTTAGAAACCGTTAAATTGAAATGTATATTTAATTTGTGTTATCCTCTAATAATCTCGTTCCACTTGCGAAACCAACAAAATGAAAGTAAACAATTAGAAAACGGTTATTCACAAAATTGATCGCTTTGCTCCAGGTGAAGTGATTTTTAAAATTAAAAAAAAAGAACTTCATCTTTTCCTATCCAGATACAATCGCTCCTCCGTAACTAAATCGCACACTACCTACCCTTGGTTGTTAATTGTGTATTTCTTTCATTTGAAATATTATTTGATCCATTTTATGATGAGCTAGCCCGTTTTTCCAATGAAGTTATTTTTAGCAAATGAATGCCTTCCAGTTTTTCTTCGTACGGCGTTTTTATTAAGTGAAGGGCATCATTTCGTGGCTATTAATTTTTAACGCAAGAACGCGTGTACCATGAAATTTCAATTAACCATTTCCAAAGTTCCTTTTGATGTAATATTTAAAGGTGAATAGATTATTATGCTTTTCAAATGGCTGAATTATTATCTGATATGCTTATTCCAACAGTTATAGAAGGAATGCTTTATTTATCCATCACGAAAAAATGGTTGCGTTAAGTTGTTTCTTGCTAATAAAACTAAATTTCCAATGCGTTTGGAAGCGCAAGGTCTGCGTAAACGTATTTCCTGTTAGAATAAATTCATTCCAAATCATCACCATTTGTTGCTGGCATTACTCTATAGGCGTGTTTGCGCCATTGGTTATAACATTTAAGTGATTAATTGCTTTTGACATTTTACTTCCCGTCACCAGCTAGTTTCCTCAAGGACTAGCAGAAATTCAATCACAATACGATTTTGTTTTGGCCAACCGTTTTGCATGAAGAGCCTGTTTTTAAATACTCTAACAAATCATTTCAAGCAACGTATTAGATCGTCAATTTCAGTTTATCGCTTTATTTTCCTTTTTATTTTTGTAAAGAAATTGCAATCTTCTACCAATGGCAGACGGGGCGCCCCAAAAAGGAAATCTTTCAAACACTTCTGGAAGTCAGCTTACAGGGCCCTTAAAACTGACACTACGAAGGTATGTAATTAAATTGGCTGTTCAGTTGATTCGATTTGAAAAATCGTCCTCCTTACAAAGGCATGAAGAGTTACCAGAGCTCCAGCGATTAGCTTAAAGTTGTATTTCATACTCTGGTGAAATTTTCCATATTTTTGCTGTGCAGTGGGTTGATATTATGTAGATAATATATTTATATATTATATTATATTTTAGGAACCATGTAAAGCAAATAAAGAAGGTATGTTCTACTGTAAACATATTTATGTTTCGTAAATTTATCGATTTTGTGTGTAACTATGATTAACGATGATGTTTTGAGAAAACGTGTATAGCAAATAGATAAACTTTAATTCATTTATAACACAACAGCAGCAGGAAGGACGTGGCCTAAATATGATAGGATAAAACTATTTTTTTGTTTCGGTAGAAATTGATCCCATATACCAATTACTAAAGTCAGCAGCAACACAGCGACAAGTAACTCCAAAATCACCACCTCCCCCAAAAAGTCAGACGGCACCATCGAATCGACCACCTCGTTTGAGCTTGAGTAAGTTATCTATTATAAATCTAGCAGAGTCAAAACAATTCAATTATTGGGTCTCTATTCGTTTGACGCTGAAGCCAAACAGATAGAACAACAATTTTATTTGCAGATAAGAGACAAAAACAATATTAACCGAAAGCTTTTCGGCTGATGGTCTATACGTTAATGGTATTATGAAAATGTATCCATCGTCATCTAAATACCCGATCTTTCGGTTTTGGGTTTCCCTTAAGAATGCAAATTCAACACACATTTTGTCTATCGTTATATAGAGGTATACAAAGAGGGTTCGCAATATCCGAATGACAAATTATATATTGCAAATGGCGACCGCGTTTGCGCTTACAGATGTTTATTCTTTTGACGAAAACAACGGGATGGTTTTTCTGAAAAAAATCATCTCCGAAGACAAAGCACATTTGTCTACATTTTTGCACAAGCAAAAGTTCCGAATTAGGGAATAGAAAACCACAGGGGAATATTTTATGTGTCCAAATGTTTGATACGCATGTCGGTCTGGTGGTGTCATTTTGTCATTGAGTCCCAATTATGTCGAAATGCCATGGAACCTTTCACCAAAAGAATCCACATTGTTTAATAATAATAATAATAATAATATTCGCTCTTTTAAGGTCACGAGGACCAAACCTTTCAGCATTAAAATGGACAATAAACAAAAATGTTACAGGACGTGACGATTATACGTAGAAAATGCAAAATAAGTACAGAAGAATAAAAGAAGTAACATCTAGGTAAATTTGCAAGAACGGCGGCCAATTTAACCCACGAAGTATATAAAGTTTGGCAAACGGGAAATGGCGGCCATTGAAAGGCAGCCCTATGCAAAACGCGCGCCTGCAAACGGAAGATATGTTATATAATTGATCGAATTCATATTGTAGGTCATCTACTATAGGCAGCAATAAACAGATTGGGATTTTCCATTCGAAATGTGTGTTAAATATGACCTTGAAAAATTAAATCGAACTTGATGGACTGCAGAAAAAATGCATTCTTTATTTGAGATTACAAAATAGGTTATAATTGCAACTTTTCTGTGCTTATTTTTAAGCAGCAAACATTCACATAATATACTTAACAGTTAAATAATAGCAGACGCTTTCCATTTTGTATTAAGCTGTTTACGCTGATGTTAATTCGGGCGGCTCCCTTAAGTTAAAAAACCCAAAAAAAGGTTTCACAGAAGAGTGCCATTAACAAAAAAATATTTACTGGGAAATTTTACGAATTCACAAAAAGGTGTCAAGAGCATTAAATATTTTCTGAAAATGTTTCCCATGCTGTGACAAACGCAATTCGTGATAAATACTTTTTGCATTATGTGTTCATAAGTATTGTGATGCAGGTTTGATGTTAACAATTTTAAATTAAAACTATAATATGACAGATAATTTGCAAATTTTCCACTTACTTATAGAGCTTAGAGGTTCAATCTATCTTATTTTTTTCCATTTGTAGGCAGCCGAACAAGCTCCTTATCACAAAAAGATATACTTACACCGGACCCTTAAATGCTGATATTCAGCCTCCAACTAACGTTCCGTGTGAATCTTATACTCCCTTCTGCAAGAAAGCCATCCTCTAGAAATCGACACCCATTTCATGCGTTCCATAATACTCCATCTTTCTTCTGCTTCTGTTTTAAGCATGAGGTGTTTATTTTTGTTAACCTGCGTCGGATTAACCAACCCAATACCAGAGCTCCCATCATTGAATCCACCAAATAAACCATTTAAAAACTGTGAATAATCCCTTTCTCGTGTATTTAATTATCCTTTTTGGGATAATTGAGGCTGAATTGATGTACACTTGTTTTTTTTCAACGGCAGTATTTTATGAAAAATAAACATAACTGTTCATACTACCTGAAAGAAAACAATGCTGTATTTTGTGGAGGTCGTGTTGGTTCGATGAATTTCTAGACTTTCTCATTGGAATCAGATCTTACACAATATCAGGGTCTTTTTAGATGACAGCATCAATCACATACTGTCCTCCGTAATTTTGAATTTTTGTAAAGTGATTTTTTTAAATTAATTTTACAAACATATTTATTATCTATGATTTATATTCTAGGCCTACCTAGAATAATAATGAGAAATGTTATTTCCTGCATACGTGCAACCTTTTTCTTGTTATAAAGTTGAATGCTGAACGTTTTGGTCAGCTTTGATTTTGCAAAATGAATACCACTATTCGTATTATTAAGTGAAAACGAATACATTTAATATACTATTTAAAACATCATCGGATATAACGTGTAGGAAGCGCGTAATAACGGTCATTTGACTGCCATATCCATACTTCGCGCCCACAACAAGGCTTGTTAATGTTGTAAAAGGATTGGTTCACACTTAACGAAAACAGACGCAAAATGAAATTTTTTTATTGTCCATTAGCAAGGATTTTCAAAGCTTACTACCAAATGCATTTTAAACCATATTATTACCTATAACCTGGGATATAATAGTATGTACATTCACGTGAATATAAATATGTGGATTAACATGCAATAATAACACAATTTCAAACGACAGTATATTTGTGATCATGCGATTAATGGTTTCATGTTCCCAATATTCTATAGAGATTCTCAAACGGGAAGTGTTGCAGAAAGGACTTGGATTACGGAAGTTAATGGCATGATAGGGGTGTTGTGTTTTGTGTTATGGGTGCACTAAGAAAGTGTGATACGAGATGTCTATAAAAGATAATCAAAAGTGCGACCTCTAGAACGCTAATGAAGATTGAAAACATTATTTTGGGATAAGCCGATAAATTACTTAGATGCGCCATAATTACAGGGTCGGTTGGGTAGGCTAGGCAAACTTGTTATCTTTCAGCGAGTAGGCATTGCAAATCTTATATGAGACGACGTGATTAGGCGTGACATACGACGCGTGTGACCGTGGGGATAAACGTTACGGTAGCATTGTTTAATTAAAATTGCAAAGCACCATTTGATGGATGTGTATTAGTTTAATCGGAGGTTAACAATGGGCTTAAATCAGAGTTACAGTAGCCGGACACATATTGTTACGCGAAGCGAAACACCGCCATTCAAGGAATAATTGTGAAGCTATTGTGTAGTGTAGCCAATTCGAGAAAATCGGGAAAAATGTTTAGTTTCAGGTACTTGAGTTTATTTCAGAAACCAGCCCTGAGATCTAAGGCGTTAATTCCTTCTCCTCTTTTCGTAAAATATTGTTTATAAAGCACATCACAGGGGATTTTGGAAAGAGATTTGTGCGGTGCACTTTCATCAACCACATTAGGAATAGTTTGGTGAAGCTAGGGAAAAACGGTATGCCATCGGATAATGTTATTTGAATTCTCAAAAAAACAAAAGTCCTTGTTTTGGCCATATGGCATCTCGCTCTTATCTTTCCTCTGTTCGAACAGTTATGTCAAAATTAATGAGCACTTAGTCCTTTCGTCTCGTTGAGGTTTCCCTTTCATGGGGTTTCTGTTTGTACCGCGGGGTATCGTATTTTGAGTTCTGCGCACGCCAGCGTATTCTGTGGGGCACATAGCCCCCACACAATCGCTAAAGAGAGTGTGTCAGCTTTGAAATAGGGTCTGGGATGGACGACGTCCGCACAGCAACCCGAATCCTTCTCTGTGCCACCAGGTCCCCATGGATCTGCCCACACCCATTGGGGGATAGAGAGACCAACAAGTGATTTGACTCCCTGTGTTTTACAGTTTTTTCTCGGTTTAAGCTCTAGCCGCATAAAAAACTTTGTTCGCGCCTGGATTATTCCCCTTATTGTATATTTTTCACCAGTAATTTTTCCCGGCCTACAATGTTCTGATTGTTTAACCGTTCGTGGGTTTTTTAAAATAATCTCGTTTTCTAGTTGCCTCTCCATTCAATAAATCATCGTTCAACGTTGCTTCAATGGTTGTTCACTAATCGCTGCTCGTATTTTAAGTGACCCCTCACATCCCCTCTTTTCAAGTTTATCCAAGTGTAAATCTCTTCGACCAATGCTTAGGCTATACCGTTCAATGCCCACAAGAACGGCACCGTATCGAAATTCGGTCATTCCTTATTTGTCCCTATTTTTGGTTTCACCAGAGCCGGTAAAGCAGGAACTAAAAGACAATTTCATATCTCGTACTTTTTATACTCTCTTGTTTTATACTGAAAGTTTTGTTCCTCGTGACGTCAATAAAGCCATTACAATTATTACTATTATTAACTCGATATATTGAGGCGTTGCTTCTGGGTGATTTAAAAACGATTGGCTAAGCCATCTTTGACGTTATCTATTTACTTTACGGCAACGGTATTCTGCTGAAGGCATAAAAATTCCATTTACCTCAAGAGCATATCTTGACATTCCACTCCACTCACTTAATTTCGCGAGCAGCACAACATCAAAATAACTGGGCGTTATTTTCAGGTTAGTTGGTTATCTTGGAGAGATCGCGTCTCCGTGAAATGCTATGGTCGCCGTTTTTAATTTTTCCAGACTTAGGGTAAGCGTTAAACGAATCAAGACTGTACTGTTCCACATTTGTTCCAGACTGGCGATTGTTTTAAGCGTTGGCCATCAATAGCTTATTTGAAATGGTCTCGTATACTGATGGATAATCTATGCACTGAATCCAAGACACCATTACTCATCGCCATTTCGCTTCTGCTATAATAGCTGAATAGGTTAAACGGGAACTCAGACATTTGCTACCTATTTATGCGGAAAGTTACAGTCCTTGCGACATTAATACAGCTATCGACGCTATTATTATTATTATTACTCGGAGGGAAATGTTGGAGCAGTGTGGAAAATGCAGACCAGAAACGGGAAAATTATCGCAGGTTGCATGAAAGAACCCGCGACCAAAGATAACATCGCAGGATACACAATGGAACCAATTGGTACTGTAGTATAACTTTAAGTCTGGTTCACCTATTTAAGCCTGGGTGCGTTGCTGTACTTTGCTTCGTGTTTGTTTTATAAAAAACGGTTGACTGGTGTGTGTAGGAGAGGTTCTATTTCGAAGACGGTGTTTTTATTTATGTTATGGTTGCGTTTACTTTTTAACTGTGAACCAGTGATGTAAACCGGACGCGTATACCCTATTTCGGTTATGTAGTCTTCATTTTAAGCCGGAAATAATAATAGTACCAATCTTGGTTGAAGATGATTTAACTATCAATAATTTTTGTGTTTCGGGAATCATTATCCACAAACATGATTATCCGTCGGTATTTTTTATAAACATTTTTGCTCATTACAGTTACATCATCCGGTTGGTTACACATTTTCGTAATATCATACTTCGATTTTGGTTAAAGGGTCTATTGGATGGTTACAGGCGAAAAAAAGCAATTTTGTTATTTTTAGCTGTTACTTCTGTTGGTACTGAAAAGGAAGGGCTTTAAGACGTTGCAGGCGTGTTATTTTGCTGTTATGAATTACCCCCCAGTTGTGATCGTCTGGTCCCAAAGATGACTACACCTCAGCTTTTTTTCGTATTTGCCTGCCTTTCCGACGCCAGTCAAAGTTCCGATGCGTTGTTTTCTCCAATGCCGGCCTGTCTGCTGAATAACACAGAAACGTGTACAAACCTTCGAACAAGCTGGGTCTACTTACCATTACCAAAGCAAAATTTCGTGGATCGCTGCCAAAACATTTCCAGAATCCTTTTTAGGAGTTGGGGAGTTAGGGGTTCGTTTCTTAGAAGCGTTTATTTATTCTGTCATGACCAATGTCTCGACTTTCTGCAGCACAGCAGCTTGATTATCCCTCCCACTTACAAAAGAGACTTACCATGAAATTGTATATCAATCATTATTGTTTATTCTCGCAGGTAAATATGTTACTCTCGTCCTAGGATCAGGATTATTGTCTCTTGGGCTACATTGCCAAGGGGCTCCTATTGATTAGGCTAGCGTTGTCGAGGTAAGATTTAAGTTATTTAATAACCAACTAATGAGCTGGACAATATAAATATAGTGACCGTTTAAATAGGAGATTTTTTTTCACTTGGGAAACAACGGAGAGCAATGAAGGTCTTTCTTGCCAGAGAATATTCTCAACGTACTAAAACTAGTTTGATCGGGTGGGTGTATAGCGGCAATTGTTTGAAATAGTATTCGATTGCCTAAAATTTAGAACTGTGTAAGTTCCAGAAAACATGTGGCACGATAGAAGCTGCAAACAGCTTCAACTGTAATTTTTGTTCGGAATCTTCCTGCTAGAGGATTTAGTCGGCTTACTGGCTTACATTTCCATGAAACTTCTTTGTCATATTGTATAGGTAGCGTCGGGAATGTATTGACGATAATCAGAAACTTTACATAAATAAGAAAAGGCCGCAGATTCAACTGCTAAATGAACTAATTTCGATCACAGAACTGGCATTGGAGATTCGGGCCAATCAATTTATTGACAAATTCCCATTTTGTCACTTTTAGACGTGAAACAACATGTTTCATCCCACAATTGACCGTAATTATTGTTGAACGTCATGCTTATAACATATAAATATTCTAATGTTTGGTGCTTACATTACCTGGTTCAAAATAATATATTTTACAGCTTTTCGGAGATCTTAATAATAATAATAATAATAATTGTAATAATAATTGTAGTGGCTTTATTGAGGTCACGACGACCAAAACGTTCAGCAGTAAAAATAGGCAGTATTACAAGTATTAGATGTGAAAATTGTCTTTTAGTTCTTGTTTCACCTGCTCTGGTGAAAATAAAAATCGGAACAAATAAGGAATGCCGCCGTTCTTGTTGGTATTGAACGGTATAGTCTACGCATTGGTCGAAGAGATTTACATTCAGATAAACTGGGATAGATGGGATGGGAGGGGTCACTTAAAATACGAGCAACGATTAGTGAAAAATTATTAAAGTGGCGTTGAACGATGATTTCTTGAATAGAGAGAATAGGCAGACCACTAGAAAACGAGATTATTTTAAACAGTCTATGAAGGGTGAAAAAAGTCAGAAGATTTAAGGCCGGGTAAATTATTGGAGAACAATATGCAATAAGGGGAATTATACAGACATGGACAAAGGTTTTTATGTTGCTAGAGCTTAAGCCTTTTTAAAAAATAACCTGTGAGACAGCGATTTGCACTTAAGAAGGGTCTCAGATAGACTTAGTCAACAATCAAGTGCTTGCGGTATTCGGTGAGCTGTTTTCGCGAGTATTTTCGTTTGATCAAAGGTAAATCCATGAAATTGATGAGTTTAAACAGAGGTTATTTTTTTGCAAAATGTAGTAAAAAGATCGATGAAGATGTTTTGAAAGAACAGTTTTCTAAAAAAAAAATGGTTGTGGCCCCGCACCAAAAAAAATCTTACTTGGCTATTGACCAATGTAGCTCAATATTAGACCACTATAATGTACATTTGGTAAATAAATGGACAGGAAAACGCTTGCATGCGTTGCAATATATTTTCACACAGTTTGGGCTAGTAATGGCGCCAACCAAGTGGTTATTCATCGCGCAATAATCGTTAGCTTATCATCGATAGACGTAATGGCGACGAAAATCGAATCAAAGGCAGGTGGTTAAAGAAGATGGCGAATTCTGACCTGTGTGCCAATAAAAGTGGTCGATATTATTGACCGTTGACATGTGCAGTGGGTGTGGGGATATATCAGCTGGCGCCTTCTCAATCGCCGACCTATATTATTCGTGTCGTTCCGATATTTATAGGCTTTACTCTTTGATTTATCCGCCTTGGTGAACTGTTTCGAACTTTAAACAAACCAGTAAAAATTCCACTGAACGAACGATCAACTAGTTACCTTAAAATTATTTAAATAATAATATTCTATTTTTTAAGGTTTCAAATACTTAATCTTTTAAAATTAAAATTTACAACAAACAAAATGACAGAGAAAGTAGCGATTATACATAAAAGATGCTGAATACGTTAACTGTAATGTACGAAGTAACAAAGACTTTATTTTGATAGAAAGGAAAATAACATCCCGTATAAATTATATACAGTTAGCTAATCGCGAAATGGTTGACATTGAAAGGTTAAATCGTTAATGCGCGAAAACAAAGAAGGTCAATATCATTGAGCAGATGTTCGTTTTTTTAAATGAAGTCTCAATATTGCATGAAAGAGAAGATTTCAAGAACTTCGCACCGATTTCAATCTCTGCCGTCACGCACACGATGCTGAAATATTTTCATTAATAATCTGATACAAGTTCTGATAGACGTTTTTTCTCCGTGCCGGTTGCAATAATTTTAAACCTCAGTTTTCGAGAATGCGTAAAACAATGAACCCACGCCCACCAATCCAGACATCCCAGTAGTGGTGAACGTGATTGCGTAGAGTTCGCTTTACTCTTTGAAATTGCGTGTGTGACTTAAAACATTTTAAATACCTTGCTAAAATTATTCAAATTTTTCAGTAGAGCTGATGCAACCTACTCTAGATACACTACCAACTATTTGTGTTTTGGCATCGGATGACAAGGTTTTATGCAGATACCGTGCCCATTTGATGTTTCCCAAAGCGCAAATAAAGCATTAATAATTCGTATAATATAGTTCGTTTTCTTCGTCGCCTGGGAACGAAAGAACGACGAAATACTATAGCCGGATATTATAGTAGGGTCGATGCAAATAATTGGCGTGGATAGTCTAAACTAGTCCTCTATAATGTGGGTGAGTTTATTAACTACCAACGTTGAACTGCGCAAATGCATGAAAGGCGTGTCTTTTGTTTTTCTCCTGTTCAAAGCCCTCTCTATCTTTCTTTGGGACCATATGTGGGTCCTGCAGAGAGGTTATTGCGTAAATGAGACAGAGGGTCCGAAATGTGCTCCAATAGCGTATTGGTCGTAAACAAACCCTGTTTTTTAAGGAAAGGGTGTGTCCCATCTTTTTAGGCAAGAATGCTACCGTTGCCACTGCCTAATGCATGAGATATGTATAGGGGCGTTTTAGTGTGTGCATTTTACGTTCGTTAACAAAAAATGCCCTTTCTATCTACCCACTGTCACCCCGTGAAACAGGACTCTTGGAAATGCAAACTTTCGTCTTGGCGTGCTGAAACTTCATTTACAACAAATCAATACAACATGGTGATATGCCAAGGCTGTATACATTAATTCCCACAAGAGCGGCTGCTTATGGTAGTTCGCCCATTCCTTATTTTTTGCTTGATCTTTAGAATCAGCAGAAGATGTAGAGCTGAACGTCGAGACGCTTTCGTGTGTTGGATTTCCAATTTTTAGTGGTGAAAGTTGTGGACCTCGTGACCTTAATAAAAGGAGCATTTTCATGATCCTAAACCAATATTTACGAAATATTTTTGGCTGCGCGTTATGTATAAAGCCGTTCGATGGATGCCATTGCGCGATTGTCAAACTTTATGTAATGCATACGAGGGTTTTATTTGCCTTTTTTGAAAATTCAATTTTCCTCATATTATATCTTGTAAGTATCCTTTTTGGTTTTTTTCTTAATTTAATTTTGGGAAATGTAGGCCGTTTGACCACCTTAATAAAGCGGGCTTACCACTGCCATTCTTAGTATTCGTATTTTGGGGCTACTATCCGAATAACGGGTAGAATAAGCACGGAAGCCTTTTCGTGTTGTCGCAGCTTTTATTTTTTGTTTTCCGATCTTTAGACTAGTTGTTGTCAAACGTGTTGGGAATGTTGTTTTATAAATCGGTGTGCGTTTTTTCGGAACCAGTCAATCACAAGACGCAACGTCCACAGAACCATTAGCTTTTACGTAAAATGCCTTGCATTTGGGCGATCTGATGCGTAAGTTGCAATTCCATGGGGAAATAGGGTTCGGGCTTCCCATATCGATACATTATTTACTCTTGGAAAATAATTTTGTATGTCATTTACTTCAGATGTTTGTTAAAATGCGGTACTGTTTATCGTTAAGACGGAAATTATGCATGTCGGAAGACACTCTTTCTAGGGAATGTCAGATTTGTCGGGCTTTGTAGACAAGGTGTTCTTGCTGTTAAACTTGGAATAGCAAATCGAGTGGTCCAAAGTATGACCATCTCAATGAATAGACACTCTCTCCTTTATGTGTTAAGATTCGTTCTTCGAGAACATTAAACGGTACTCGAGCACATAAACTTTGGAGATTCGATTAAAATTTGGGCGCTTTACACTGAATAACGAACTTCAAAGCATATAGTTAGCAACTATGTGGCCTCGACAACACTTTGATTCCATGTTTAGCAATTTGGCGATTTGGTTTTTGGGCGTGCATAGTATTTAATTTCGTTCGTAGGATGGCAACACGATGTCTATAATCCGTGTGCCGCATATAATTGGTTTTTAATGGGGAGATTTGAGTTGACTAAAACTGGCATTGGAAATGTGAATCTAGAAATGAACTGACATATTAATACCGGACGATTACCATAATCTATGGGATCTGTATTAGCTAAATTGGGGTCATGTGAATACTCACAGATGTTTGCCACCGTTGCAAGGCATTAAAAAAACGATCGCTGATAGAATTAATTTTGGAAAATGTTGGCTCATACATTTTAATTCTCATAGAATGTGCAAATTCAGTAAAAATAAACGTCCAGATCAACGCTTTAGCATTCTTTAAAGTAAAATACTTAAATCTTTATAGAACACTTGCAGATTGATTTCTTGTAGAGCACCAAATTTATTGGACTTCGTAGAAAAAATAAAATTCGTAGGCGACTCTAACGCGTTGATGGCGGTAAGAGAGAACATTTTGAAGCCATCTTTTCAATTATTTTTCAAACATGGCAAAATTTCTCTCTAGACCGACAAAAACATGCTCTGCGCTAATGGTGAATTCTCTGCTCTCTGCGAAACAGATTTGTTTTTATGTCAAATTTGCATCTGCTACAAATGTGAACATTTTCGTCCAGCTATGAAAACCAAGAAATATATAAAAAAATTGTAGCATTCGTTTTGGCAGTCCTAAGACAATTCTTCCGTTAAGGCAACTCTTCCAGCTATTTCGTGCAAAATTCGTTTGCTCAGCCCCAACAAAGATATTTAAGCTTCGCCCAAATAAAAAAAAAGTATATACCTCGAATTCAGGCCTTTCAGAGGACTTATATTGCTTGTTTATATTATCTGGATACTGTAAACTGCATAATTGCATCAATGACACTTTACAATGCTTGGCGCGCGTTATTAGATTACAATTAGTATCGGTGAATGTGCACCCGATAAATATGGTATTTTAGTGGCTGACATCAATGGTAAGGGGAGTCATCTATTTGAGGGTGTGAAATAGGGTTTATTCACGTTTCCTTATTGCATTTACCATCCCATTTCAGACCCAGGATTCCTTCGGGTAATGCCATAACCGCCAATAAAAAATGATGTGTTCATCAATTAAGTAGAATAAAGGCAATTTTGATACTTCTACAAGACCGGCTTTTATGCTATGTGTGCAGTTGGGTGTTTGATTTTCACCCGCAAGCCAGAGCTGCATATTATGTCCCTCGTGGTCTGGCACCAGTAATCATTATTAACATTAATATTAATCCAATATTATCCGCCGCGACGATTCAAACATTGAAACCAGAATATTCTCGATAAGTAAAGCTGATGAGATGGGCTTAAATGTGATTTTAATTATTTTATTTTCAAATCTCTCTAAGCGGATTAGATCACGTTGATCAGGCCACAAAACGATTGTTTTCCAGGAATTTCCAATCACCAGAGATCTCAAATGACCCTTTGTTATTTGTTAAATTGAAACAATTGTTTCGTGTTTGTAAAGAGCATGAAGGGTCAGCATATGAAAACATCACATTTTTCGATGGTAATCTACTTTTGTTTAGGAAAATAACTCAACAAGCTTCGATTATTTATCCAATTGGGAAATGGGAAAATGTCTGAAAAAATTATTAACCTGGCAAAACCTTTCTGTTTGGTAAGCAAGTAGTATCTAAGGGTAAACAAGTCTTGCAATGAATATAGTTTTCAATTTAACCAAGACATTCTGGACAAATTTAGGCGAAACTCAAATTTTACTTTATGGTTTTACTCTCTGCTGGCCTATTTAAAGTCAAACATCTCACGGACATAACTTATGCCAATTAAGTTTCAATTTGAACATGAATTTTTGTTTAATCCGTTCCAACAGTTTTGTCGGCTCGCTTGGATAAAATGTAGCATCACAATTTCCTTAGCGATATAAATCGGTCTGCACCTCTTGCTCTAGACCTGCACGGAAGAGAACCCGTTTTAAGAATTATTGAGTCCAGAGCGAACAGAATAGAGCACTTTGAATAAATTGACGAATTAATTCTTAAAAAAACACGGTCATTTTCAAAAACACTTGCAAGTCGCATTAATCATTTCGATTAGCCTTCCGTTCTTTGGGAAGCAACTAAATCCCAAACACGAGTGCCGACGCC
Organism: Proteocephalus fallax; assembly: GCA_028672205.1. Lineage (NCBI taxonomy): Eukaryota > Metazoa > Platyhelminthes > Cestoda > Proteocephalidea > Proteocephalidae > Proteocephalus > Proteocephalus fallax. Next base: position 125,671 of record JAPUBX010004026.1, on the reverse strand, counting down.
ATGAAAACATAGCAGAAGGGTACCGATTTCAGGACTTTTGCTCTTTCTCAGATTTTTTAATTAGTTTGCGTAAATAAAACCGTTGTTTACGAATAAAACGTGCGAACAAAGTGGTATGGGCGAAAATGCGGAACCAAAAGAAAATTAAATGACACTCCTTAAGAAGGGACCGAATCCATTTTAATTTAATAACTGCTGGAGATTTCTCAGAACCACAAATAAATGCAATGCTCCGAAATTTCATCCGATTTAAATGTTCCCTAACATTTTCTGATTAACATTTGACCATCATAACTGCCATCCTTCTGTCCGTAATCCCGCCGTTGGCCTGTGCTTCGTATTGAATTTATAAGCACTTTAACCAGACACGTTTATGATGAAAAGTTCAGTTCCAATAATGCTAAGGCATCTGCCACCTTTGTATTGAAGGTGGTGGGGTTTTCTGGTTTAAACGGCGTTCTTGATTCCGCATTCTGGAGGCCATCGTTTATAATTGGGAACATGGAAGAATATTAGAAGTAAGACAAAAAAAAGTCCCAGTTTTCCTCTTAACCCACATAACATGTTTCGATGGACTTTATCTCGATTCAGAAACGTTTGCATTTTAAAAGACAATGAGCACGGTTTACTGGCGCTTCCATCTATGCACAGTACACGCAAATATGGCGATCCTGTTCTTAAGATCCTAGAATTCTGCCTGAGGAGTGGGAATGGGCAAAGGGATGGAACGCTCTGTCTTCTCGCCTTCGAAAAAAATGCCCAGCGGCTTGAATTCATTCCCGTTTAGAGGCGCTAGATAAAACCTTTATGCACCTGAGAAGTTGGCAATAAAGGTGCTTTTTGGAGGCACTAAGGGTAGTAATCACAAGTGTATAGTAATTAATCCACGCATAATTGGAGGCAATTTACAACAGTACGATTGGCCTAATTGTGTAGAGTGGCATTTAGGACGGAGGCAGTACATTTACTTCTTTTCGTTGCCACTAGCTCCGGAATATCAATCAAAGTAGAAAGAGTGGGAAAGGAGGACTGTGGAGGCCTTTCAAATGGTTTCCACGCCTGCCAGCCTCCAAAGGAGGTCGTGGTGTGTCCGCTGTCGCCTCATTTACTGTGTGTTCTCGCAATAAATCGGCAATGGTGCTAACATTTTATTAAATTAAATGTACTGTTTGATCAAAAAGACGAAATGACCATTTACTTGAATATAATTTAATGAATATCCCTTTTTGAACACCAAATACGAATACAATTGTGTAGGAATAGGCGAAGAAGACTTGGGTTCTCTTTTATTTTGTTACAAAACGTTATCCGGATTTGTATTCGCTGGCATGTAGAGCTGAAAGTGCATCTGCTAACGAGGGCATGAGAGATGATATATGTATGAATTCCCTCATGTGTTTCATTCAGAGACAAGGCCGATTTTGAATCAACGGGTATCTGCCGTCAGACCTTTGTGTCCGCAGATACACCGAGTTACTGCAATTGGGCACATGGAAGTGACGCCATATTCGAGTCTCAATTGGTGGGTGTATATATTCTGGCATCCAACGAAAAACCAGGATTCTTTGGAGTTTAATTCAACAAATTAAAACAAACATTCTAAATTAATGGGCGGAGATTAGATTCCCAGGAAAAATAGATACTTATGAGGCTGTGCGTGAAAATTATTTAATGCTGCTATTGTTACTTCCCGTATAATAAAACAGTTGATTTCGTCTTGTCAGTAATTTATGAAGCCCATTTGCGCACACTCCAGGCACTGCCTATTTCTAGATGCTTCCGTTCAATGAAGCATCACGTCCCTGTTCACAACAGTAGTTAAAATTTAACAGCGTTTACCTGGAAATGTGATACACCAGCGATTTTAATGCAAGTAGCTTTGGGGTAACATTAGCAATCACTTAACGCGGTGAGGCAAGTGGTATAATATTCTAGAATAAAAATGTAATAAAATGACATATAATGTGCCCTTATTTAGATACCCCGGACTTCTGAGTGGGCGTTAAATTTTAAATCTTGTTCCAGAGTTGCTAGGTGGCATCTCCCACTACTTCCACGGGGACTCGTGTCCAGGCAGTTTGTTCCAGAACCACAAAGAGCCCTGAGAAAATCTGATACGATCTCGTAGTGACATTGATTGCTTTATTTACTACGCGTCCTAATTAAAATATCGCATATTAAACAATTTTTTCCAGCCATTAAATCTCGAATATCAATTTCAAACGCATCTTCCGACAGAAGCCATACCAATTGTTTGGAAAGATTGACAATTACGTAATGCCACCGATTGTTTTGGTAGTCAGAAAATCTGAATAGTTGCGGGGATTTCGATAATCATTCGAGAATTCCTAATGGCCGATGTTATTCGAAATGCCAGCAACACCAGGTATTCCCAGCCGGTCACCCATGCAAGTACTAACCTGGCCAAACGTAGCTTAACTCTGGTGATCGGACGAGAACCGGTGTTTTCTGCGTGGTATGGTCGCTGACGGCCACAATCACCTTACATCCCTACTCCAATCCAACACCACCACCATCACCACCTACACATTCACCTCCACCTGGCCCCTCCAGGAGCAGCAGAAGCAACATCGTCATCAACATCGTCAGCATTGCCAAGCATTGGCGAAACCGGGCGACGGTTTTGCTTGCCAGCAACGGCTGACTTCCACCAAAGTCTCGCTCGGTTGGTGGAGGGGTGGGTGGGTGGGTGGATGGATGGATGGATGGATGGATGGACTGATGGATGGATGGATGTATAAGTTGGTTGGTGCTTTGCGTCCAATCTTGCCAACCCCTAAAGCGGTTGCGGCAGCAGCAGCAGCAACAACAACAACCACTTGAAAGGAAGCACTACGACACGAAAACTACGGTGACGGCGATTGCGACGACCACGACGACGACAAAGTTGAAGGCTGGCGCTGGCGATGATGGTTGCGATGGTGTTGTTGTTGTTAAGAGAAAAATGGTTAAAAAGATGCCAGCAAAACCAGGTATTCCCAGCCGGTCACCAATGCACATACTAACCTGGCCCAACGTTGCTGAACTTCGTTGATCGGACGAGAACCATTGTTTCATAGTAGCATGGTCCTTATTAAGTAATGGCCAATAACAGTGCTACTCTTGTCGTGCTTATTGTTCACACACCTCTCCGAAATGTAATAGCCGGTGTATTTTTAGTCGACGTTCGATTTTTCGCCAGATTCCCTGTTTTCACGATCAATAGGATTTTGTTGTCAGTTGTGTGAGACTGCGCATGATAAATATTTTACAAACACTTTTTTTGTCTATGCAAGCACATGCTTAAATCTGTAGTAATTGGGCGATTAAGAAAGTAAATCGGTCGTCAGGATCACAGCGATATACACTCCGACGGATGCGTGGAGATTAGATTGGCAGCCGAGGCCGGTGGTGTTTTTTTCATCAACTAATTGACGAAGTAGATGCTGTAGCTAATAGAGACTTTATGAATAAATGTCTTGCCACACAAAGTCGTTTAAAATCTACCAGCCCGATGATTTCGAGTTAACTGCGCCTGACAGTAGGTGACACAGAGGGGATGCCATAAGATAACTAATGTTTGGCGTGCGTGCTGTCGATTATCTCAAGGTACGGTGGGACCTTGGAAACATCATTTTTCACCAGACTAGTTACACGTATAGGGTCTACTTTAAGAGTATTTAATCACGCGCTCCGATCATTGATGCGCCGGCAGGTTGAAGAATTAGCAACAAACTGAATCGGTGTGGTATGTTTGGAAGGGAATTATTTGTATCATTTGCCAAAATCTGTCAATTGTTAAATTTTGCATGGGCAATGTTGACAGACGTTTTGACAGACCATGCAAAATGCATCTCCAGGTCCCCAATAACTGCTCAGAAACCCGAAATTGGGAATCTCGTAACAAAATGTGTCTTAAATGATAGAGAACAATACAATGAAGGTTTGGATTCAATGTTGCAGACCGAATTTTTTAATGTGACTTTTAATGACGATGCGGGTATTTTAGTCGGGTGCAGCTCAAGCATTCGGAGCCATCATGGTGAATGATACAGCATGCTAAAAACGTTTTTTTATTTATGAATTTTCATGGGATGAACGCCGCAATAGAGGCAGGCAACCATGCTTACCGTTAAATTTTAGGGAGTGCTACCCTTTTATTTACCTATAACAAGGCACGATAAGACTTAATTTTTTCACGTGTAGATGGAACGGGAAAAATGAGCCGGTTTTTTCTCAACCGGGGTTATAACGTGTAATCTGTTCTCTTTCAAGGTTCGATATATGTAGTGATTGTCGAGTAGATAGTCTGTAGATTCATTGAACAGATTAACATTGAGACAGATTAGAGGAGATGATATCGGAAGTCAGGATGAAAACCAGTAAAATTGAGATAAATGATAGCTTCTGCTTTTTAACGCGAAAGAATTCTCATTTTGAACCACAGGCAGGCATTTGACGAGACTCGCACAGTTAAGCCGCGAGATACGTTTTTGAAATATAAGAAGGACAACGCATTGTTGCAGACTACTGTTAATAAGCAAGCAGGAAGATGTCATCGTTATCATCCCTGAAGTGCTGATTGCGGTAAAATAATTTATTATGAAGTCAACTTGTAAAGTCTCCCGCGTCTATTGAGTGAATGGTGAAGGTGCTCTACTACGTTTTCGTGGCTTCCAGGGTGCATCTTTTTGATTTATAAACAAACTGAAACGAGCAATGATTAATTTTTGTTGTGAGCTTCTCGATAACTTGTAATTAGTTGTTGGTCTAAACAAGACAGAATATATTTAAAAAGTGGCTCTGTGATCTGTATTAACCCTCGATAACGTCAAAAATTAATTAATCACGTCTTTTTTTGACCATCACGCATCTTTCCTTTTGGCGGCAATTTTTAATACGTGTTTAACAAACTCAAGCTTGTTATGTCAAGTCAATGATTCGAGGTGCTAGAGCTGAAAAGTTAATAGATAACTTCGATTTAATCGGGGGAGGGTATTGTAAAGGGGTGAGTATATTGCAGAGTTAAGAGGGATTTCATTTTCAATGCCAGGACAGACAGGAATGGGGTTTGGATTGTTCTGTCGAGGGTAATGAACACGAGTTATTGACAAATCTGTCATATTCTGCTTCAACTCTTGACTCTCCACTTGAAGCTGCTCGACGGCTATTTTCAGTTGGCGGACTTGCTCCCCCAATGACTTCCATGTATCTTCTTTCGTCTTGTCACGCGAAGAAGAACCCGGTCGACGTTCAGTTGTCGGGGTTCTCGTGGATCCGGTTATTACGGCCATTTCTGGCAGGATATTTTCGGTCATCTGCTTCACCATTTTCCTCAATAGAAAAAGAAGTAACACAAGTATCAATGGTTTCAGAAAGCTCACGATAGCGTGATCGATCGTCCCGAAAAGTCCGCGCTTCAGCACGGTGATATTAAAACAAAACTCATAATCGAGATGAGAACTAACAAAGCTATGTAACAGTGTGTAAAAGGTTACTAAAACCCTTATTTGGAATTGATTACGATAGTTATCCTTCACAGGTATCCTAAAAACTAATCAGTTTCTTTATTTGGGCATTGATAATAAATTCGTATATCGATTCCACAAGGTCGTCTTTTAATACGTAAAATGTGTGGTATATTTTCAAAACGACACAACGGTGTGTGCATTCTGCTTATTTATAGGGTATTCTATTATTTATATCCCCGATAGCATGGAAACTTTATTTCCAATGCCAAAATACTTATTTCGTAGTCAATTCATATTACGTCACCGTATTTAAAATTAACGAAACATCATCTTCGTTGCTCTTCCGGATACATCAACCATTTCAATGACATCTTTACCTTATTTTGATGCTTCTACTTTAGGTACGGTGTGATATTTATCGAATGTCGTTTCCCACCCGACCCCGACGCGAATCTGCCCTGTAAGTTACTGTGTTTTATCTAATCTCATTCACTTTAGGCGTGCACTTCAGTTGATTGCAGCTACAGATCAGGATCTATCTGAGAAAAGTAGCAATGAAGGTAGCGCGGATGAATTTCAGTCTGATTTCAAACTAACTGGAACTTCTGAAAGTGAAAGCACCACAACATCGGATGACCCTAGTCCAAATATCTCCGCTGGGGAGGGTTCTTTGGATGAAGACGACACTCATACCAACCGGCATCGAAATGATCGGCGCCGACGTCATGACGATAGCCTATGGCCTACTGTTCCACCCATCTCCCAGATTTTTCCACCATTTGGGCGTATCGGCTACATCGCGCAAACGCCTGAAAGAATAGCTGTCAATATATTCGAGGAAGAGCTTCGCTATCATACGACCCTCTGCAAGACTCCAAATCATCCCTTCTCGTTTTATCCGGAGTAGGGATTCGATCACTACAATAATCACTCTACTGATAGGTCGCTCGAAATGAACGAATTCACTATGTTTGTGGAGCGGCAGAAGATGTTGTTTTCACTCAACTCCTTAGCAGTTGTGCCAGAAACGTTAGTAATATTCAATTTATATGTCGTGATTTTCTAGTGAAGTGTCAAACTACATGCCTGTGTCAGTTCTCAGTCCCGGGATGGTTTTTCCAGGATCCAAAGAAGGCCTGCGTCTTCCCCGATACAAGTTTGATGATAGTATGTTACAAGTTATTCAATTTCATTTATATAGCACATCGGGTTTTATACACTGGCGGATATGTCAAGTGTCTCAGCTGGTCACCTCCATTTGTGGATGACGATTATGCATCTTTGTCAGTTCTCCCGTCCTATCTCGCCATCGCATCGTATCCCAACAACGGAACTCGGTGCAGCCTGAGTGAACCCGTCATAAATAGTCCGGGACTTATCCAGGTTTGGCAGTGCGCTTTCTTGGCCCTAACATCAGTGTAAGTTATTGTTCACGAATGTATCGTTTGTGTTTTAAGAGTGGTGACTATTTCATGGGTGTTCAGTCGTGCGTACTTTCGTTCACAGATTGTTCTTGCAAGCGCCATTAAGCTGTCATTCACAACTGTTGCCTAAGAAATATTAGACCTTTGCTGGGGGTTTGGTAACGATAATCGTAGAACATGGATACACGTCAGCCATAATGAGGAGACGCATTGAAATGAAGGGAATGGATATAATGCGGTAAACAGTTATAAATGGATGGCGAGGTTGTATAGACTTTGGTTAAGAATGGGATGGGTCCTTATAACGGAAAACTACAATGCCGGTCCATGAGTTTGGAAAGGGAGGAAGTTGCTCAAGTCTGTGGATGAAGGCAGCTTTGTCCTTATGTGATCCAGCTGAGGCATCCTGTATTGAAGGAGAGAGTGTGTGCTCTCACTCTAGATGAACCAGATAACAGTCTTCGCCGTCATAGAAGACTGCCACCCGGTCTAATTGTGGTTGACACATGATAGCGTCCTATTGGCGTGTAGTTGACATTGTGTATCCTTCAAATCCCGCGCGATGTCCTGGTAAAACACCGGGACGTTACGTAACTATTACAGCCATGGTCAACTTTCATTTTACTGGAACCGAACTGATTGTTGTTGGGTCTCTGAGACAATCAGTAAAAACTAACTTAAACAGGTCTACCAGATGTATTTCATTTCCGATAGGAAAGGACGTCCTCATATATGTGCGGCCATCTCTGACCAGCTCATTAATCGGCTTCGTGGGTTTTCGCATGAAGAGTCAGTTGACGTCACCAGCGTCATCAGGTGTTTAAGCGAGGGGTCACCACATCCTAGCCTTGCTGAGTGTGTGTCCTTCAAGGCAACGGGGATTCGGGCGGTGGAGCAGAAACGCTGTTTAGAGTAGGCCGCTCATTATGTGTCGAGGCAAAAATGCAGCTGGTTCATCCTCTAACAGGAGATTGTACCACAAAGCAAGCAATCATACCCCATGACCAGAGGTGGTACCCCATACACCCGTTTGAGTTGGTTTTAATGAACATTTATCGTTGTTCTAGTACCCGATGTACTCTTAAATCCGTCTTCTTCTTCTTTTGATTTCTAGGCGGTCGCGTCCGCAGATGAAGCCGCATTTTTTTCTGGCCCACGACTGGGGTCACGTCACGGAACTCCAGTGGTTACCCCTGCCCGTTCAGTGTGCCGGCGTCTGCGGCAGCGCCAATGTGCACGTCCTTAAGCGCCTGGCGGGCTTCTCAAATGAGAAATCGAAGAGTCAGATCGCAGGTCTCCTGGGCCACCTCATTGCCGCCAGCACAGACGGATTCGTTCGCATTTTCCTGGTGCCAGCAATCGATAATCGGGTGCATATGCCACAGGAGTTTAAGCTTTCCATTCCTACCGCCATAGACGCCGAGAAACAGCACACACCGGAGAGAGTGTTTCGATTCAAACCGAAGACTGTTCTGCGATTGGCTCCCTGCACTGGTAGGTGTTCGGCTTCGACTATCCCCAGCTTCATGGATGCCCCTGATCGCAGTTTCACATGCACGGCGATCGGGGAGCAGATTGTGCTCTAATTCTGGTTCCAATCGGGAAGACTGTCGATCCGCGTGGACAGTTGCCCGGTGACGGGAGGAGTCTGGCGTCTGAAAGCTCCACCGTCTGGCCCCCGTAAAACATGGCGCAATCACTGCCGCCGTCGGTATTGCAGAAGGGTCGACAGCTTCGCGGTGCCCTTAGAGATTCGTCAGAGACTCGCGTGATTGAATGCCTCCTTGTATCACCGAGGCGCCATGGCATCGTTTCGCGTGGGCCGCGCGCCTTTGATCTCAGCGCAGTCCCACCGGTTTGCACGACACTGGTAGAACGCCTTCCCTGGCACAGACTACTACACACAGTTGACCTTAATCCGCCGCTTGGTAGTTTGGAAGGCGGGGGTCACTGCTTGCCTTCTTGGTGCTGTACCGATTTTTTCTCTTTTCAGATGTTCCTACGTGGTTAGGTTGGCCGAACACGTTTGCCATTCGAAGCGAATTCCCCCATCGCCTAGCTGTCGGTTATACGAGCGGTGAGTGTGGTGGCAGGATGGCGAAATCTCGCTTAAAATCTCCTCTCCCTAAATCGCATTTCTTATTATGTTGTCCTGTTTCAGGCCACTTTGCGTTGTTCAATCTCTCTGTTCTAAATTCACATTTCGCTAAATTTAACGACTGCCTCCTCAAACCCGTTCTACTATCACAATTGCTGCCTGGGCCGTTTACTTCACTTGCGCTTCATCCAGTCTACGAGAATTTCGTCGTCGGTCTTGGTCAGTTCAATATTTGCATTCATTCATTTGAGGTATTCATCCATGACTTGTAATTCTATCAACGGATTCCTTTATCTTATCGGCTGATTCCGAGACACGCCGTTTGTTGACATGTGATGGCATTAGTCTATAAGACCGTTCTATTTATAAAATAGTGGGCCTTTATTGGTACTGCTTGCGTTGAGACTCGATGGTATAGCGGTCAGCAGCCTCGCTCTGTGTGACAAGAGACCGGGGTTCGACTCCCAGAGTGATAGAGGGGACGCCACCTGTAAGCATGTTCCCAAGAGACTTCATGACAACCCCCATGAAGCCGGTTTTTCACCTGGTAGCAACTAGCCGGATGGATTCGATTGATTTGTGGTTACCATCGCCCCGTCTATGTCCTGGATTGTGCAGCTACTCATTCATGACGATCGGAGACCTGGGCATAGCAGATAGTGGTCGAATCGGAATAATAGCGGAGGGAAAATTCCCTTTGAGCTTTGTATGAAACAGACCCCTCCGAAGAATCACTGCTAAAGGATCATGTGTTGTTTGGTCGAAGGAAATGCTGCGTGTGTGTGTGTGTGTGTGTGTGTGCGCTAACGTTTTTCGTGTGTGTGTGTTCTTCGCAGGATTGGATCGCGACATCAACGTGTGGGATTTGGAGGACCCACTGTGCGTGGAGTCGGCGCATCCCGAGCTCAACTGGAGCCTGGGTCGCATGGGATGGGGCGGCCACGTGGTGTGGCCCCGGGCAGGGGACAGTCTGTGGGTGGGTCGCGAGGAATACCTCTTCCCCTTCACCCACAAGGGCACCGGCGGTGGTGGCCGCGGCGCCGGTGGTGGCCGCGGCGCCGGCGGTGGAGCTGTTACCATCGTCGACCTCAAAAAACCCACCGATGTGCCCGTCCGACTGCGTTCCTACACCGGATTCTTCCCCATATGCAGCCCCGTCGACTGTGGGCGCTGCTGCTTCGACAGGGGTTTCGAGGCCGTCACGGTTAGTGCCGCAACCCTACCCGCCTACATTGCTCCTAAACCCTAATCCAATTATCTTGCGTCACTGCTGGATAGCGTCCTCTTCTTCGTAGGCTGTAGTAGAGTAGTTGATGTAGTAGCAGTCGGTGCGGCTATCGATAATTTAAAAACCACGGCAGATCATACCTCGCCGTTGTGTCGGTATCTCGTACTAGAGCATGAACCGTTTTCGCGATTTGAACCGCATTTTAGGCATGACGGATCCTGGGTTAATTCTCTCGCGCCGCTTGTCTTATAACCGAGGGGTCACCTCTAGACTCTGTACAGATGAAATCTGGGGTCTGCCTACTCATGCTGGGGGGGTCGGGGAAACTGGAGACCCGCGGATAATTTGCGTGCTTGGTAGGAGTAGCGCCTATGGATGTGGGGTCCGCCCTGCCTTAGAGTAAATCCCAGTCCCTTATCTCAACTTGACACGTAACTCACACCTTTGGCTCCATGTGGCTGCATGCGGCCGCGTCCCAGCCAACCGCTTGACCAACGCGCCAAACCTGGTTCGCGTAGCCCGGAAGCAAATCTCTCCCGGTGAAAATCGCGGCGGACTGAGCGTGGAAGATGTATGCCAGGATCCTCCAGCCAGGACAACGGATCCTATTCCGTCGCACAGATCCCTGCTGCAGCCGTTTAGGAAGCACTCGAGTGTGTAACGACTAGAGTCGCCCCTCGACCAAAGCCGGGTGGCGCTATGGACGCCAACTGTAAACATATTCCCGAGAAACTTCGTGATAAATTCCCATTAAACCTATTTATCCGGGGGGCAGGCAACCACTGGGAGACAAATGTGAGAGTGGACTGTCAGTTGGATACCGACGACAAGGTACTAAGCCTTCCTGGTTCCCGGATGTCTTGAGCCAACCTTCACCGAACGATTCCGAACAGCCACAACAACCAGCGCGTCCCGTTTGATTGGATAGGCGGATGGGCGGAGACAAATAACATTATACTGGTCATTGGCATTAACTCGATTGTTTGTTTCTCCAGGCTCTGGTGTTCTCCGACGCCCAGGGGTTCCTCGCTCAGGGGGACGCGAATGGCCAAATCCAGTTTCACTCCTGGCTCCTCGAGCCGCGTCGTGTTATGCGCGAGAAACCTCGAGTGCCTCTACAGGTGATGCATTTGTCCTACCCTCTCACGCACCCCTGCCCATTGCCGATCGGTATCCAATGGTTTCGTCGGCGCCGTATCCTCCTTCCTGAAGGCCAGTTGTCCAGCAAGTGGCTGGATAATGCCCGCGTTTATGAAACCACCACGACACCACCTTAATTAAGCCGGGTCCAGCGAATGTAACTTTCGCAACCAGGCCTGTTAAACTTCGATTTCGTATGACTCAAGCAACCAATTACACTGGAATTAGTGGCGTGCGCCTGTAATCCAGCGACTTATGGGGCTGTCTGGTAGCAGAATCAACCGGAATGGATGATGATGCAGCTGCTACCACTTCACCTCCTCTTTGGGTGCGACTGGGGACGCCTCTACGTCTACAGTATTCCTGTGAATCTTCATGAAGCCGGCTCATCATCGAGCCCCACGAAAAATAAATCAATCTTTCGACGAGGACCGAATATTTCACTTAATGCGATCGGGTCAGAGAAACGCCGGTATTGAGGCCACTCCCATAGGGAGTTATCGTTTATTCTGGCTACTCCACGATTTGGAAGGCTTTTCTTCTAGTAGGAAATTGTCACGCCAACGACGACCACGCTGACCCTTGAATACCATTTAGCGTCCTCGGATCGACCATTCTGCCATACTGCGGTCAATTCATTCGCGTTGATACGTTTGGAAATTCCGCTTAAAAGGACTTTATAAAGAGTCGGCATGTGTCGTCGACAATAATAAAAGAACACAGCGACCTGCATCCACACGGAAAATCATCACCTGTTTATTGATATACATATGGTAGAGTGTATAATTATATTATACGTATCTGTAAACTGTCGATAGTTGAGACCAAAGTGGGACTACGTGTGTGGCCTCCTTTCTGACATTCCCTTTCGTTTGTTCTCAAGAAATGAAGTCGTCGAATTATACCAGTCATTCGACAGTGGGTGCACTTCTCATTTTGTTTGGGGGTTTAAACACGACAGCATCTATGATCCAACATCGACTGCGTGGCCGTCTTTTACCGGAGCATGAGCTGGCTTCGTGTATGCCGCATGAGGTGTCTTAGGAAATCGGCGTACCTCCAATCGCCACCTGAAGTGCAATCCAGGCCGCGTGCGTGGACACCTCTCCTTTAGTGTTATTCTTTTTCCCAAGAAAAACCACCGAATGTACCAGTGGGTAATGCGTCATCGCCGCGAACCTACCTCATTGGCGCCGTCGTCGTCGTCCAACCAATCGGTGAAGGCCGTGGCTCAACAGTTTGACGCCCTCGACCTGGATGCGTTGGAGGCAGTCCTACCGGAGGATGTGGCAGCTGGGTGCGATGTCTGCGGCCAAACCGGGCAGGCGCTGTGCTGTCATAAGGTTGAGGGCTTCTGCGAATTCGTCTTTAGGGTATGTCTACCAACAGGTTTTGTACTCATTCCTCCCGCGATCTTCTTATTCTTTGTCGCGGCTGTCGTCTCTTGTGAGAGGATTAATCGGCTGCTGCTTCATGGCTGTCGCAAACCTAGGTTATGATTGGATGAATAGCAGCGCGGTAAACGCGAACCATTGTCCGCAGGCGTGTCTCAGGGTGTCCCGACATGATTATGGGCAGTTTTTGGAACACCTTCATGTCCCTGTCGACAGGATAATGGAGCCCATATATTTTTAAGTTTGTGACATACTCGAAAATCACTACCACTTCTTGCTGCTTTGAAACACGTCGAATTGTCATCAGTGAATCATTGCTGTTGTTGTGACTTTTGGTTTTCGTTCACCATTCAGCATTTATCCACTTCTTCGAGGTATTCGGGGATTCAATAGGTCATTGAGTGGCTACTTTCGGCTAGTCGTTCTCGGAGGAGGTGAATGTAGGATTCCTTTTTCCTATGTTTTTACCGTCGTTGAGTTGCTGGGGACAGTGTTCCTCGAGAAATGGACACAGCGCCGTGGTTTCTTGTCGCAGTTCAGATTAATACGGCGTATCTGATTTTTTTTCTACTTTAGGAAGGCGTGGAATTAAGTAGGAGCAAATTCGACTTCCTCAATTCCACCTTCTCCAGTATTTCCAGAGTAAGCTGGGTTAGGGTTTTTGGGTAGATTACATTGTTTACGACCACGCCTCTGTAGGTGTTCTTGGAAGGGTGTGTGTTTTATTTAATTTTTGTGTCAAGTTGAAATATTGAAATCGTCTTGGGATAATTGGTTGCCCGCGATATCAGGAAACCCATTAAACTTCGTGCTCACCCATGCAAGTACTAACCTGGCCAAACGTAGCTTAACTCTGGTGATCGGACGAGAACCGGTGTTTTCTGCGTGGTATGGTCGCTGACGGCCACAATCACCTTACATCCCTACTCCAATCCAACACCACCACCACCATCATCACCACCTACACATTCACCTCCACCTGGCCCATCCAGGAGCAGCAGAAGCAACATCGTCATCAGCATCGTCAGCATTGCCAAGCATTGGCGAAACCGGGCGACGGTTTTGCTTGCCAGCAACGGCTCACTTCCACCAAAGTCTCGCTCGGTTGGTGGAGGGGTTGGTATGTGGGTAGGTGGGTGGGTGGATGGACTGATGGATGGATGGATGGACTGATGGGTGGATGGATGGATGAATGGATATATAAGTTGGTTGGTGCTTTGCGTCCAATCTTGCCAACCCCTAAAGCGGTTGCGGCAGCAGCAGCAGCAACAACAACAACCACTTGAAAGGAAGCACTACGACACGAAAACTACGGTGACGGCGATTGCAACGACGACGACGAAGTTGAAGGCTGGCGCTGGCGATGATGGTTGCGATGGTGTTGTTGTTAAGAGAAAAATGGTGAAAAAGATGCCAGCAACACCAGGTATTCCCAGCCGGTCACCCATGCAAGTACTAACCTGGCCCAACGTAGCTTAACTTCGGTGATCGGACGAGAACCGGTGTTTTCTACGTGGTATGGTCGCTGACGGCCACAGTCAACTTACATCCCTACTCCAATCCAACACCACCACCACCACCATCATCACCACCTACACATTCACCTCCACCTGGCCCATCCAGGAGCAGCAGAAGCAACTTCGTCATCAGCATTGCCAAGCATTGGCGAAACCGGGCGACGGTTTTGCTTGCCAGCAACGGCTCACTTCCACCAAAGTCTCGCTCGGTTGGTGGAGGGGTTGGCGGGTGGGTGGTTTGGTTGATGGATGGATGCATAAGTTGGTTGGTGCTTTGCGTCCAATCTTGCCAACCCCAAAAGCGGTTGCGGCAGCAGCAACAGCATCAACAACAACCACTTGAAAGGAAGCACTACGACACGAAAACTACGGTGACGGCGATTGCAACGACGACGAAGTTGAAGGCTGGCGATGACGGTTGCGATGGTGTTGTTGTTAAGAGAAAAATGGTGAAAAAGATGCCAGCAACACCAGGTATTCCCAGCCGGTCACCCATGCAAGTACTAACCTGGCCCAACGTAGCTTAACTTCGACGATTGCATAGTGGCCGACGATATCTATAGGCTTAAAGATCTACGGGGTGCATCGCTGGAAACAAACTTAGTATCAATGTGTTCTGACCTGGCTGCCTCCTATCACCAAAAAGCCGGCTCCTCCTCCGGTAAGAGCTAGCCGCACCAAAGACGAGAAAGTGGGCTTTAATGTGACGGTGTCCCATCAGCTGTTTCCTCGGTTGTATAACCAGATGGCAATCTCCCCCAACCCCGCGTCAGCCAGTTGGATAGCTGTTGGGACAGGATTCGGCGTGGTTAAGCTGGTGTGCCACGACCAATTCTATCACCCCGACATGGACAAGGCGATCGGGCGGAAGGGACTTCCTCCGGGCCCGTCGAGGGATGACGACCGCGGCTTCTTCTTCCTCCAGAAAACGTCGACGACGACGACGACGTCTGGTGGCAGCCGGGGAGGAGATTCCGCAGGTGCGGATGTTGCTTGATGAGATTTTATTCGCTGCATTTGTACTCCTACTTTTATACTGGGTGGCATATATATTTTTTGTATTTTTAAAAATGACTGTTTTGTTCTGATTTTACGGGTAACTGCACGTGGCGCTTCTACTGTGCTTGCATGCTTCTTGCTGTGGACGCGGCTTTGGCGACAGGTTGGGTCATTCCTTATGCGATGAAGTTGTTGCCTGGTGGTTTTCGCTCGTTTTATCTCGTTACTCGGTGAGGGTGCTGATTCTTTGTCCGAGAATGCAATTTGCAGCAGTTTTGACAACGGACCATAAACCCCAATTATAATTTGGGCGGCTGTCTCCTCCCAGAGGGGGTTGCCTTGAGGTTTCTCGGGACCCGTTTATGGGCCACCAATGGCAGTTTATGGTATCATCTGGCGCACTCAACTCCCACACGGGTGCTGGAAAAGCTGCATTTTTCTGCCTTAGTGGGCACATTTTGTTAAACCGCTTGACAGTCGTCTTCCAACTCGGAGACTCTGCGAATCTCCCGCTCTCCCCAGCATGTGTGGGCAGATCGGACGGATGAGGAAATCTGCTCCGAGATTCAACTGCCGGAAGGGCATTTCTATTCCACCATCGGATTCCTGCTGCTGATTTTTGGGTTCCACCTGATTGGGCTAAGGCAAGAGGTGATCCATCGACGAAAGGCCTGGGGACGTTTCTCTTCTTGGGTACGGCCATCTCGAGTGCAATGACGAGTCAGCTTCGTGAAGATTCGTGGTCGGGGAGGCGACCGCAGCCTCTACCTTTCTGACCGCCGGGGTTTTCCATCGCGTTTTCTGCGAAGATTCGCTTCCCAGCTTCTTGACAGGTTCAGCCCACCTGTCAACCGGTTTACCAACGGGGAGTCGCCACCTCCGCATGCAACTAATTGGAACAGCCACAGGAGCGATCGGTGGACGTCACTGGTTGATAATTCTCCAATTTCATTCACCGCGAAACCGACAAATACAGGCGAACACGCGTTTACTCCGTTGGACAAATTGCTGGCATTTCGCCGGCTTCACGGCGGGCAAACTGGCACGGGCAGGATTAGTTTCTGACGTTCATCAACCCAACTGGATGACAGCACGAGTTGGAAAAGCCTTTATTTACTTGTCGCAAAATCCTGGGTGCTCGTCGCGTCCGTAATAAAGGCTGCCGATTTCAAATTCGTTAGGTTCAGTCACTCCACCCCGTTCGTAGGTTTCACACCAGTTCGTTCAATTTGGGACTGGTTGCTTCCCCAGCGCCACCCGGGTTTGGTCAAGGGACGACTCGGGCTTCTACACAGTCGAATGCGTCCCGCGAGGAAGCAGGAATCAGTGGGATGAAGTAAAAACAACCTTCCTGGCCGTTGGATCTCCTCGTCGAACTTTTCATTCGCGAGTTCAAGGGCAGATTTACTTCTCAGATGCAGGTTCGACCCGCCTGTCGTCGCTACAGCCACCGGTGCGAACCGGGAACCTCACTTGTTTAGAATTCCTAAATTTCATTAACCGCGAAGACAATTGGTCGCACAAATGACGATGCCACAATTATAGGCGAACACTGTTGCCGAGCGTAGTGGCGTGCGCTTGTAATCTAGCAACCTGGAGGCCGGGTGGCGGAAACTGTCTCGCGCGCGTTATGGACAAGGCCTTCTATGGCCGCCATTACCTCGTTGTTATTTCCTCCATTCCTGTTAAACATTAAAATGCTGAAAGTTCTGGTCTTTGTGACCTTAATAAAGCGTAAACATTATTATTATTGCCCTGGATTAAATGACAGCAACCCGTTTGGGCAAATTGCTTTATTTTTGGCACTTGAGGGCAAACTGGGACACGAAGGATTCATTTATGACCCTATCAACCACACTGGGGGACACAGATGGGGTCGGGAAATCTGTATTTTATTTTTCGTAAAATCGTGGGCGCTCGCCGAGTCAATATAAAAATAATTGTGAAATCCACTAGTCAGGCATCAAACTCGCTTCAGCTGTGTCGCAGCCTCCGCGTCAAATTTCGTCAAATTCCCACCAGTTCGTTCAATTATGTCCCAAATCGTCAGTGATTGCCCTACAAGACGAAAAGAGGGATGTGCTAACATCAATAGTGGGTGAAATAGCGTAAATATCTCGTGAAAACAAGACCCTCGGAACTCGAATGGACGGTGCTGTTTGGGTGGGCCAGTTTTCTCTACGTCATCGACTGCAGCGTTTCGCCGAACAGACGGCCAAGCTTTCAAATCTATGTCCTAGGCCGTCACCATACCCAGATTGACGCAACTGGAAGCAGAACCTAACATTGCTCCGACCTAACCTCGATACCCTGCATAGCTAGCTGGACATTCTTGGACATACATGAAGCGACCACACACAGCAAATAAGAAGTGGGATTGTCTCTAGTGGTGATTGTGCCCAATTCTGACACACACAGGGTCACGCATCCCGAAGAGGGAATGGGTGGATGAAATGACGCTTTTACACACCCTTGGGAATTCCGTACGTGGCCTCAAGGCCATCGGGATTCGAGGGTGTTTTGCAGTCATTGAGGGGGTCCTTCCGCAGACACGTGTCCACCTCCACAGAGCTGAAGTAGGCAATCGACTGAAACGAGAGAAAATGAATCACTGAGGAGACCGGCGTTCGTGTCAAATTGATGGGTTTCGGGCTACCCATGCGATGCTTGAGTCGTCTTCTCTGTCAATCACCTAGCGCACCTCGTCGGTGGGTTTCTGTTGCGAAAACCTGTTGCGTCGATTGCTGTGCTAGGCGATTTCGCAGCTAATTGAACACAATTTTACCCAGGCGTCACCTTCAACAGCGTTAGATGACGTGTCAATCGTTTCCGGTATCACCCACTATCCTCCGAAGTGTTAACATTCACTTTTGCAGTGTTTTCGAAATGGCACATCCATCCTTTCCCATATTAGATGATGCCCGTTTTAGTCGTTCGATATCTTAACAAAGCAATCATTGCAGCAGGCGCCTATTTATTTATTTATTTATTGGCTGTCATTATATCGCATTTTCAAAACCCGAAATGACCTAGGCGGAGTCGGTGTTATAGCACATCGAAAAGCTGTCATTGGATAACCGGTTCTCGATTATTGGTTGTCCCTAGAAGAAGGGATTGTTGCCCGATGATGTAGCCTTCAGCATCATTGCTCTAATTGTGAGAGGCCTGGGTTCGATTCCGGGGTCAGGCAACCCAGAGTGGCACTGGAGTCGACACCGGTAAAAATAACCCCTGGAATCTTCGTGAAGTCGGTTTGTCTTCGGGTAGAGCACACATGTGAGTTCTTTGAGGCGGGCGCTGCAGGTTTTCAATACTGTTGAAACTGGAGGTGCTTTAACCGATTATTCATGCATAAATGGTCGAGATCGCACGCGGTCCTCGGAAATTTGGTTACTGACCTCTGGTAGATCCTTCATTCCAAGTTGAGAGGCGAAGAAGGCGCGAGTGAATAAATTACTAATCTAAAAAGGACAAACGCAAATCAAACCGTATCAACGTCATTCCGATGACCTCAAATTTTCTAGGGTTTGACCCGAAGTGGGCTTTTTAAATAATTTGTTTTCCAGCCACGGCACCATCAATCAACGCCAGCTCACTAGTTATTCCCTCCCATACCAGTCAGGCTCGATGGAAATCCTTTCGGCCAATGCGAACGCCACGCCTTTTAATTCCCTCACGAACGTCTTAATGGATGCCAACTCCACCTCCTTGCCAAATAACTGCGGTGTACTACCAGGCGCTGTGCTATCTCCCTTCCTTTTCAACTATTACACGTCGAGCCTTCGGTCCCATAACGACGTGACACAAATAAAATACGCCGATGACTTGACCTTATGCCATGCATGCAAGACGGATGGTGATTCTTAACAGCTCGGGCAGGCAGTCACTGAGGTACTCGAGTGGTCTTCGGAGAATGGTCTTTTGCTGAATGCATCAAAATTTATCTATATTACATTTTCCCTGACAGCCAATGTTGACACTCCCCAAATCCCTTCACTCCATAATTTCGCTTCGAGCTCAAAATCTAAATTCCTCGGCGTTATTTTTAACAGTCGGTTATCATGGAGTGATCATGTGGATGCCGTCTTTGATAAATGCCGTCGACTCTGCTTCCTAGTTCGTCGGTTCAGGTGACTTGGCTTAAGCTCTAGCCACATAAAAACATTTGTCCATGCCTGTATAATTCCCCTCATAGTATATTGTTCTCCAATAATTTTCCCCGGCCTTAAATGTTCTGACTTTTCAACCCTTCATAGACTTTTTAAAATAATCTCGTTTTCTAGTGGTCTGCCTATTCTATCTATTCAAGAAATCATTGTTCAACGCCACTTCAATAACTGTTCACTAATCGCTGCTCGTATTTTAAGTGACCCCTCCCATCCCATCTATCCCAGTTTATCTGAATGTAAATCTCTTCGACCAATGCGTAGACTATACCGTTCAATACCAACAAGAACAGCGGCCTATCGCAATTCGGCCATTCCCTATTTGTCCCGATTTTTATTATCACCAGAGCAGGTGAAACAGGAACTAAAAGACAATTTTCACATCTAATACTTGTCATATTGTCTATTTTTACAGCTGAAAGTTTTCGTCCTCGTGACCTCAATAAAGCCACTTCAATTATTATTATTATTAACTCGGCCCTCTCCCCAATTGTCCCGCTTTTTACCTTCACCAGAAGAGGTGAAAGGGGACATCGAATGCGGTTTTTGTATTGACCATCTTGGTCCTCGTGAGCTCACTAAAGAGATGGTCAATCGGACTGGCCAATCAGCAGTCCAGCAGCCGCGTACCTGAAGCGCCAAGGCTACCTGGTCGACGCAGCGCTCGTCGCAGAGGTAGCGCACCTCGTCGTGGATGCTGATGCAGATGCGGGCACGCAGATTGAACTTCTTTATGAGCCAGGCCATCGAGACGAGAAGGCAGTGGAGGTAGTCGACGGCGGAACTCTGAACCACCCAGTTTATCCGACTTGGCAGGAACTAGGCGCAAGAAAACAACACGCAGGTGTAATTCCTATAATTCCGTGGTTCGCCCAGCCATTGCGGGGGGTTCCCAACCCGACAACACCGGGAGCCCAATGCTGCTCCTACCTCGAACTGGTAGGAACTGTTAGGTCAGTAAAGGAGTCGCTCAGAGACTCCGCAACAAAATCAATAACTTATCAATTCGAGGTTCTGTGAACCCAGCTTCTACGCCAGGACCAACCCAGGGGGGACACAGGACGCGTAACCCGTGCAGAAACTACACTGTTTTTGTCCCATTGGAGCACGGGGGATTTACGACTGGACCTTAACGAGACAACCCCACGACAGTGCTGGACATCGAGGTGGATATATGTCATCTGCCATTACATCTAAGAACCCGGTACTGCTCCTACCCGGCACGTCTTCTTGAGGAACTTGACCCAACTTTACCGCGACGAGCTCACGCAAGGATCAACCAAACAGTACAAATGCATGACTCATCTCTTCAGAGCACTTCGACGGGATGAAGCGGCCCAAGAAGATTCACAGAACCCGGCAACAAGGACTGACCAACCGTTTGATTTACAGGAAAGTCAGGTCGGGTCAGCCTCGCCTGGTTTTGTTCATTGACCGACATTAACGGCGTCGCATTTTCCTATTGGCCGACTGTTACCAGTCGACCCTAACCCAGGGATAAACACCAAATGATACCCGTCAATAAATGAAGCTGGTCAGGTTGTTCATTTGAACACCTCCGTGTACTTACTGCCCCCCCCCCCACGCCGGTTGGTGGGAATCGGGGGTCAGACGATGGGTCGGCTTCGCGACGCTGGAAATGATGTCCCCAGTGGCCCAATGGTGTAGCGGTTACCGTCGGCGTTCTGTTGGTTTGGTGCCTGGGTTCGATTCCCGGGTCTGGTACCACATTTGGTACTGAGGAAGGCGTCTATAAAAAAAATACTCCAGAATCCTAATGGCAACCCCCCATGGAGACGGTTTATCATCTAGTAGGCGTGCAAATTCGATTTACCAGAGGCTTCACCTACTGACTATTGTCTCAGTAGGGGACTTACGTCGTCCTTGACGATTCTTGGCGTCAGTGCCCGCGTAATTTGGGCTCCCAGAACAGGCGTTCGGGGATCCCGACTGCGCGCAATGGCCTCCAGCGCGTTGAAGACCACCGACTCGGTACCATCCTGCCAGATGGACTTGTTTTCCATCTCGCCCGTGGAGACGTTCTTCACGGAGGCGAAGCCGCGATGACCCTTGGTTGCTCGCATCAGCTTCTCCGCTTTCAGGCTGGCTTCCTCGGGCTAGAAGAGAAGGGGGGAAAACAATCGATAAAAACCGCTTCGGCACAACGCGCGTCTTGTATTATGAGGACAGGGGTTTACGCACCCTGAGATTGGACTGGAATTTGGAGAGCAGATGCTTCGTGAACTCGAGACCGGAGCCGTAGAGCCGAGCGTAGTTGAGCACCTTAGCTTCATTGCGGTGAATGCCAATCAGGCTCGCCGTCTTGGTGTGCAGGTCGGTGCCCTTCGACTTGCTGCCCTCCAATGTCATCCAACCGTAGGGCGTTCCGCCTAGTTGAGCCAAATTCTTCGGGATTATTAAATTTAAAGGTCACACAGAGCAGTACTTTGCCTTTTGGAAGAGTCACCTGTCAAATTCCCTCAAGAAACGTGGAACAAGACACGTGGAACTCAGTCCAGACAGAGTCCTGGTGATGCAGCCGGTTTCCACCAACAGCCTCTCAGTGATGAGAGAAAGGTGGAGGGACATACCTTGAAATCCAACAACCGAGTCTCCTATCAACGAGGCAATCCACATTTCCTGGGAGTCGACATCAGCGCCGACGATGCAGTAGCCGGGTGGCGCCTGTACCATCGCCTTTATCTCACTCCCCAGGCGGTCGGCATCCGCGTTGCTCGCCGTCAGCCACAGCGGCTCCACGGCACGACGTGAAATGGTTCCTGCCGCAATCACCTGAGGCAGAATGGCGCCCAATTGTTGGAGGCCGCCGTCGTCCTTCGCCGAACTTAAAACCAAAAAATGAGGTGGTTGGGCCACAACACCAAAAACGAGCCAATCACGTTGCGTCTGGCGTTTTCTCATCGCCTAAAGTGCCTGGTTGTTGACCACATCTTCCGGTCGCCTCTTTCCATATAACAGAGCGCTTTCGTAGTGAAAAGGACAAAGAACGAACAGTAAATGGGTATTTCACACAAAAAACATGTCGGCGTTACTGTTTCGACTGGAGCGATAGAGGATGACCAAATTGCGCGATAAACAGCACCTTTTGTTGGCAGCCAACCTTCAGGATAATGGCATAGCAATTCAAACGCCGCAGTACGTGTAAGAGAAACGTGTACGCTGTCGTTGGACAACTATCAGTAAATGTCTGACCCATTGTAAAAATGTCATTATGGTGACATGGCACTATCCTTTCCTACTATACACTTCAGGTATTGCTTGAAATGTGCCTTTTGTCTGACTATACATTTAGAGGTTAAACCTGTTTTGAATGAGAGCGTAAGTATCGTAAGAAAACACCCGAAGTGAGCCTGTGTATGGATTGACAGAATTATGAAAGGCAAATATGATTATTGTAAAAAAACACTTACCGTCTGGCAGATTTTGGCCACAGGGATTGTGGCAGGAAAATATACATTTGAGACCTAAAATGCCACAGAAGAAAGTCGTAGAGACAAAATGTCCTCAAGCGCTCGTCTAGTGAACCACCCCTTCCCCCCCCCCACCACAAAGCGCTGGCAGATCACAGCAAACACGGCTGATTTCTCTGGATATCTCCTGTAAGAGGATGAGGCGGCTTCTCTGAATCCTCGACGTCCACGCATGGCGATCGGAATAGATGGTAATTCGGTTCTGTTTTCATCGGCGCACCCCGTAAACAGCCAGCAGTCCCAGGCGGTCCATGTCGTCCACTTTGACGGGGCCAATCAGCGTTTTTCGTTGCCCTCCGGTCCGGCAAGGTTGGTGTGATCTACGCCAATCATGCCAAACCACCCGGATCCCTGCTGCCTTGCAAAGGCCCACTTGATCACCCAAAGGCAAGCAGTTTCCCTCTACATCATACGACCGGATGACGCTGGGGACATCAAATGCCAATGTTAATTGCGGCAGGGCCTTTTAATGAATCTTATTGTGCACTGCATTTAGATTATTCTTTTCACCCCTAAGTCCGATTTTTATAACACACACCCCTTGTTTGGTTTGCCCCCTGCGGAACCAGTCACGAGTTAATCGCGTGACCTTGAGGCGGGGGTTATTGGAGCTCCACTGCGAATGCTGCATCGCGGCGTCCTCGAAGCGCGGCGGTTAATAATCACAATAATGACAATCGTTTTATTCGGTTTACGAGAACCAAGACTATCAGAATCCCAAAGTGACAATACTACCCAGAAAAAGGGTCTCCTCCTTCTGGCGAAACTAACAACCGGGACAAATAAGGTCACTCGTCTGCCCCCATCTCCTTATCGCCATCCAATGTGCTAGTTGACCGTGTCACTAGGATTCGTTGAGTTCCATCACTTGACAGATCTGCTGACCTTATTCTTTTGCAGCACGAAGAGTTCCGCCGTTTCTCTAAAACGGCGCCGTGTATTTTCGTGCAGACTGTCTTGCTAAAGTCTCCGAAATGTCTATTTCCAGGCCTGGCCGCTACCAGTTCGTAAGATTAGGAGGCGCAACCTCTTCCCACTTGTCCAATAACCATATGGCGCAGTCCTCTACCAAAATCAATGTTCTGCCAAATATCGTCGTGGTCCTATGGTTTAGCGGTCAGCATCCACGCAAGGCTGCCAACGGACCAGGGTTCGACTCTCGGGTCATGCCACAACACCCATGAAACCACTAGTAGGAGATTGGGATTACTAGGTAGCCCTGGTTCCTTACATTACTCTTTTTGAGTAGCTCTGCCAGAACGAGGCTCGGATGCGGTCACGCAGAATCTCATTTGCCGAGTGGTCCACCGTCGAGCTGCCGTTGGGCGCACTGTGCAGCCGGCCGGCCGCAATGTGGAGCTGAAATTGTTTCGATAGCGGCGAACCCACCGGCAGGCCTGTTCCCCCCTAAAACAAGGGATTTCGCTCACTGGTGGACCCAGACAACGAAGCACACCCACACACAAACACCAACCTCGTGAGGAAGTGGGCAGAACCAACAGGTGGGTATCTCGGGATTGATTGTATCAGTGGAGGCACGCTTGAGTTGTTTTCGGCGATTGTTTGCCGAAGTCCATCTACTGGATTTGCTCACGCCGTAGCGGTCCTTGTTCTGCCAAAATAGGGTCCCTTCGACTTGCAATTCGCCGAGGTGCTCGTACACAGGCTTGGGATAAATCTGTAACGAGTAACATTTTAAATTGTAACGCAAAGGCATACCAGAGACTTCGGCGATTCCGCCTGCTGATGTTGTTGCGGTCCCTCGATCCGGTTCAGCGAACACATGAGACGAGAAACAGCTGTTGGGTCAAGTGGCATAACCTGGATACTTCGGCGAAGTTCCTCAATCAAAAGGCCGTCGCGAGGGTCAGGATCAATGCGGTTGACGTAGCTTAACGGTGAAGTTAAATCACAAAGGCGGCGCTCGATTTCTACCTCCCAATATTTGAGGTACTCCCTGTGGGGAAGGATTACGACCAAAAGCGAGCAAACCTACAAGTAGGGAAATCGAAGCTCCTCGGGGCCGGCTGCCGAACTCTTTGTGACAAAAATGCTGGGACGAATGCGAGGCAATGAGCTTGTCACGCCCACAGATTTCCCATTCTTGGGTGTCTGTCGCTCGGAGTCTGCCTCTTCGTAATACTTGGGGTCGCCGACGGGTTTCGGGACTCTACCGGGAATGAGGGTGCCCCATTTGAGAGTCTGAGAGTCAACAACGATTACTACGGAGTCTATCCATACCTGATCAAAATGAAGAGGCAGGCCCTTCCAGCACAGACGAAGCAACTTGGGGACGATTTGCATTTGGGCGGTTATTAAAGAGGGTCCATCTTTGTAGTGTGATTTGATGGGCTTGGCAATGAGTTCGCGATACCACCTAGAGCGTTATTTTTACCGTGTATAACGTACTTGGGTAATGTGGCTAAATGCTGGGCTTCTTCCGATTTCTAACAGTATTAGCTTTAGGGTTTTCGAAAAATACTCACATTGGCTGGTTTCTTTGGCTTTGTCCAATCAAGATCCCACAACCAAGGGTCTTTGGCGTAACTAAAGAAATAAATAATGAATACTACCCATGGGCTTGAATTTAACTAACGTGTTTTCATCATTGTTGTGATTTGAGAGGGCATCTTCAGCCAGTCGTTGTAACAATACACGTTGGTGTCTGCTCAAACTTGCGTAGGTGTTGTTTGATCGATTTTGAAAGTCCACCCAGGACTGGTTCACGGGCAAATACATACTTCCCATTTCCAACAAACCGGAAAATGTGACAGGATGGGGAAACCTAAAGCGCTATTATTTTCATGACTAAAACACTAACCGTTGTTGATGAATGGGCCATATATTTTTAAAAATCTCAAAAGTCATTTGGACGTCTAGGGCGCAGTAAGTGCAAAGATCCTTGAGTGAGCATTTATAAGAGAACCGAAGTCAATACTAACCTGAAATTTTTCAATAACCTCGCTCCGTGAACCCTTTATGAAAACCGATCTCTGAGATTTATCTTGATGCGGTTCACGTTTGCAATACAATCTATATACATCGAGAAGACTGTTAAGACTCGTTTCTTTAATCCAGTCTAAACTCTAAAAGACGCCTAAATAATGCAAGGTAAATATTACGCTTAGGTCCCCTCCGTTAGCAACGCCACGCTTTCCATTATGATTGGCAGCAAAATCTTTCCAGAGTTTATTATTATAGAGATGTTTATCCGAAGCCAGCTTCAAATTTCGCTGGGTGCTAGTGAGACCCGATACAGAAATATGTAAAGACATTGTGTCGATGAAACGCATTCCAGTTGCCTAAATAATCGTTTATATTAAACGGTGTCACGCTTACGTCATTTAGGTATTCCTCGGCTATTCGAGCTCTATCATAACTGACAAAGTGTCCGATGATACATTTGGGGTTATTAAGCGATTCAGTCGTTGAGTAAAAAGGAATCAATTCAGGGATATGTACAATATGGTCGGCATTAGTCGACTCGCTGAAAAGGCGCGAAGATACCCACAGATACCATGCCTTATGAGAGACAGCTGCCGCGATGATTGGCGCGTTACTTTCATTAACTAAAACCTCGGTGTCAAAAACAAGGCAATCCTCTAAAGGACAGTCGACAGGATATGCTTCACCATCGGCGTAGCAAGTCCAACCTGCAGTAAAATTCCATTTAGTAGGTAGAGTTGGCGTATCAGGTGGTAAATTATTGATTAATCGGAGATAAGGTTCGGTTAATTCACGCGCAATTTTTTCAAAATGTTCTTTCACATCACCATCAATTTTGGGGATATTAAAACGAACAGATTCAACATAATTGCGTCTTTCCGCTGCATCAATGCCATGCTTTTTAAGTGTTCCACAAGCTGACGCCGAAACAGTGTATTCAGATAATGTAGTCCCAAAAAGTATTTCCTGGATATTTCTGTCAACCATTTGAATATTGACTTCATTAAAAACTGGACCAGTTCTTGTTTTTGGTAGACAGTTGTGTATTGTTGCCTGTCTAAACTCATTATAAATGGTACGAGAAAGACGCATTTCGGAAAGTGGGCACACGTAAAGTAGGAAATACTGCTTCTCAATTGGTTCGCTTTTGACAGATGGTTTTGCGCGATAATATGACCTCGGAAAATATTTGAATTTACAACACCACAACACGAAATTAACAGCTCTACTCATCTTAATAATATGTAATAAATAACTTAAAACGTTTTGATTTTGATAAAGATCTACTGAACGCAACCAGGCTTTTTTAAATTTAACTGACTTTTCGGCAGTCACGCGGACAATTAACGACGCACGTAAGCTGTCACCTCATTAATACGTGTCATTGTCAATAATAGTTTTTTACTTGATTGAACTATAAGACAATTTTTGTATCTTGTATATGTTTAACTGTCTTGTTATGTGCTGAATTCTTGTGGTCCTCGTGACCTAAATAATGCGCTACACTTTTTATTATTATTTTCAAATTTAATATCCGCTTTCGCTTACTGACCGATTATCATTGTTTTTCCCACCGTTTACCTCATTTAATGTATTGCAA
The DNA here is from genome assembly GCA_028672205.1 of Proteocephalus fallax. NCBI lineage: Eukaryota > Metazoa > Platyhelminthes > Cestoda > Proteocephalidea > Proteocephalidae > Proteocephalus > Proteocephalus fallax. Next base: position 98,197 of record JAPUBX010004026.1, on the reverse strand, counting down.
GCAGATAAATAAACACTGTAGTATAAGGTTTTTCATTTTTCACCACGATTAACGTTCCCCTTAATCGTGCTTATCCGATGGCTGATTTGGTAGACTATTGATGACGCCGACCCAACGTCCACCAGGTCTGCGTTTGCTTAAACGTAACAAATGATGATTTCATGCAGAAATTTGCAAATGTGTTCATAACATCCTCGCTCTTGCATATACACTAACTTAGCTTCTCGAGATTTACGCAACTGACGCTGACGCTCCGATGGTTATCCATTGCTAGGAAGTGCACGACTTTCGGCGCAGTATTCGTTAGTTTTCGGGATAACAGATACGACAAAAACTCGTTTTCAGGTACTTAGAAAGCACTCGTTCCACTTCGACGACCTAAACTCAAGTTAATTCGGCTAGCTGGCGGGCTCGAGGCTAACATTCAAAAATGCGAGTGTTTACACAGGGAAACCAAAGAATCTACTCCATTAACTGCCAGTCTCAATCAGCTCCAGCGCTCTCTTATTTACGACTACACGAAGAGTGTTCTTCGACCGGTGGTTCCACAATGGCCTCCCCGATACATCTTCGACGTCGTTCACGGTCATACTAACTCAAATACTCTCTCAACCACCCGATTCGTTTTCAAACAGTTCGCCTTATAGGAATTGCAAAAAAAACTCTGTTGTGCCTTAGATGCCAATTTGGCTAATGTGAATCGTTACACTGAGTCGAAAATCGGCACTTCCAACATTCTAGATGGACTGATTCGTCACGTCCAGTCTTACTCAGCGGACACATTTCCTTCCGCAGTCTGTTGACTACTTTAAAACCTTTCACTAGTATCTGCGAGTTGGTTCCGAGGAAGGACATCGGACCCAAAACAGCCCTACTTGCCTTCCTGCATGCGGGTTATCTTGATAGATTCGAGCCACCACTAAACAACATCAAACAGGGACCCATCCGTCCAACCAGATGGCCAGCAATCAGAAAAATACCCAACGCGCATACTTCACTTGTCCCCGCCGGCAGAAGGTCCACCTCCCTAGGAAATCCAGATTCCGCGTAACACGAAGCAGCGGAGACTACTCGTACGCGAAGCGGACCAATCGAATTCAACGCACCGCGTCAATATCGTCCGATCCTCAAGTAAAATTTGGACGCGTTGGTCGCAAAGAATTTCGTTAGTGGACTCGAAGCACGTTTTAGTTGGCTTTATTGCTTTCACCATTTTTATGCTCTTACGCCCCAGGCACCCTAACAACAAGCCACAATATTCGGCGCCAGTCAACGCATCGAAGCCACTAAAGAACCGCATGGACAAATATTTCTTACAAACACTGCGTTTCCTGCAGTCGCGAAATATGGATACTGAAAACGCATTGGTCTTCACGATCGCAACCTGGCCTTACACACAAGCACTCACCCGTCTTCCATTCAGAAGAATCCCACAGGAGTCTCGTAGTAATCAGGACCTCGCAAACCACCCAAACACTACAGCATACCAACCCATAATCGCAATACCACAAACCGCCTACAAACACGAGTTGCTCATCACGAGTGGCGGATCAATTTTCATCTGCACTGGCACTCATATATCAGTCCTCAACTGAATATCGCAACCTAAATCAATTTCTATCTACTCCTGCATGCGTTCCATAATTTCGCAAACCGAATATACTTCGATGGTTTGATTTAACTCGTTATCTCGCGTTAACGTTTTCGAAATCTTCGTCGCCCAAAAAATTAAAAAGAAGACGACAGAAGCAATCAAGGAATGCATCGTTTGAAGCTGCATGTCTCCTGTTCCGTGTACAATCTGAGCTTCGTGTATCACCTTTTTTGTACATTGTTATGCTGGACGCTTTGGTCCTCGTGACCAAAGCCAACAGAAAGACGTTCTGCCACGAAGCACCCAAAGGCGAGGGAGTGGTAAGGTTTTCCAAATTAGGAGGCCAGGCAGCCAACCAGATTATCAACAGGAAAGGAACCGAATCGAACTTCAGATCGAGCGGATGATAAAATACGGCGTTCCTTACTGATTCGGATAAAAGTATTTCTCATAAATATAAAAAAAACACCGATTTTATTCGATTGAAATTCCTTACACTCATAATGTAAAATATCGCGTGATAGAAGAATGCATGCATATGGCACGAAAAGTATGCGAAACACATGAAAAGTTTCATGATCGAAGAGAGAAGTTGCAGCAGGATTCATCGCGCTCGATTTACAACGGCCTTCTTTCTGGGAAACATCGATTCGATAGGATTAACGACATCTACAATCGAAACAATAGGGCCTATCCGATGAAATATTTCGTGTGCACATCTCCAGCTAGATATCAAGAAGGCTTCGTGGATGTCTTGGGAATATTCTACCGGTGGCGGTTTGCTGAATCATCCAAAGCAAAACCAACACCCAGAGGTCACACGTGGAACTCGGGTTGGTTAAATTTCGGATTTTACATCTAAAACGAAGCTTACTTTTTTTAGCCGAGGATTCAGTCGTCGAAGGCCTCGACAACCGACTGTTCTGCGTGCATTCTCCCATTAGGTGGGCTTTCCAGGTCACCTCGTGATTGTTGGCCACCTGTCCGTCATCCGGAAGATCGGCGTGGCACAAGGGACACCGGAGGGCGGGGTTGGAGGTCAACTTGCAGCCCCGGTGGCTGGCAAATGTGGCCGCGGGTATGGCTTCACTACAGCGCCTGCATCCCCTGTAACCGCCCGCCTTCATGGACTCTGGGCACTCGTTCAACAGGTGCTCTGTGAGTCCAGCGATCTCGACCACCTTGGGGGTGGGGAAGAAGCCCCGTCAAAGTAGAATACCAATCGTTAACAAAAGAAGTCGATTGGTCTGACTTGTTGCCAGGAAAGGGAGGAACACGCCCGAAAAGCAGGAAATATTCAGACAATTTTTAATTAATATGGAATAACAGGTTTATTTTAGCCATAAAGGTCTCAATTCTGTCTCCTACTAGGGGATACACGACCGTGTTTAGTCATGAAAATGCTTGGGAAGAGTTTTACAGCCTGTGTCCCCCACATAGGAATCGAACCCTGGTCTATCTATCTACCACCAGTGTGAGAATGCTGACCCTCACACAATCGGGCCCGTAAATGCCAATCGATATATATACATTTGTTGGGTCCCACGAGAAACAAAACGTTAAGCATTAAAATGTAAAACAAATAACATAGGATGCCATTAGTTTGAACTGTACATAAATATTATAGGGCTTTTCCACACGATAAATTCATGCATCATCTTCATTTTTAAATCTTTAACGGGTTTCCATAAATAGGTAAAACGGGTGTGGACTTCGGATTGCCAAGCCAACATAATTTTGGAAAGGCCTAATGGCGGTCATCAAAAGTCAGTGACTTCTGCGGAACCAGTCTCTCACTAGGCAAACATATAACCTTGACGGGCCTTATCAGGATGATTGGAGCTGAATAAGTTGACGATCCAATCTACTAAATATCTGGCAGGGCCGACATATTGATATCAGCAATGCGTGAGTCTCGTTCAAAGCCAATGCAAGGCCTCATGACGACTAACTGCATACTGGGTATACATAACCACCATCAACACTGCCACATCTCCTACCTGTTTGCAATTGGGGCATCGACGAAGCATCGGGCAAGCCCTCCAGTAGTGCAGATCGAGAGCTTCCTCGGTGAAGTTGTCGTTCTGCTCTCCACAAAAAATGCAAGTTTTGTCCAGACTCAATAAAAGGTCCAGTTCGCTCGTCGTCGCGAGTGGAGAGACGGGGGATTCGTCGGGAGATGGTTTTAGGCGACTCGGGGGGGACACCTTTGACGGTTTCGACGGTACGCGTGGGCGGGGGGCTATGGTAGACGACATTTCCGAGGCACGCTGGGGTTGTCTGGCTCTGGTGGCATTCTTAAGAGAACCGGAAGATGGCGGGATAATGTCATATAGTAGATGCCATGGATTGATGTTTATATCGATAGCTACTTCGACTGCACAGACATCTGGAAACCGAATCCACACAGAAATCAACTACCCCATGGCGAAGTGAACAATGGCTACAATTGCAAGGTGTCGTTGGGGCCTGATAATATTGAAACAAGCACCTTTGGGGGTAAGATCTGTTCGGTGGCCTCTTCTTTTCCGTCCAATTTGTCGAAATTGCCGAAGATACGCCTATACAACGGTTGCCTTTGAGTCTCAATGTCGTTTGGTGGCATGATGGCGCGAACAAGACGGCGGTCCTCCTGTCTGTAAAGGCCAACCATGAGCGTCTCGGCCAGCTCACGCACCTAAAATGAAGATGAGCAGCTTCTGAAAACCGCTTGAAGATGTGTCGGCCTCGTGGATGGCTTTTCCGTGAAGATTCCTGGAGATATTGCACAGAGGAGGCGGAAGGGGCCGCTGCGGCATCCACCACTTAACAAATTCATGGATGAAACGTGGAACTAGGGTTGGATAAATTCCGGAGGATACAGCAGCCGGCTTCCGTCACGACAGTCTCGAATTTGCTGGATTACAGTCGCACGACGCTGCGCCCGGCGTCAGAAATACCAATCGTTTCATTGAAAGGCGCGTGATGGCATGATCAAAAAGATGAATCACCTCGACAGATCGGTGTTCAAGGGCATGCATCGTGAAGGTTACAAGGTCCTCAACCAAAGACCCGTGGCGCCAAGATACACCGGCAGTGCTGTTATCATCTACGGATCGCAGGTTGCCGTAGACCTCACTGACGATCTCCAAGTGACCCAGAGCCAAGCGCTCTAGGGTTGCTGGCTGGAATGGTTTAAGAAGCTCGTGCCAAAACCCAGCGCCGTTCCGGAACTGCAAAAAAAGAAAGATAATTGGCCACGATAAGTGGCATAAAGACGGGTGTCAGACAGAAATACACCCGGGAACCGTAAAAAATATTGTTCCTTGTTAAACTGATCGCCTAGTTACCAATTCCTTCACACCATATTTCCAGACAACTAAAAAACACTTCCACACGAGACAGGAGTACATTTTCGCACAGAATACAATAGAGGGATAAGTAAACAACATAATTCTGCCACTGAAAAAAACAGCCACGAACACATGTCTGTTTTATTCTAGCAAGGGCGCTATGCCATCTTTTTGACGTACGTTCTTAAAGAAATATCATTGGTCAGAGCATACGGCTAAACACTGTGAATACATATGCCACGAAAAGAACCAATCAAAAGTTAGGGCAACGCCTTCTACTTGTCTCGATAATATCCTACACCTAGGACCTCAAAGTATCTGCTCACAAGGCGCTTTATGCAACTGTCATAAACGTCACGACACCGTCCATCTAGCCTACTCATCCTCTAGTGGTAGGAAAACAGACAGGCGATGTCATTTTCGTCCGGCCATATCATGCTAGAAGATAAAGCGGCTTAGTGCTGCAACACGTTCAATCCTAACCTGGACATGGCCATGAAACCTGGACACTGCACTTCGAAGACACAAGGAGATTCGAAGTATTACAATCACTGGTGTCTACGACGAATCTTTAAGGCGTGACCAGCCCTCCAACGAGGAAATAAGACGCCGCTGTGCAAACGCGGAGAAGCTATCAAATGTTCTACAACGCCAGCTAGACGAGGGCCTTTCAAAACGGTGCTTCTCGCCCCCAAATTGCCAAGGGTGGCGCTGCCGTTGCGCCGGGCAATTAAAAACGTGGGCAGATACGATAAAAGGATCAAAGCGAGCAGTCCATATATGGAGTACGCAGCTGGATCCAGAACTGGACAACAGTCTGCTCCGGCCTAGCCCCTGATCACCGTGCATTGACGGCCACGATTCAAGACTATCTATGAAGCGGATTCATCCGTGACAAGGAAGAAGACATTCCTAGTGCAACCAGTACCCGCGACATCTGGGCACTGCCCGAAAGACCTGGTAGGGATGCGCAAAAGGGGGCAACATACCAGAGGCCAAGTGGCCATGGCGACGAGCTGTATTTTGGTGAGATCGCGTATGCGCGCCGAGGAGTCGCCCATGCGTTGGATCAGAATGGGGACGAACTTGTCCACCGACAGGACAACCTCCTGCTTCGCCAACCGATGGCGCTCCCCGAAGTCCACGATTAGCGGATGAATCAACTCCACGGCCTTCCGATACACCGCCATCACCTAGGCACAGCAACAAAGGCAGAATCCGCTTAAATATGCTCACACACACACGCGCGCCTGGTGATTCGACTGCCGAGACACTCGCAAACATGCAGAATTCGGCCATTTCATGTATGAAGGCGGCTTATTCTGTTAAGTGGTTGATGTTCCAGTCTCGTTGGCGGTTGTCAACGAGACTCTCAAATCCGATGACGTTTATTGACCAATGAAAACACGACCTAGAGTATACGATACCAGGCTCAGTTTAGATACATAATTGAGCCTCTTGTAGGTATAGGGTTCGCCGGGCGATCCGATTATGTGGCTTTCAACATCATCGCTCTGTTTGCGAGGGACAAACTGGGTTGGATTCCCAGACCAGGCAACTGCGAGTGGCATTTGAGACAAAACCTCTTAAATACTTCAGACAATATTCACAGCAAACCCCCATGAAGCCGGTTTATCGTTTATAGTAGAGGAGGCAAAAACATCAAAAACCGCAGTAACACGAAGAGGCAAAACCAACCTGATCTCCAAGCGCCCTCTTCAACAAACAGTTCGTCGAGCGAATTTCCCCGAATGGGTCAGGCTCCGCCCCACTAACTCCCTGAAGTGGGACCGCAGGCGGTAGGGGATCACTGGTCACTCTCTCCTCCAACTCAATCAGCGCCTCTTCTCGCAGTTTCCACGAACGACTGAAGATTTTCCTTACCTGCAACAAATTATGCGGATGATCAAGGGGACAAAACAGTCGCATGGGAGAGATACCCACAATTGTTAAATTTAAACGAGGCACAAAACATAACCATTCGTACCAAGGGAAGGCCAACTACATCGATTGCCTGAGACGCTTGCATCAACATTGACTCCTTCAATCCTTCGTCCATTGGGTCGCCTTGCGTGTATGCCGACTGCCTCATCATATCGTCATCATCGGCAGCAGCAGCATCGCCACCACCCACCTCATAGTCGGGGGATATGCTGTGCTCCGGATTGCTGTTGTTCGTCTGTTTCTTCAGTAGGGCCGGGAGTGGCCGATCGTCGGCCGCATTGTGCCAGTGACGTGCAGGAAAGGCGTCACCACTACTCGCGGTCGAATCCGAGGAACACTCACCAATGTTCACTTCCCGAAGTCCTTCACTCAGCCCAGGCGATAGTGACTCACCCTGGAAGTGAGGACCTGAAGACAGAGATGCTCTAGTTATTAATGACTTTGAAATAATACTGCGACCAAAAGCGTGCATCTGGCTCGATATATGCGTAAAGACGATGATTATTTGAACAGACAAGACATCGGGGGGCTTCCGTATGGTTGAACATCGCCACGACGTGAAACGACAGGCGCAACATTCGGCCGGGCCCCGGTGGCTCTGGATACGTCGTCTGTCCCTTATTCCCAAGATTCTTCGGTCAAATGTCATTAACATCAAGAGGCCGACTCATTCTCAACCACGAGATAGTCACAAAGATCAATTTATCGGAAACCGAACTATTCGGCCTGACCAACGCGTTGGATACCCCATACCGAAAAATAAACTTCCCCAGAGCCGGTGGAGTCGGTAAAACTGAACGAACGATTTAGACTTTTGATTTAAATGTGGTACACTAACCAGGTAGACAATCAGATTCCCGGTAAGTGTGGAAGTCAACGTTTTTTGGTCTCTCAAATTCCAGGTACTTGGAAAGGTTAAGCTTAAAATAAGTCAACACAGCGTTGACGCATAAATATTTTTACAAATAGTAATAAGAATTTTAAATTCATGTTGCTGAAACGAAAGAATGTGAGAGTGAAGTATGTGAGGAATGAAAAGTTCCGAAAAGAAACATAAAACGCTTGTGCAAATGGAAAACGTGAGGACAATGATTATGCGCAACGAACACAACGAGCCTGATAGAGCTTACTTGGGGTCTGGTAAAATATAAAAAAATGCATGCCAATGGTTAACAGTCGAAAGCGGAACCGACAAAATCGCCCTTTAGAAACTTACAATAACTGGGCGGGAGTAATGTTGGGGGCGAGTAGCTGCACTCAGTAATGAATCGAGGTCAACGTTGCGAGCCAATTCCTGGCGAATTAGTTCAATCTTTTCCTTCTTTTCCATCGCAGCTTCGTAATTTTCCACCTTTACCGCTTCTTGTTTCTCCACTTCAAGGCGGCATAGTTGCTCTCCGACCTACAGAATGGGTTCATAGCAAATACGGTACCCGAAAATAAACAAAAAATAGATCCTAAATACCGATAAACGAGGCAAACTGTTATTGTAAAAACACAAGGCGACGCTCTTTATGCTTCCAGCGACACAATCGACGAACAAGACAGTCGGGAAGTTTCACACACACAAACCGCTCGTATTGGCTGCTGGGAGGTCAGACAATTTCTGGAAACCAAAGGTCAATACATAACCGCCCTATATGGTATAGTATTTGCTGTTTGGCGCAGGGCCAACAACGCCGTGCTCGTGCGGATGCTACCTGGCACTAAAAACGAAATAAAACGTTCTGCATACATGAAGAAGCTGTTGACCCATCTACAACGCTGTCTGATTCGGGAACGCTTTACGCTGGGATTTAAAACCGATGTATTTCATCGTCACCTGTTAGGTTGGCGCTGCAGGAGCGGTGGGCAACCGAAAACGTGGATGGATACAGTCAAAGCGGACGAGGAGTGCTTGGGCTTGCAATCCGCCGCTGGAGCTAGAACAGGACAATAATATGCTCCGACATGGCCTCCGATAGGCGAAATTAATGACGCCTGCTAATCATCTAGCAGAAGAAGGCCACGCCAAATAAGACGACACGCCACAACAGAGACCGCCAAACCGTAAGCATAGTTAATGTCGAAAACAGGTTGGGCAGAAGAGATCGACTTTACCTCTTGAATGTAACGAATAGCATCACGCGTTTTCTTTGCCATGTCAAATTTTTCTTCTAAAACAAAAAAATTCAGCCAATGAGCAGCGAAGTAACTTCACAGATTGTGAAACATAACGAACATACGACGAGCATATTCCTCTTTCTGACACTGCAGACGTCTAATTATGTCGGCCAAACGAGGGTCCTGATAGACAGCGAATGCAAGATCCTCCATGGGTGACAGGTTGCTATTTCTATACAGGAAATCAGGATGAGAATGGAAACACCATTGTGAATCGAAACAACAGTATACATACATTGATATCGTATTGCCTAGGGCCAGCGTATCGACCTTCGTTGATTTCACATCACCAATGAAATTGAGAGCAATAATACTAATTTGATGGAATGGATTTTCCGTATTAGGGTAATTCTTGTAGAGGAAAATCTGGAAGCAGGAGCAAATCGCATCGACGTGTACAGATTTCAGTTCACGAGCACGGTACTGGGTCGATTCGTTGTTCGAAAGCTCAACGTGACTACACAATTATATGCAAACAAAAAATAATTACCCTAAGCAAGTAAATCTCGATGTATCCATATTGATTGTGTCCTCACCACAACCATCTCCAACAAAAAACTCAACCTTCGACGCTAAATCTTTAGAAACATAGATGAAAGGCCATACGAATAAGTGATTGATGCGAAAGTATTTGGATTTTTCGTATTTGGGATGGCCGCTCTAATTCAATAACAATTTGCTGTGGATAAGGGCAATTTTTAGAACTCCGCCAACCCCTGGTATTGGGAGAGGCGTGATTAAGTTCCATGGCAGGATATTGATCGTCCTGACTGGTAACATGGACGACGCGAAACTTTATTTTTCGAACCATGTTCCAAAAAGCGTGACCCTTAAAATGCGTAACGATTAAGTTATGAAAGACCAATCACACGGCAAATATTTATACAATGCCTATTGGCTGAATTATAAAATATTACAAAAGACCATGTGAAAACGAGAAAATGAAAAGTGAAATGAAGTTTTGATTGTCTTTAAGACTGGAAACAGAATAAGATGCATTAATTACATGGATATATCAAAATATTCCACCCATGAATGGGGCATTAAAATACACAAGTTCGTATAATATGGGTGCAATAACACAGCCTTTTCATTTCGTATCGGTTAACAAACAGACAGTGATTACTCCGTGATTGATTTAAATACGTATAAATTTTCATATTAATCATGAATGTAAAGCCCGATTTTTAAGTACAAATGGTGTTTTTTAATCGATAAAAATCGATATTTTGTATAAATTGTTGTAAACGATGATGCAGACGCCGACAATTTCGTCCCTCGTCTGACTGTTAAAATTCGGTTAATGATAACCAAAATTATCAATTTGATGGCTTAAAATTGCATTACATACTATTGAATAAAATTTAACGCGTCTAAAATCGTTGTTCGTGCAACATAAAGCTGTGTCCTTACGAATGGAAAGCAATCAAGTTCTTCCATAATTGCGATTTTCATCCTTTTAAGCACAAAAATCTTTAAGAATTCCCTGTATTAAAATGTTTTCTGAATCTCGTCTTTTATAAATTTTATTTTAGACCATTAACATATAACTTGTGCAAGGTTACTGTATACAAATATGTGTCGTAAATTTCAGGATCATTTGAAGACGCCTAAATAAATAATGTGCTTTTAATGAAAGGTCTTTAAAGAAGGCTTGAACACCTTCTTTTCGAAAAACGAATCCGAATGCCGGAGGAAAGAAATTAAAACGAGAATGAGCGACTCATTCTCAGTGTCGCTTAAAGACCCGTCGAAGAGAACCATAACTTTTGTGTAGCCCACTGGATAGGTGACCTGATCCAGCCGAAGAAGTACGAGAGTGCCGAGATGCAGCTGGCAACGAGAATGCACGTTGTGGTAATTGTTGGCGCTCCGTTTGAGCTAGTGCGTTTGCTGAGTCGTTTATGGCCGACACCCATCGTAGAAGGACTTCTTCACTTACAGCCTGGAACAGATACTCAGCACCGGTGAATTCACGGACTCGAAAAACAAAGGCACGCTTTGTATAATCGAGAGCGGGAGCAGCCCTTGCTCCACACAGATCAATCACACTGGCTCTGTGCACAAATTCTTCCGGACGCTCTCGCCGGGTCCTTTGATCACGGTAGAAGCTAAGTTTTCCTTCTTGGAGAGTAACATACATTGGCGTCCATGCACGACCCCAAGAATGCTTTACACCGCCAGCACCCAGATCCTGCTTGCGTATCAGAGGACCCTCAACGCGGGGAAGGGATTCAGTGGTTGTTGTTACGGCGATTTCCTGTTCGAGGCTGGTGTCTATTGGGGGCCTAATTGATGTCTTAGCTGAGGTACTCGGGAAACTGCTCTGTTGTCTTAAATAAAATAAAAAATTAAGCAGGTATTTATGTTGAATTAAAGAACTTTCTGGGCGTACTGTGTACTGGATGTAGTCCTATCACCTTCTTGCAGTGTGGCCATTGTCTCTACGTCTTGTTCAGCAGGTGGTGTCTTTGGAGATTTACGGCCCAATTTTGGGAAATATATTTCACTTGCGGTTGTTGACGAACAAGATGGTGATTTTGTTGGGGAAACTGGTGTCACTCGAGGTTGTTTCTTAACAGGAGGCAACACCATTGGCAACGAGGCATGCACCGTTCTTTGCGGAAGTGCAGAACTTCGTTTAAGGTTTATTTGAACTGAAGGAGAAGCATCCCCTAATGTTACCGGCGGCTGCGTATTTCTTGACCCGTGGAAGGACACAACCGGCTGTCGCTCGATTTGTTGCCGAGGCCCCCTGGTCGGAGTCGGTTTGAGGACTTCCTGACGAGGAGTCATTTCAGGCGACGCCCGTAGTAAAGTTGGCACGTAGGAGAATGCAGGTTTTGGAGGAGATTTTGGGCGATCGTTGGCACTTGTTGCGTAACTTGGGGGAATAAATTCGCGAACGGCCAGACGTATATGTTCACGTTTTTCCAGCTGGTGCATTTTCTCGTCCTCGGGCGTCCATTCCAATGCGCGAATTTCCATCTAAAAATCAGTATGTCGATGAAACCATTACCGTTTAAATTGAACCGAAACAAATTAGAACACTACGCATTTTAATGGAGGATTATCATACAATTCATAGTACTGACTGACACAATATATATTCACGCATCTATGTCATATGAATAATCTTAATAATGAATATTGACAAATTTTGTGAATTAAAAACGTTTCAAAATACCCCAGCAAGCCAACGAAGTGATTACATTCTGAAATTAATTGTTTTAGCTTTTTTCTATCTTGCATATACGAATTCAAACTAACAATGATAGGTCGCTAAAAATAATGTCCACGTTAAATATTTTAACTAATAATATGACCAAAATTCCATAACTATGTGGTAATATGGATCCAAAGCTGTGTGTACATATGTGCATTGCATCAACGGGGTAAAATCAATGTGTGCTTGCAAGTGCAACCAACTTTGATAAACCGACTTCACCTGGTACGAATAAAGTGTAAAAAACACCACGAAACCGCCCACAGATTGTTCTGCAAGCTTGTCTGGAATCGTGAGCTTACCTTCGTTAGGCGTTTTAACACAGCAAATCTCTCCTCCGCCGATGCGCAGGCCTTCTGGAACGCATAATGTGCCCCAAGGAGTGCCAGAGTTTCGGCCAGTGTCTCCCCAATCGACCGCCGCGAGGAAACCAAGTGGACCTCACGGCTCACAAGCCAGGCGTCGCACTCGGCGGCATCCTTCAGGAAGTATCGCACATCCAGCAGCATAACCAGTCTATCCCAGCGCTCCCGCCACATGACCTCCGTAACGATTCGCTCCGTGGCCAGTAGGACACAGACCTCACGAAGTTCGCCGCGCGGACCCGTCAAATCGATGTAGATCTTGCTCACTGGTGTCGCGAATTCGAGAATCGCGCGACCAATGTTCAGACACTCCTCGACTTGTTCAAGCTTTATGCCTAGTTCGGAGTAGAGGTGGCGGTGCTCTGAAATGAGGCGCTCTACCGCGTAGATTGTTCGGCTACAATCAACATGATGGAATAAGGACACAATAGAGGGGAGCAGCAGAAGTTTAGCGTCGTAATTTTGCAAACGAGCCTAAACAAATTAGAATTTTAGGGACTTGAGCCACGTTTCTAGGTTATCATCGCATTCGGTGACTACCTGGGATAATAAGTAGCTGTACCTCAGTTCATTAGGATGACTCATCTCATCCTTCTTCTCATCCATCCACGCCAACAGACTCCTTGCAGTGATGAAAAATCGATGGAGTCTTTGCGTTTCGTTCAGTTCCCTTGCTCGTCGCTCGGCGCTCGCAACCAGAGCTCCTCTCATCTCCAAGACACAGTCTCTTCTAGTGCGCAGCTGGAATTCCTGATCGCCGGCGTATTTGGTAATAAGCGCGTTGGCTGTTGAGCTCATAGAGTCACAGCGTTCGTTGATGTGACCCAATCGTTGTTGCAGGGCCTTCTGTGCGCGCTGGAGCGATGCGATGCCATGTCTCGAGGGGACGAAGCGACCAGTGACCATCTCAATTGTGGGTTCAGATGGTAGATGCTGTCGGCACTCCAGAATGAGCTCCTCCAGACACTGCAACATAAATGAACGTGTTTTAGGTGGAACGAAGGGACCACCAAGACAAAATAATAAGGTATCGCAACCGATTCAGTGATCGCCTGACATAATTGTGTCCGATTCACTTCAACCCATGTTGACATGCAGCGCTCGACAAAATATATATTATCTTGTAGACATCTTCACTAGTGCGTGATGTATTTCCCAAAAACAAACGCCTGTCCAGAGTGCAAACTGCTCAGCCAATCACGACGACAATTGAACATGTAACATCACCAGATAGTCATATGGTGTGTGTAGAGTACCGGGACGTAGCAGAAACTCGGATTTTGGAGTCTGTCATGCCACAATTGATGTAATTTTCCCGTTTTCAGTCCCCACTGGTAATCAGCAGTCACATGTAGTAAGTAGCCTGACAGTAGGGCTTAACTACGTTCGGGTGGACGGGAAATTAAATTCTTCGCCTCACTCCTCGCGTGATCGTGGTAGAATGAGCAGCGGAGATCTACCCCAATATGCAACTATACGAAAAGTTTTTTTATCGAAACACCCGATCCCTGCTGCCTTGCAAGTTATAATAGACATGCTAGAGGTGTTTCCTTTATCGAAATCCGGGTGAAACTGGGGACGCCATCTGCCCATCCTATTGCCCAGAATTGTCCTGCGCATAAATCTGTATCCGCGGACCAGAACTCTAGCAACACAAACGACAAGAACGACAACAGACGATCATGTCTGGTTTGCAAAACCGACGGCAAATGCCCATCAACTCAAACACAACATGCTGGTTGTTCTGCCATTTATTGGCTGGCGTGAACGCTGCAACGAATAACCTTGGAGCGAAAGGCAGCTTCCTGGTGTTGAGCCCCACGACAAAAGAACACGGGCGTTTTTGGACTGATGAGTCGAGTCTACTACCGGAGGTGTTTAAGTGACTCCTAGTTGGCCACCGGGCGGTCAGAAAGAGGTCCCAGAGAAGGTTCTTCCTCCGCAAAGGTGGTACACAAGGTACCTTTCACCACATCGGGGGGTCGACTCCATTTTTTGAGTTGGATGGACATTTGAAATCCTCTGAGTGGTGGACAAGATAACACGTGTCTGCTAAATAAAATTGTTTGGAGCTTGGTTACAGGAATACAATGAAATCCCCGCGTAATTCTTCCGAGTCTTAATCACTTACGAACTCGTTGAAGACGCGATGTCTAGCTTAAATCAGCCTGTCTCCTATTTCATGCTGTTTATCCCCCCAGATATGCAGTTCGAAAATTGCGCCTACCATTTGGACGGTTTTTACAGGGCGTTAGAGTCTGAGTGCTTCGCGACTTATTGCCAATTCATGGAAATTGAAAAGCACCGAGGACAGTTGACGCCCCTATCCGCAATTAAGGGTGTTGTGACAAATATCCGAATTATAATTTGAGTCAGTTATTTCCTGATAAACATCAAAGTACACTCAAAGATCCACCAGAAACAGTTAACGAGCAAACATGTTTTGATTGACGAAAACACTTGAGTGACTGTTTACAATTACAACTGTTATTGTTTTTTACGTGAATTAGATAAACACATAGGCGAATATTTAACTAATTTCCTGGACGGATTTAAGTAGGAAACAAATCAAAAATTAATAAACGGATTAAAAATTTAATTGTCTTGAAACGTCTCTCTCTCCCATTCAATCAATAGTTCCCACCCCGAAAATGTAACCGGTTTGCCTTTTGTAAATCTTAATGCCGAAAGTTTCCATTTATGCTGCTCGCCAACCCTCATTCTCCTTCTACTTCTACTTCTTCTTCTTCTCCTCCTCCAAATTTATGTTAGATAAACATTCAAAACGAATTCAAAGTTCAGTACCACATAAAGTGTCTGTACTAAGGACAAAAACAGCAATACATGCAACAGTCTCTTTAGAAACTACCAATTGTGACAAATAGGGAATGACCGAAATACCAAGTGCATTAGTTATTGGTTGGAATTAAACGATGTGGCTTTCGCATTGGCCGAGTAGGTTTTCTATTAAGACAAACTGGAGGTGGGGTCACATAAAACTCGAAACCCAAGGAAATGGCGACAAATAATGCTGTTTTAAATTTTGCGACTATATAGTCGACTAGAACATGAAAACAGGGTCGTTTGAGTTTGTTTCGTAAATTCAAATTAAAAACTCATTTCGGATGGAAATCTGTTTATTGATATTTATATGGTAGAGGGTCTCCAATTTAGGAATGATAAAGAATGTATTGCAAATATCCCCCGCTTACAGATGTCGATTCCTCTTATGACAATTCGGTATGATTGGCAATTTGGGGACGAATGCTGTCCTTAAAAGCTTCAACTGATTCCGGTTTATTCGAATAAAATATGTTTTTGAAATGGCCTCGGAGAAAATAGGCAAAAGGCGTTAAATTCGGAGGTCTTGGCGGCCAAATTGCTTCACAATTTCGTGAGATTATTTTTCCTGGAATTTCGTTCACAATAAATTAAGTGTTTCGCTGGGTGTGGCACGTCGCAACGTCTTGTTTTCAATATTTATATTCTCAACAATAAGTCACACATTATAGACCCTCTAGAACATATATAGAAATGAATGGATGATGTTTTCCATTCAAAATGGGTATTTAATTGGCATTTGCAAAGTAAACTTGAAATTTAAAGACCCAGCATTTTCCAAAGTTCACAACATCAAAATTGTTTATACCCAAGCGGAATTGAATTATTTAATTAAAGCACTTGGAACCGGTTATATACGGAGGAGGTGTATCCTCGCGATGTAGTAGTTAAATGCTCAGTTTTTCGTGGCTTTTTGCGCTGTTTAACATGCGTTACCAGGGTTTCAAATTTGAAGCGCATGTTTGATTTCCCTAGGAGCTGCATAAATATCGACCCCACCTTCACACTGAATTCCCCTAAACATTGTCATGAAATCTAACCCACATTGGGCGAGGTAACACTTTACTTTTAGCCGGCAGTGCCGACAGAACAGACGGATATCCGGAGATAAACCGATAGGCAATATCGAAAGAGAAAGGGCAGATACCCAAAGTTGCAAAATAAAATAGCTTAGTCCGGCAGCAACCACGATGGCCTTGGATTTTTCCAAAATATTCCTTATTTCAGCAGCATCAATGGAGCAATGTGGACCAACACATTCGGCATTAAAATGAATAACAAATACACGGATGGACGGTGATTATGCGTAGAAACACAGAAGAGACGTGCATTTGCAAACGATGCATTTTTACTCTATTGCTCGAAAGTCGTCTCTTGCATTTTAGATTTTGGGAAATTTTTGGGCACATAATTGTCGGACGACAATGAAATTTCAGAATTAGTTAACACACATACGAGAGGAAAATGAAAACACGAAATATTATAATTTGGCAAAAACCCATTTTGGAGATCAGGTCAAAGCCTTCGATCGATAACGCGTGCCTCAATTTGTAATTTTTAATGAAGCCGCTTATTTCTACCAGGGAAAAACTTTATACTGACAACTCATTATGACGTGGCGGACACACCGTTTATAATGTCTGTATGCACCGAGGTATTCACTCCAATCTGAGCATTCAATTTGTGAAATAATCGTTTTCATTTGAAATCTGATTGGATGAACGTCCATAGAACTGATTAATGGAAGCTTATCCGATGACTGGCAGTCCGTTGTCAAGCGACCACCCAATTACGAGCACGGAAAGGCGTCGACGACAACACACTGAACTCCCGACGGGACACTCAAGCACAGTCAAGGTTGCTCAAATCAGGACGACCGACAACGCACCAACTTTTGGTAAAGGGCATCAAAAGAAACACCACACCCAGCCTGACTCACCTCGCACTGACGGGCGTGACGGGCCGTGGATGGCTTATGTAACCACTGCCAACACCACCACCCCAACTATCACCATGAGGGCGTTTACCCCATTGTTTAACCGGGGTGGGCGGCAGAATGAAAACAGAAATTTCCCGATGATCTTAAGCACGACATGTGTAGACCTGCAGTGCCCACAAGCACGCAAATGGGTGGATTGCTATTTCGTGCTCTCCATAGATCGAAGGTCGTTTGATGAAGGCCATTATTACGCGTTTGCCGAAGTATATGCAGGGGATTTCACGTTCGAGTTACGTTTTAAATTCAAATTAAACGCGCGCATTGTGAAATGAAAATCGTCAAATTTCCAATAAAAAACGGTGCCACGGGAGACGTGCATTTTCAAACGATGCACCCGTTGATTGATTCTGCTGCCTTATTTTCCATCTGGAAATTCTTCGTGGACGACAATGCAAATTCCGAATAATTAAACACGAATACACGAAACAACAACGACGTTTATTGGCAGGAAAGACAAATTAAACTCTCGGGGTATGGCAAACGCGTAATGGAGATCATTGAAAGGCAATATTCACAACGCGAGATCAACGATGTAATAAAAATAATTTCCGCTGGTAACTTGCTAGTGCCTTCTTAAGCGATAATAAATCCACACTGATTATCCATCGACTGATAATCGATTTAATTTAACCGTTCTTTCTGATCCCCATGTTGTAATCCACACGACTGATTAATATCTTGATTCCGATATCATTAAAATATATAAAAATTTAAATCTCTATCGAAATTTAAAATGGAATTATTTACGGATCTCATTTAAATATACAGATTGGATAGTTGATCAATTAGCAATTAACTATGAGTTAATCTTTCAAGACAACGCTTTTCCTTCTTTTAGTTTAAGTGCTTCTACTTATATTCACCAAACGCTGTCAAGTAACTTTTATTTGTATGGATTTGAATCGGTTTTTTTAAATTTGCAATCGATTCCATGAAACCATGATTCAACGCAATTTAACTGGTCGTACACGCATCGCTGCTCGTATATTATACCACCCTTACCATCTTCTCTAATCAAGTTTGTCTGAATGTAAATCTATTGGACCAATGCGAAGGCAATAACGTGCTATTCCGAGCAGAACGAATGCAATCCAATCATCCCTTATTCGCCCTGATGTTTAGTTTCCCGCTTTTCACATTGTTAATTATATGGTCCTTTACAACTAGTTGAAAATATTTGGGATTACTTACATAAATCTAACAATAAAACCTACCATTGCAATACTCTGACCACAAAGTATGCCATAATTATAGATATACGAGGGGGGGAAAGCGATTATAAAATGGAAATCTTACTTGCGTGTCTGAGAGGAAGTGGTGCATGGCCAACGCGGAAGTCAGGAGTTGTTTGCGTGTCTCTATCATCTCCAGGAGATCGGCCCAGGCCTCGTTGATGCGATCCTTGCCCAACGCCATCTCAGATCGATGTTTGTGGCCTCGCAAAATCAGCTGATCGATGCGACACACCATCTCCCGGATGCGCCGACATCCCTCGGTCAGGGTGTTCGTGGAGAACTGCAGGAATCGATCGTGCAGGCTGTGGCAGTGCTCAAGATCATCGCCCACATCGTTGTTGTTGGCTACACGGTAGCGTGACGCTATCCACTCCTAAAGAAGCGGACATTTTTTACATTCCACACGCCTTTGAGTTCTTGAACTAAACAGTTTGCATGAATTGACTGCCGGCTTTAAGTTCGAACAAACATGCAAACTGAGCCTCTGCTTATACAAAATGATGCATGGGGGGTGATATGGCCCAATGGGCGGCGGCCATGTTGCCTTGCTATCTTTTGGTGGCGTTGATGACCTCCGGTCCATTAATAGAGAGGTTACTCACTCTCTCCCAACATACAGGATGTCTTTCGCTTTCCCAACACTCCGTAGCCACAGTAGCTCAGCTTCCCCGTATCGCACACCAGCCAATGAGACCCTACAGCGACATCCTCCCTTTTTTCACGGTATGGATTGCTGAGGTAGTCACCCGTAGTAAGGACCCCTCCAACTTTCGCCCAGAAGTGATATTGTATTCCAACCTCTTCATAAACCATTTTCATTATTCTATTCCATTTCGCAAGAAAATTTACAAGATGCGCGCGTCTTTTTCTCACCATCGTTCATAAACAAAGGTGGAATACCAGTTTACAGTTTTTAATCCCCTTTTTCTATGCCCCCGGTACATTAAATATCGCAGGTTTTAAAAATATTTTCAGATAAATTGTTGCCTGGGGATCTCTGGAGGGTCCGGTTCAGTAATGATGAAAATCACCTAGAACTGCACACAGAAAAGCGTCCGCTTTGATATCTGCCCACAGAAGCCTACCTCCAAGTCGGCAATATCCTCGATGACGTTGTGCAGTGATATGACCTCCATGAGGTCAAACCGCCCATCGGTTACGCTGCTCTGGAGTCGCGAGAACGCCTCGCCAATCCCCTTGGCCGCCTTGGAAACAGCGTCTCTCGCCGGCGAAGGAGCCACCACGGTGTCCCCGTTGATCTTGACGCCGGTAGTGAGTTGCTTGTGAAGGTCAAATCCACGTCGGGACGTCTTGAGGGCCTCGTCGGACCAATGGGTTATGGTTTCCTGAAGAACATTCAGTCGTCGCAGGGCACGGTTAGCCTCCTCGATGTTCTGAAAACAAGGATAACGAGAGTCTAGAAAACATAAACGACATTGGTTTTCACGCATTATCGCTTTAATTAAACAAAGATTCGAATTGAATAGTTATTATAAAAGCCGAGTTACACGGAATCTGTTTGGAGGGATCGAAGGTTAGAGTAAAATTTATTTATAACTACTTCTTGTTCCAGCAGAGAACACCCTAGACAGCCTAAAGACTTAAACGTTCAATAGGAATGATGATTCGTTTTTTTCAGATCTCTAACTCGTCGACAGCGTCAGCATTTTTACCATGATGACCAAATTCGAACGAGAGTCTATAAAATATAAACGACATTGGTTTTCACGCGCGGAAACTGTCTCGCGCGCGTTATGGACAAGGCCTTCTATGGCCGCCATTACCTCGTTGTTATTTCCTCCATTCCTGTTAAACATTAAAATGCTGAAAGTTCTGGTCTTTGTGACCTTAATAAAGCGTAAAAATTATTATTATTATTATTAAATAAAGATGCGAATTGAATAGTTATTATAAAAGCTGAGTTACACGGGATCTGTTTGGAGGGAAGACGAACTAAGAAAACGTTGCATGTGCTGACGTCACCACTCTGACAAGTTTCGCAGTGATCAACGAGCATCCGACAGATACCCGGATTGGCTAGTTTCAGTGAACAACATAGAGCGTCGAGTTATTGTCTAAACTGCGGAGACCTTTGCAATGAGCAATCCAGAGCCCCCACAGACCCTGAAGCACCAAGCACTACGAAGACCAGCACGCATATACCACTTTTCCTTACAAAGGACGCCCTAGAAGGCCTAAAGACTTATACGTTCAATAGGAATGATGATTCGTTTTTTTCAGCGACAGCGTTAGCATTTTTCCCATAATGACCAAATTCAAACGTTTGCCACCTCCTTCGAGTGAATCCGTAGTCTTCTTTCATCAACTGAAAGTTGGCAGCACCATTTTACACAGAAACCACGTTTCACAACCGCAGGCTAGAAAAGGTTGTTTGCAGCCGGAACTGGCGAAGTTCGGTCCGGAGGATAAACCCACTGCGAATGCAAAGGGTGTAACACTTTCCTGGTGTTGCCGAAATGCAGTTGGATTGCTTCCTTCGCTTAACCTGTTAAGAGGACTGCGGAGCCGAGATATGAGAAGGCTAAAACCTTTGAGAATAAGAATTCCCCACCATAAAAATCTATCTCCCTACCGTTGGTTCATTCAGGCATTGCAAGTAGAGCTCCCTCTCCGACACCCAGGCCTCGACGCTGACGGCATCGAAGCAGAATTTGTGGATGGCCTCAGCCAGTCGTAGCTCTTCCCGGCGAACCTCCAGGATGTGCGTCACGGTGAACCAGGACTGCTCCAATTGAGCCAGAACGTCGCGGAAACTTGTCATGCGAGGACCAGCGGCCTCTGTTTCACCAAGATAGGTCTCCTTCACCTTCTGTAAAATATTTTTGAAATGAACGGTTCTAAGCAAGCAACTGCACCACTTTCAAAAGAGGCCTACAAAATGGAGACCGCCAACCTTTGACTTCTTCGTCTCGAGCTGAAATCGATCCATGGAAAGCTTACCCACAGCGCAACTTTAGAGTTATTTATTTAATGATGTTAAATAAGGCCTTGCAAATGTAATATTATTAAATGCTTCGCGTGGTTTTATTGATGAAAGTGGATAACTAGCCATTCTAGAAAATTTGGCCTCAACTTGCTTCTACAAATTGGTTTTGATTTCCGACTGTTTTGTTCATATTTTAATAAAAGTGGTAGGTAGGTCATGAAAATCGGTGTTAGCGAAGATGGTCGAATCTCCTGGATGATCTGGATCATTTGCCTACAAACAATAGATAAATTTCGTGTCCATCCAAAAGGAATCTTAGGTCTTTGATTTACAACATCTCTTAAGATAAAAAAGGCGTTGCACGCGGCCATTTGTGATAGTAACTCGGAGCTAGAGCAATTAAAATTCGTCAGATTATATTAATTTGAAAAAACAACATTTCCTTTATGTTAATAATGGTATTAGAAGCTGGCCTACCCTGCAGAGGTTCCTAACTCTAGGGCCCCTGTTTTCAATCTCGGCGACATGGTTCATGAGTCGCCTCCGAGCCTGGTGAACCCGGAGCAGTTGGCCCCCGATGAATCGCTGATCCCGAGGTTGCCAGTCGTTGTAGTGCTGCCGCAGCTGGACCAGCTTGTCCTTGACCCAGAGCAGCTCCGAGGTCAGGTCGATGAGATGGCTGGCGACGGTGTGGTGCAGACCGAGGAGGTCTTCGCGAGCTCCTAGAATCGCATCAGCCGCATCGAGCTGCATGCTGATCTCAGCGACGACGGAATTGTAGGCGCCAGCGTTCACTGGGTGGCGCTGAGACAGGGCGTCTGCGTCTTCCTTGAAATATAAGATGGTAAATATAATTAAAGCTTTCTTCTCTGCTGCCGGTATATATAAAGCATTAATAACGCGTTTGATTCTCCATTCTCTTTGTTGCGGCTGCCAGTTTGCGCTTTAATCACCCGAACATTTGATCACAAACTTTACGCAACTATTTACACGAATCCATAATAAGACACCAATCGGCTTACCTTGATTTCGTTTGCCATGTTGGCATAATTATCGAAATCCTGACAGTCCTGCTGATGAGCCTCAAGGCGCTTCTGCAGCTCCGTCAGCCCAGCTGTCATCAACGAGGGATCTTCCATCTCGGCCTTGGCCTTCTCGAGGATGCCCTGCGCCCATCGCAGAAGTTGCTGCGCTGCTTCATTCATCATGTATTCTAAAATTAATGTCTCGGGTCAATATTTTGAGGAGTGCATGCGGTACAAGGGTTCGCCGAACTCTTTTCGTCCGGATAAGCTGGCTGCTTCATGGATGTGTGGCAGCGTCCACCATAGCGGAGGTGGAAGTGGCAGCTGCATCATCCACAACAAGGGCAACCCGTTGACCTCTTGCGCGTCGAATTCCGGATGATAAATTCGTGTTCCGCATCCGACAGCCTCCGAGTTGCTGACTTACAGGAGGTCGACCTAGGGTCTTTCAAAAACACGCTGTAGGGATGCTGGACGCTACACTTTTTGAACACTGTTTTAACACGAGGATGCGAGCTGTGGTTATAGGGCGTGGTCAGTATAATTGTTTGAATATACTGTTCTCGAAAATCTTCGAATCACGGCAAAAATTCCAAACAAAATATGAGGAGATATTGAGTTAATCTAATTCATTTAACATACCCCGTCGAGATTCCTCCAAGTTCGCAATGCCTTTTCGGAGTTCTTTCAGAAGATCTTCCCAGTGTGTCACGATGGAATCAATCGTTGTGGTCACGACTGCATCAAATCGGGGACAGGAGTCAATCAGATTTCGCCCAGTCTAAGTGAAAAACGCCATAAATATCTCGATACATCTCAACTACGGTTTTGTTTTAATTGTTTTTAGTGATGTTAATCGCTTAATTAAGGTCACGAGAACCAAAACTAGAATGGACCAACTCTACGCCCACACACTTCGATTGCTCGACGGGTTTTGCGTGAATGGCCGATTGTAGTCCCGGCGAATTGAAAAAAGACTAACCGACAGGAAATGCCGGTTGACGTCAGACACTCGCCTGGGCGTTGTTCATATCGATCGTTTCGTATCAAACCACACACTCGACGTTAGTTAATGTCCCTTTATAATATGAAGACCACCATTTAATTTCGTGCTTTTTGTCCGTAATTACCATTATTCCGAAGTGAAGGAATTCATCTTTGAATGCTAGAATTGACGTGACGAATATTCGCATTGACGGGTACGTGCCGTAACCTGGGGACGCTGACTAAACCGCCCACAGTAAAAACTTAAAACGATGTCTCAATTTTATTTATTCTGAATGAATTGCCATCTTGGGCGATGGGTAGAGCAGCCGGTCATGCCCTCCTACGAATATCCTGTCAGATACGTGCGTGTCGTCTCAACAATTCCGAAAGGAACAACTCACTTCAATGATGCCTTCGGCACGTTGGCGACTCGACTCAATTTCCTCCTGCAAGGCCTTGACTTGATTGTATGCGCTGACAACATCGCGCTTCGATGCGATAGAGACCTGCTTCAGGGCGTCGAGTTTTTCTGACATCCAATCCTCGATCTGAAACAACAAGGAGATGGGGGCAACGGGCACGTCAATCTTCGAATTTACAGATTTCTTGCCCAGCACTTCGGTGAACTCTTCTTGCAAGCTCCTGTTATAAAATAATCTACCTTCACGGGTAAAGAAAGCATTGTACAGAACGTGTCCCTTATGCCACCCGAATGGGTGGAAGTAGGCCATGCATCATCCATCACCAGCGCAGGAGCCTCACTCGGGTTGGTTGAATCGGGATCACGCAGCCCCGACGTCCGTGGATTTCAGATCAACGCCTTCCTCGGGCATTCTACGCCCTCTGAGCGCGGGACGCCCAGAAAAACTTACGTCGACCGCATCGCCGAGTAGGTCCTGAAGACGCCTTTCCTCTTTAATGGCCAGTTCTCGTAAATGGGCGCGTTCCAAATTCTTGTTCAATCTAAAAAATATAGGTGTTCTTTAAATTGGATCCTCGTTTTTGAATCACAAATGATGGCTTTAATGACTTTTTGCAATTCGATTCCAGGAAACTCTTGTCCATGGCCTTCGATGCCCTGCAATCGAGGTGCTTGCTCCTTTGTATAAGTTAGTATTGTTTAATAGCAACCCGGATTTCTACACACGCGCCACCGAAAATTGTCCACGATTAACCTTTAAACGGTCGAAAATCATCGATCTCCTCGAATTTGTCCGTACGATGCTGTGAATGTGACAGATCTGTTTTCTTGAACCATCATAATGCTACTGTTATCATCAAATCCGTGTAGAATGACACACGTTTGCATAAAATGTCGGTTTTTAACCATTGACGACATTTTAAGATTAATACTAATGACTCGTGGGCAACTATTGAACAAATGAAATTTGACTTCCGTGGATGGTGAATTTACAATCTCCGCTGTCCTCCACACCTACACATCCCAGCGGTATGTGGTTGTCTCGAAAGACGCCACATATATCGGTGCACCAAATTCTCACAGACAAACCTTTCTTTAAGACTGTCCAATTTGGCGATGATTCGTCCAGCGTTGATGGGGTCGTTGGAAGCGATCAAGCGGCCTTTGCGGTCTAGGACTGCCAGGCGCCCAGTTACTGGCAACATCGAAGCCATAAAGTTCTCATGGTCACGCATCTGTTTTTCGCAGGCCTCGACAGAATTCTAATCCATAAGAAAACGCGATCAGTAACAACTATCTTGTTCAAAAGTGGGAGAGTCATAGCCCCAAGTGCTGTCTTCGTGGATCGGACATAAGTGGCCCGTTGGTGTAGTGGTTAGCATCATCGCTCTGTTGGTCATCACCCGCGTTCGATTCCCAGCTCAGACCACCTCGGGTGGCAATGTGGAGGCCGCCTGTGAAGACATTCCCGAGAAACCTCATTGCAAACCCCCAGGGAAACGGTTGAGAGTTGAGAATTTCACTACTTAAATGAGGCTAACGCCATTGCCGCACAATGGAGAAACAGTTTACCCCACATTCATTCGAAAAGAGAGTTGTTCAGTTTGAGCTAGAAAGGTTGTATAAGGTCGCAACTCCGTCAATATTCGTTTCTGTGGAATTCAGATACGCTGCGCCCCCAACTTTGCTATCAGTAGTATGCTTAGTAATTAATTTGGCCCATTGCGTAATGTAGAATATTGAGAACATAGATTGCTTCCGAAAATGAATAGAGAAATTGAAAAAAATTCGTCAAACCTCACAACCTTATGCGATTGTAGGTTTTATTGCCAAAGATGTCAATAAGGCTTAAGGCTTTTATTTACAACCCTACGAGTTGTGATTGAACGAAAAACGTTTCCCATAGAGGAATCAAAAGAAAACGGCAATCTAGTTAGATGGTACGGATGGCTGCGACTTAAATGCCTTAAATGCCCACGTTATCCAAAACATAACAAACATTCCAAACCGTCCGCACTGTATTAAGAAACAGTGCAATTTTATAGATGCGTTGGCCACAATCGACTTCACGAGTTTCGATGATCCCTACTTTGATAAAATAAATTGATTTTTATGCGACGCGCCCTGAACTGTCACCGAACAATCCCTTGGCCGCATATCGTTAAATCACCTTTTTAGAAACCAATGAGGCGATGGGGGGGAACAAATATAGCGATAAAACCCCCTTATCGATCATGACTACGGAGTGGGCAAACCGTATTGATCATATTTTGGTGGATGTGCTGTTCAGATCAGCGAAACTAAGCGACCTACGGCAGATCTGCATAGATTGACAGTAATCTGTTGGTCGTGCCTACAAACTGACACTCGGAACTGTGATGCTCTTAATGATCCATTTAGTTTCTTAATTCTACAGAACGTCCCACAGTTCCTCACATTGATTCCAGTCGGAAATTTAGTCGCTTCCTCCTTCCCCAAAAACTGTGGCGCGCTGAAAGGCGAAATACGCCCCCGTCTTTTCGGTTGAACTATTGACCTATAAACTGCTGCAACCGATTTGCGTGACTCTGGTGAAATACGCCAACGACCTGACTCCATGCCCTTCCTGCAAGACGGATGAGGACTCCCAAGAGCTTGGCAAGGAGGCCATCATTGGCGTGTGGTCGTCCCAAAATAGTCAGCTGCTGAACCAGCAAACATGAGTCACCGTCAAATTGCCCTAGCGAGCATTTTTTTGATGCACAGTCCATGGCTTCACTCACTTAAGTCGGCCTGTAGCAAAACATTAAAATTTCTGGGCGTTATTTTAAAAAGTCGGCTATCATTGAATAATCTTCTTGATTTTGTCTTCGTGAAATGGCGGCGTTGTGGTTTCAGGCGACTCCCGATGTTCCGAGGCGTCGACACATCGTAGGTTGTTTTTAAAGTTATCTCTTTTTCTAGTAGATTATCCATTCACTCAATCCAAGACACCATTACTCATCGCCATTTCACCATTCGTTCTCTTATAATGGGTGATCACTCCCAACCCCTCTTATCTTGTCTTTCTGCATGTAAAAATCTCGTTGTCTAATACATTGCGCCTTACACAAGCGGCAATCCACCACAAGTCGGTCATCCTGTCGCAATTTTAAAGTTTGACCTCAATAAAGCCATTATTATTCGTCTTATTACTACAGCTTTCATAGCTGTTGGGTACGCGGAAAGTCCTATTTTCATGGCACACCGCCACACTGACTTGCAGGTTGAAGCAGGACGATTAAAGTTCAAAACAGAAATTGGTGTACTCACCGGTCGATCTTCCTTGAGAAGATACGCGTCCTGTTTACTGATCAAAAATTCAATGTTCTTGGCTTCTGCAAAAAGACTCTGAAAGGGAGGACCAATTCTTTACTTACCGAGAATGAATGATAAAGGTTCGTGTGATCGTTAAGTCTTTCCTAGGAGCTTAAATGCATCAATGTTTGGAGGTGCTTTAAGCGGAAATCGGAGAGATTTTAATCCCCTACTTTTTCTATTATTTATTTCAAAATTCAACCTCGGAAGTGGCATATACAAAATTCGTGACAAGTTTACAGAATGCCGATGATTCTTTCGCCGTTTGCCTCTACGTTTGGTTGCCCATAACAACAATTGAAAACACTCGGGAAGGTTAAAGTAACTCAAAAGTCAACATGGACCAAAGGTAAATGTTACGGTTAGTGCTTAACTATGTGGTGTTTCGTAAACGACTCCCTGCGGAAGCTCCTAGCTTTGACCAATTATCGATGTTATGCGTTCGAAATTCAAAGCTCAACGTATGTCATTAGAATGCTCGTATAGACCGGGAGCTGCGACCCTTTCTCACCTGAACCTGGGCGATCTGATGAAGGTTTGCGATGTTTGATCTCACGAGGTCGCAAGTATCACCGTAATCATCGATGACCTGCTCGGGATTGACGTGCATGTCCTTCACAGCATCCCGGCCAGACTGTGCCAAACTCTCGTAGTCTTTGAGTAGTTTCGCGAGCTGTTCCTCGGCAGCAACCAACTCCTGTAGATTCTGCTCCTGCGTTGCCATGGCTCGAGATACGTCCTACGTGGTGGAGGCAATTCAGCAGAAACACGCATTTGAGACACAATCGTGTGTGTGCTTCATTTTAACAGGCACAGGTCATGGTTTAGCATGACATTCAATAAGCGGAAACGCGATCCAGGTAGTTCGAAAACAAAAAACTACGATATCCATCATAATACTATGCTTGATATAATATATCAGAAGAATCGCATGACGACAGAACGTAACTTGATCGTGGACAGTAGCAGTGAAGGGTGACCCGATGTTTTCCCTGACCCTCGATGATCTTAATTTTTGCACTCCATGGGCTTTAAAACCTATTTAGTTGTCTCGTGGACGATCAATCGTGTAATCAATCAAGCACAGAATCATTCATCGGTATTTTTCAAGGTTTTGGTGTTCGATTCACGCATATTAGGTGACACCCCCATCCCCGCAACGCCAGCCAGCCTCAATTGATAATCTCTTCTACCAATTCGAAGGTAACACCGTTCGATTGCCGCAAGAACGGCTGCATAGTGCAACCCGGTCATTCTTTATTTGTCCCAATTTTACGTTACCAGAGAAAATTGTAAGCGGAAACTCTAAGACGCTAAGTTAGTCTTCAATGCTGCAAGTTGTTGAAATCATGACCTTGTTAAATAGATTCCAGTTGAGGAGCCCGTACATTTTAAGAGATTGTAATAGGAGTGATCGGTTTAGGCGGAAAGGGAAATTTCACGCGACGAACTAATTCATGGTAATTGGTAAGATAAGTTGAAGTTGGAGGTCGATTACCCACAAAACAAGACCACTATCACTTCATTAAGAAGTGAACAATTTGATGCCTTTAAAAATAGCGTCAAGATGATGCTGGATTATAAAGTGAGGCGATCCCACAAAAAGGAACTCAGAAAATAGATTTACCTTTGGGTCAGAAGATGCTGCAAAGCAGCAAGGAAAGTCCTTGAAGTAGGATAGCCACTGGTGGAAATCATCCAGTGACATAGCAGATTTCAGATGACTGCCGTGCTGAGCCAGACTGCTCCGACACATCTCCAACTCCTCATCCAGTTGGGCCATCTTCTGACACAGACTTTCGTGTTGCTCAAACAACCACGTTCTGTTTGCATCCAACGGCGCATCAGCCAATGGATAGATGTCCAGCACACGTTCCCCGATATCCTCCACCCTTGCTCTGATAACTCGGGCATCCGATTGGAGCGAATTAAGGAGGCGCTCGAGGCGTCGAAGATCTGCCAGTGTGGGGATATCGACCCAGTTATTCTGTGCAAGAATGACCAGCTTGTCCTCGATCCAGGAGATGGTGAATAGGCAGTCTTGTCCGGCGATTATGAAGGCGTTGTTGATGTTAAAATGAATACGCCGATCCTCCACGGTGTCCGCCAGTTGGTTCCAGGCGTCATTGAGGTTATTCCGTACGGAGGATACGTGGGGAAGAACAGTGGCAGTATTTTGAATTTGACCTGCGTTGGCTGCATCAATCAGGTTTGATGCTGCCTTGTTTATCTTTGTTACCTAAAGCGAAAATATCCATAAAGTACACAGTACTTCTTGCAACAATAAGAACAACGACGCCGGCACACCGACCACTTACCTGATCCGCCATCACAGTCATGTGCTGCTCCAGTTCTTCGAATCGCCTCAAAATACAAGCCAGACTCTCCTGCATCTCCCCACTGAGACCTTCCTCGTAGATGTTTCTCAAATCGACCGGTTTCAGTTTCTGCAGGAATTTACTCTTCTCCGATATCCAAGCCTCCGCTTGAGAGGCATTCTGGAGGAATCTGGCAACTGAAACTCTGTCAATAATGTCGGCCTGCTTTCGTTTAACGGCCGCCAACAGAGCATAGTAGTTTCTCGTAAGGTTGAGAGGTTTCTCGAAGAGGATCGTCTCCACGTTACAATGCAGTTCTCGTAAACGCCGAACCTTCTCTTTAACATTTGACGTGGCCTCAATCCCCGACGGGAGAGATTGGAGAGAAGAGCTTTCGGTGGCAAGAGCGTTTGCTTTGTCTTTCACGCCATCTATTGTTGGGGCAAAGGCTTCAACTGCATCCAAAAGATGCGCAGTGCGTGACGCAGCGGCTTCTAGGCTACCATGGTCCTCGATTTGTAGAATTCGGAGCTGTTCGTTTACCCAGCTTTCTGCGTCATCAATTTCGGCACTGACGATGACGTAGTCGCCTAGAAACATTGCCTTGTCTTTGAAGCTGTTCGTTAACTGAACCAGGCGATCCCACAATTGTGTCAGCTGCTGGACAGGTAAGTCCCAATTGGATCCTGCAGGTATCATATGACAAGCATCGACATCTGTCTGTTTCGAATTGAGGTCGTTTTTTAACATTTTTATTTGCCTGTTCAACCTTGTTACTGACACCGGAGTGGGGTCGACTTCGAGATTCATGATGAACTCGATTCTGGCACGAGTGTAGGTCAGAAGACGACTGACATTTGTTTCGAGTGGCAGGCAATGACGCTTAAACTCCAAGGCTCTCATTAGTTGATCCGCAATTTCGATCCATGTACCTTCAATCTCCTGGTCGCATCCGTGGCATTGGAGTAGTCGATCCACTTGAATACAGAGAACCTTTACCTCCATGTCATACGCTTCAATTGTCTTCTTAGCATATTCATGGTCTTCGGCAGTTTCCCCTATTATAACGGCGTTGATTTTGGCGTGCAGGTTGCGAGCAAATGCCATTAAATGGTCAAACGCAACGTCGCGCGAAATTCGATCAAGCTTTTCATGAAGGCCAATTCTCCGACCCTTCAGTGTTTCCAGCAGAAGAGACCACAAGGACATTATTCTTGCGCACCGGGAACTCGCATAATCCGTGCGAAAGAAGCCACACCGTTGAAATTCATTCGCGATGTGTCGAAGCAGCTGAACACGATCTTCATATGCGTATATGTCGGCTTCGAGGGCTTCGTGCTTCTTCAGGGCCACCCGGAGGTCGTGCTGAGAAGCGACAGAAGTAACTTGCTCCGCGATTTGCTGGTTTTCCTGCAGCCATGACTCCCTCATGGCACACTTTGTTTCGAATTTCGCAAAAAGCTGTTCGAGCATTTCCAGTTGCATCAACTCGTCGTTTATGGCCAGCCCGCGGGCGTGCTCTGCTTGTTCGAGAATCTCCCACGCCTTATTGATCTCAGAGACCTGAAGGGCCTGCGGGGGGTTGTAAGTTCGCATGCTTGCGGCAAACATCTCACTCCTGATTACGAAGAGAGACACTTCAATATCGCCTTTTTCATCAAATCGCGGGGGCTTTTCCTGGGTTCGGAAGTCATTGAACTCGACCAGTTGACCTTGTAGGCCAACGATACTCTGTTGAAAGCGTCTATCGTTCATTCGTTGAATGCTCAGGTGAACCCATTCAAGCAGGGAGCCGGCGCACATCTCGTAGTCCTTGACTCCATTGATGAATTTTCGAAGAAGATCGATTACTCTTTCAATGCGCCTTGCTTGGACGGTGTTAGCCTTAGCTCGTGCAAAGTAGTGATAGTATGTTACGAGGTAGGTAATAATCGATCTTCCATCTGGCTCCTCTACAATCACGTCTTCTGGGTCGAGAAGTTTTGCAACGCCGAGATACCGATCAGCTGTGTTGAATGCGAGGCGCAAGTTTCTCAGTGGTTCGTCGGTCGAGAGGCTTGCAAAATCGATGATTTCTGGAGAGTGTTTATGGATAAGCGCACAAAATGCAAGACCGTCACGCCAGCTGGTTGTAAAATTAACAACATGAACATTAGGGTAGCCTTGTGTTTTTGCCTTACACCAGAGAAGAAGTGCTTCGGTGGAATTTCGGCGAAGGCCAATTGGTTGGATAGAGCCAATGCGTCGAACTTTCTCGATGACCGATATGCTTTGTACTTGGAAGCGCAGAATGATTGTCCAAATAAGTCCAAGAATTATTCGACTATTTCCGTCAACGATATCATGCGCTCCGATATTTTCTAGATGTACGTTAAGTTTGTCTAAAAACGACAATGATTTCTCAACGTTTTCGAGACAATGAATTCGCATCCGTCCGGGGGTAGGTGTTGGCTAAAAAACGAGTAATGAAAGAAGATATATTAATATGGTACCATGTTGCAACCAGATACTGCTTCAATAAGTTTGAGCAGTGTCCGACCATCACAAAGATCAGTGAAAAGGTCATCAATTTCATGTCGACTGCTTTTCAAAAATGTGTTCGACCACTTCGTGAATGTCTTTTTCTGGATAATCTCGCGTTCCTCTTAATCTCAATTAAACTTCCATACATTTATCATACCTGTTAGAGTTTTGATTCGTGTGCATTCATACAGTTTACCACCATTAACAGATGGGTTGTGTGGACCAAATTTGTATTGCTCATACACCGGAGATTCATATCTATTGTCAGATGTCGAAACATAAAGTGGCTGTGCTAATCGTGTGTCCATGCCAGATTATAGAAAACTTTCAGAAAAACATCCTGGCTGTCATTTAATCTCCTGCTTCTAGGTGTGGCCTTAATGTTGATTGTAATTAATTCAGTTAAACAATAATACAATTTCTTTTATTCATTATAAACGTCTTAAACTTATGTATTATTTGAAACACTTTACATTTAATAGCAACAAAAGTGATATTAGCTAGGGATATTCTTTGTGTTTTAATGACTTTAGAAATGGAGGGAAAGTAAACACTAAATCGGACGTGGTGCTCAATCAGCTAATTGCAAGATATAATTATATGCTCTCTTATTTTGAAATGATAAAAAAGATCATTTAAATGAATTGATCACTCATACCTGCGCGAAAGATCTACGGAAATTTCCAACAATTCGTGCTTTGTTTTGGTTTCAAAAAGCCACGAGGGCCATCTGATAAAGGTCGATTTGTTCAATATATGTTAAAGGAAAATAGTGCGATCGGTGATGTGTCTATATCCATGTGACAGGATTTTTTGTAGAGCAATAGCTTTCATATATTTCCCGGTATTTGTGTGACTTTATTTTATCCCAAAATGCTTCTAAATTATTGGGTATTATAGACATTGAAAACTTTTATGCCCTTTATGAATGAGAATGCATCGTAGCACTCGATTCAAAGAGGCTCGATAGCGTTTCGATTTTAGAAAGACAAAAAAATAATCTGACATTGGTGCTTACATTATTCTTAATATCAATTCAATAAGAACATATAATTATATTCATAGGCCATGTTTGTTGCATAAGGACCTTTTTATAGATATGGTATTACTGAGATAAAAGAATCCTTAATAAATATTCAAAATCATGAAATCCCGTCCTGACAGGAATCTTTAAATTCGCGTTGGTGTTTATAGAAGCCGATACATTTGTTGCACTTTGATCACCGTTTTCATTTAAACGCTTCCCTATGAAAAGAATTGCCACCATTCAAATAAATTTTCACCTGATGTGGATTACACTTTGGCTTATCTTAACAAGTTTGTGATCAATTCTATTAAACGACACCAAATCGGAACGATTAACCCATATTTAGGCAACTTGTATGTGAATGCCACGTATGCGCTATACAAGTGGGACAGACGTGTTGTGACAACCCGATACGGACGCGCCTCCTTTCAAATCCTCCTTCCTGGAAATTGGACCGTATGTATTTTTTGATTCACTAATTTCTATTTTTAACATATATCTTTCGGCCTGACGGACTTTATCTTAATTAAGCATAATCCGTTTTGTGACTTCAAAACAACGTGCCGTCTTTTCTGTAAGAAAAAGGATTTCTCAGGCGTTCTTTCTCTTTCATTTAGAGAGGTTGGCTCAACCGCTTGGAATTCAAAATGATTAACAACACCTGCACCTTTCCCAAGTGGTCTCAACTAAAACCATTAATATGCCTTCGTACAGAAGGTAAACATAGCAAATTCGAAGGGACTCTGATTTTCTGAAGTGACACCCGGTTTAGCATACAAAATTCGAGTGGTCTTGCCTCACGTTAAAGGTCTACGCTTGATGGGCTTCTATGATAAAAACGTTGACGGCAGCCGTTTTCAACTGCTTACGGTCTACTTTGCCCCATATAGCTACTGGTTACCAAACAGAGAAGGTAATTTGCCTAATCACTTTATAAATAAATGCACATTACTGAACATCTCGCCACTATCTTTGTTTCATTCTATATTTAGGCGACGTACAAATCTTTCCGACGTTTCCTTTCGTACGATATATTGGTGACAGGGATAGCGAAGATATCGTTTGCGCGACAAAAGGTAAAACGTATTACAATGAAGGTCGATCGATACCTGTTCCAGTAGGACATAATAACCCACATACATTCATTAGAATTACTTTCTTGCAAATGGCCACCTTCATTGTTTTAATACATCCTGGACAGAGGAAGTTCTTTGTGGTACGTAAAGAGCCTTTATACACGTTAAGGGGACAATTTTTCGCGTCGAATTTTATTCAATCATCAATATCTAGGAGAGAACACCTACGATGAATACACTGATTTAACCACGCGGAAAGTTACAGTTTTACGGGTGCCAGAACGCCGTTACGCCCACTATGCTTGCATCGGATCTCCTGACCCTGTGGCCGTCACTATTGACTGGCAGTCAAACGGTATGTCTCTGTCGTAATAAGCAGTGTTACAATTGTGGTGACGCATGTGTTATAGCTGATGCCAGTGCCTATAACATATGTTAAATTTGTAGAATTAAAGTAACTTTGTGTTACTGAAGTAATCCCAACCTACTGTAGAAGTTGTAGAAGTGTATTTGTAGAGTGATTTGCTGGAGAAACACAAAAAACAAGCGACATTTTACGAAACGGAACAGCTATCCATACCCATGACTAGCGACCGGATACATCGGTTCATAAGAATTCAAAGTTCAGGTTCACTAAACAACTTACTATCAGTTAAAAATCCCAAAGTTGAAAATTCTAAAAACCGATGTAATGATGATAACGCCACTGTAATAACACTCTGGGAGTAACGTAATGATAATGGAGTTTAATTACACAGAAAACTGTTTTCATCCATCTATTTTTAGGCCCAGAAATTGGCTCGCCTTAAAGGACCCACAAATTTGCAAATTTTCAATTTTTATTTACCGTTTTCACCCAAACAACGGTTTATTTTGATTACTAAATAAATTTGACATCAGATATTTTCGCATGCACAATACTTTTACGAATACAAATGAATACTAAGATCATTAATATGAGGTCGAAAAGTGTTATGGCTGTCAAGCCGTTTTAATAAAGTAAAATAATATGATATTTGTTAGTGTCGGCTGTCAATTATAAATTAATTTTCCAAATCAATGTTTGCAAATTGCACTGTTTTACATTGTATTCGTGCACGCTTCCTTCACATTTCGATATCGATCGTCAGCCGTGAACATCTGACAGTATTCGTTTAGAGCCGTTAAGCAGAGTGTACAGTTAGTGTATTTTCATTAATAATCTGTGTCGTAAAAAACAGAATATCGATGTCGAGTATTAAGCATTCGACAAGATATGTCTTTCTGCGCCCCGATTAACATTCTTTGCGACTGACCTACATGTCCAAAGGCAATTCAATGAAGTAGCACTTGAGACCGCATTACTGTTAAATCGTAATCTGATTCGTTGTAAAATTAAACACGGCAATGGGAGATCGCAAGCATGGCGCACACGAATTAGAAAGTGTGACATGAATGAACAAAGTTTTCAGGGTCACGACAGTGATCGCCCGCAGACTCTACGTCCATAGTGGTGGGGGGGGGGTTAACAAATACGATGGCTCATGGGGGCCTAATTCGAATTGTTCAGCATCCGAGACTGCTGTAAACGGAGTCATGCGATGACAGGCGCCGAGGAAGACTATAAGTCGGTTTCAAATTATCCGGATCAGTCGTATCGTCCAATGGGAGTCGTCTGCATTGCAGCATGGTTACCACAAAGCCATCAAAGATGCTTGGCCAATTTAGCGTCAGACATAAAATGCCTACTTGTTAATCACGTCAATGGAGGATCGTAAACATGGCGAAAGTTACTCAATGTAATTAAAATAATCCCCGCGAGGGAAGACTGTTATGCCCAACAAAATAGAGTACCCAAATCGTAGAAGACCCCTTAGAGAATCGGAGAATTCATAAATGACCTCGGGACTTTGTGTGAGGACTTTCGAAGAACTTTCATTCTTGCTTTCTGGTGGTGTCTTGTGCCTGAGGACTGTGGTAGTATTATATGGAGGGTTGAATTAACCCTGAATATAGAATAGACGAATTGTCTGTAATATCGGTATAACCCAAATAGCCAACCGAGACCTTCAACGAATGAAGACACGTGCAGCAACCCGAAATTGTATATTCGTAAAAGTGACGTACAAACGTCAGTATAGAAAAACACAATTAATAGTTAAAGTTAGCAATCACCACAGGACACATCTGCTTTATGGAGGCCACGGATTGCAGCTTCCCGGGAACTGCGATTGGATGTCGTGAGGTCAATTTAGTATAATTGCATCAGTGGTACCACGGGGACAAAAACGATAAGCATTTGAATTTAAACGACTAAAAGGGATACATTAGTGGTAATTATTCATGAATATACAGGAGGCATGCTTTTGCATGCGATTAAAAGATTTATCCGCGTATTGCTTCTTTTGTAGCTATCTTTTCCGATGTAAATAAATTTAAGTTCGAAAAAAATCCGAAACGGAAAAAAAACATTATTAGAAAGATTGTATGGAGACGCTTTTGTTTGCGAGCATGTAAAATAAGTCTATATAAACACAGCTGACGAGGTAAACTCCCCTGAAAGCGGAATAAAAACCCAAACTTCGAGACTGTTAACTTAATTCTAAAATAAACGGGTAAACGAGAGGATAAAACTGTCGGTGAAAATATGCGGCAGATTCGACTGCCATTATTAATTGTTGATCTTTAAGTCGCCAGATGCAGCAGAACTATACCTAAGAAAGCGTGATAATTGAGCTCCGTGCTTTTCACATGATGCGTGTTAAAAAATCGATAAAAGGCCTTCTAGAATAAATTATTCTAGCGCACACGAAGGCGTTTCTTGGCTGCCAATCGGCTTTGTGTTTCGCGCGAGCTGCACTGTTTGTCATTAATAGACGATCAAATCGATTCGTATTCTAATTGTTCAGTAGCACATCTCGCCGTTCGAATCAACTCAGACAGCAATATCGTTCATCCACAATATATTTATAATGACAACAAAAGAAGCAATTTTTCAATAAACCTGCATAAATGGAATTTTTATGTTGATGCAACCGAGAGGTCTGCAGTTCAACTCGCCTAGGATTTTTTCATCTTTATAGAAACACCCTTTGGTGTTAGCTTCGACAAACTTGAAGACCGCTTTCAAAATAATTTCTGCAACCGCACATTGTGGTTGATTGCTTCTGCAGGGACGTTGTAACCCACTCGTTTTGGTGTGACTCATTTGTCAAGTGGATCGCGCTACCATTAACGACCTTTAATCTGTAGCGACTTATGTTAAAGCGGATTATCGTACAGACGTGGGCTTATGCTTTTTATTTAACCGGGATTTAAATTTAACTCATTTATTTTTCGGTTTGTGCCGTGAAATTAAAATTTATGCGATAATTTGAAAGAAGCACGAAACTCCCATAGATGGGGAGACATTCCCGATTATCATAAAATGCCAATATACTAGTATTCCGTTCGCACGTCTTTTGCAGAATCTTCAAGCTCGTAACTGCAGGAACACACGCTTTCAGTATATTCTTATTCAAAATAAGTGAAACGGAACGGCGAGGGAAATGACGGTATAAAAGGGAACAACCTACTCACCAATTCGTCCTTCAAGGGGAACAAACATATGGAAGCCCAGTTTAAGTGGTGGAAGGCCCGTGAGTCGGCTAGTCTCCATTAGGTAGGACAAGAATCCGATGTTTTTTGTTGAAGCGTGTGGTTTGGTGTAAGACAGGGTTAGGGCAATCAAGACTGTCTTATTAGGAGGTTGGGTGTCCCATGACACGCCCGATCTATCGGTCGCGTACTCGACATGTTTGAATGTGTTGGCTTACGGCTACCGCCTACGTCTGATTAAACGCTAAACAAAAGAATTGCACATTATAAATTATTCATGTTGGAATCTCTCAAATCTACCTGCTAAAGGACCACGATAATGTTAAGCATGGTTTAGGAAGCAATCGCTGTGTCGTTCCTATAGGTCACCACAGCTAAAACATTATGAACGACTATGAGTGCTCTAGAATGATCCATTCTCGCACGGTAATATATCTTTTTGATTGATTGCTCTACATATACGTCGTCTGTAGTTATACACTTCGTACAAAACGTGTTGACTTCTTTTTGGGTTCCCATAACAGCGTCATGATTGATTTGCTAATAGTTGCGCTGCCCAGAGAATTCTTTCCAATGGCATTCAGTTATTCCTCCAACTCATTTATTTATGTAACAAAATAGCAACGATGTGACAAAGAATTGCACTTCCAAACGAAACGGCACTTGTATGCCGGTCAGATGTGCGTAAACCGCATGACAGCGGGTTTAAAGAGTAGAGTTTGGCTAATTAACTAATCAGAAATGACTGGCAAAATTGGTTAAGATAAGTAAGTAGTGAATTCCTGAAGGTTTGTGGGCGATTTCAGTTCACGATTGCGAGCAGATATTTCTTGTAGTCACCCGAGGTGTCCCCCTCAATCATTTGCACCAGGTTCTTTTTGTAGGTGTTGTCAAACAGTTCTTTTAGCCGGGCAAGATTCTGCTATAATGAAAATAAGGTGTCAGGTTAAGCCGACATCACCGGGTGTGGGTTTTCTATTTTTTTTTCGTGAGAGAATGAGTCCCACCCCCCCCTCCCCCGAAGAGGTGAAAGTGGCCGCTGCATCATCCAACACCTCAACAACACAAGGAGTCTGCCACACCGGGAACTCCACTTTGCGCCACGTAGCCTCCATGTCATTGGATTATATGCCAAATTCGCTATGCCCGCCTGTGAGATTGGGTTTGTCCGATGGGAAGACCAGAAGCAAGTTTAAAGTAAACCGTATAACTACCTCGGAGTGCGACATAATAATTCGGATGAGACTGTCGTCATTCGTTCCTGCCCCTTTCATGCTCCTGTAAAGCATTTCGGCCACCGTCGCATCCACATTGATCGCCGTCTCCACTGAAATGCATACAGAATACTAATGAACACACACGTTTTAAACGACCCAATAAAGACGCGTGAATGAAGCGTATTCAGGCAAGGAGCAAAGGACACTTGTTGGTCAACACCGCAGCGTCATTTGCACCGCGACTGTAAAGATACGTCAAATGTGGTGGATAAAACTTACTTATGCGCGTAAGAGCCAGTTTGTAATCGCGCGAAGTCTCCTTGCTGATGGCTTTGATGAGATCGTGACCGTGTTCCTGCAACACAACAAAATGCTCTCTTAAAGCGTCCAAATTAGCCGACAGGGTTAAATATATCGCCTTGGGCAGGTCTTACCTCAATGTACATTTCGTTAATCATGCGTAACTGCTCCCAGCTTCGTGTAACGAAAATTCGCGTAAATGTTGCTTCGTCAGTACCCAGGTGTCTATAGAATGAAGAAAAGGCGAATGAGCGGGTTCGTTTAAGTATCTATCCTCCAGCCAGTGATGGCTTCCCGATAACTGTTTCCACGTGATACGCTTGCAATCGATCCCCATGCTCTGTTCTCTGCCTTAATGGTGACATGGGGCTCACCGAATGGTTTCTTTGCTTCGGAAAAGAGCGATTGCGTAGGCGCGCGCATTCCCGTGGCAATCTTCCTTAAAATCCCGTTGATGCTGTCACACCGCCCGAACTCACAGAAAACTGTATCTTCTCGGGCTATTGAACATCAACTTACGCTTCCCCGCCCTCATACAGTTCGCTGCAATCCTGCCTGGCTAGGTCAGGATCGCAACGCTCCTCGCGGTTTGCTTGAAGGAGGGCGATGAGAATGTTCTCGAAGTTTCCAGATGTGTCTTGCCTCACATCTTCTTCTAAGTTGCGTAGTGCCGCTACATTGAGAGACAAGAAAAACGTTAGAGGGTTCACATCTGCCATTCTAGCTGTTGATAACCATCGAATAACTCACCGTCTTTCTTGTTCTCCTTCAAAACTTGAAAATAAGACGGAAACATTAGATAAAAATCTATATTCATATCCATACAGGCACTGTTGAAATAAGTAATTTTCTCCACTTACCGTGTTGATATGCCTTTTTGATGGCTTTGATTTGGTGATTAGTTGACGTACACAGGACATCCACGAGCATCTCTTCGTCAGTTCCAGGTCGATCAATCGCCTTGAAAAGCGCACAAGCGTTCACATAGGCCCAATCCCCGAACGACCAGAGGATGGACTGTCTAAAATTGCCGCTCAGTTCGCTGCGTAGTTCCTTTTTAAGATCCTAGAGAACAAAGGACAATTATCACCGAAATCCGTAGATATCAGGCCATTCGGCGAGTCTTTTTGGTGTGTACGCTTCCTACAAAGTTTACTACTAGACTTTTCAGACGTATTTTAGGCAACGAAAATAATGAATGCTGAACATTATTACTATGCGTTGCTCCTGACTATTTGGTTACGATATTGACTTATAGAAGTCACAACCGATGCTCATTAAAGAGGTTATAGAAAAGGTTGCACTCTGTCGGCAGTCAATCGTATTCACATATAATAGCTGCATCGTTTCAATTAATATAAATTCGTATTCCTGTGTTAGCTTAGTTTCGGGCATACCTGTCCAAACAGAGATTTGAACGATTCCGCAATTCGGCATCTCTGTTTTGAAGTTCGATACGCCAGTATATCAATGATGGCTTTCTCGTCAGTGCCTTGAACACAAGAAAACGAAACCAACCTTCAGTAAGAATTATAAAACCATGCAACACGAATAATGCAAGACCTACCGAGTCCCTTCATTGCCTTCTGAAGGTCGTTAGCATCGATTTCTGGATCGAAATCTCGTCCTTCCTTTACAGTTGCCATTTATTTGCTGGAAAAAACAAAGACGCTGAGGTATTTAAGTTTATAAATTGACTGATTTATTCAATAGCATCCCGACTAGCTTACCCTGTACGTGTTTCGTTCTTCTATAGGGTGTGCTGATTTGAATCCTTTTAAATAGGCCTGTGTGGGTGTGTTTGAGGTCATGGGGCTGTGTTTTAGTTAGTCCGTGTGAAGCGCGGTCTTATGTGTGCCCCCACGCTCACACCCAACCCCCCCCAAAACTGCTACCATTTTTGAGTGGATTTTAGGGCTTCTTTAAGTTGTGTAGCATGTCAGATCAAAGAATGGCGAAAAAATGATACCGTTTCTGGTTGGCTGTTATGACTTAACAAAATTCGTTTACAAACTGCGTATGTTAAGGCATCATTTATCGTAATTATGGTAATCGATGCACTAAGATCACGTGGATCAAAATATTCAACATCAAAGAGTTATAATCGTACATATATAAACCGTCTATGGGTTCCTGCTTCACCTCTTCTGGGGAAACAAAAACCGATACGAAATGCAGGCTTTCGTGGTGGAAATCAACGGCATAGCTTCCGCATTTGCCGAAGAGATTTCCACGGAGACAGAATCCCCCAACATACGAGAAACGAGCAGAAAACGGCTCGTTAAATTGTGAATCCGTAAGGCACAATTCCATTCAAATATAACCTTAAAAAATCAGGCATTTCAATTAAATTCCTTATTGGATACCTACGAAATTCTTTTCTAGCTTGCGTTAAAAGATGCCCGATTTAATTTTCGAGCATATAAATCGATCGCAGATTAAAAAATCGAATTTTATATTCAACTACTCGAATCATGAAGGTACACCGTAAATTTAGCGTTCACCTTTATGATGTTTATCAAAATACAGCGCTTTGCCAATGGAACTGAGAGCACCGATTTTTAAAAGACCTTATGTTCCCTACAACTAAGACACTGTTGAGAAGTCTGCTTTAATTAGTTTCTACATGATACCTTCCAACATCGTTCTATCAATATACTACTCTCTAGCATAACACCCGTGCCTGCCATTGGGATTATTTTTCTCATTTTATGTTTAAAAGCATTTCCGGAATGCCTTATGCAACTGTGCGTTGCTCACATATCGATCGTCGTTCTTCAATGTGCACTTTTTTCTTTAAAGCTGATTTCTATTTTTCGGTTTACTGAGTGTAATTGATCCGTGTGCAACCTAGGTTTACGTGCCAATTTTGTTTCCACGAATTGGCACCAGCGCATTTTTATCGCTTAACTAAATAGGCTGGCATTTTAAACCGAGATCGGTACCCTGACTTATTTCAGAACTGTCTCAAATAAGAATCCCGGCATTATTGAATACTTGGATATTTGTGATCCGAAATACCACTTAAATATTCTATTTAATCAGAGAAAACTGAGTCTGTCTCAATTGTGATGTGTCCTTGGGGTTGGTCGAATCCCGAGAATCACAAAATTGGATAATTAATGAGATTCCTGTTAACCGATTCAAAGTTGCACGCGAAGCCCTATAGATTTTCAGCCACCCTTTAGCCTGTGGTGACCGATATCAAACTCAAGAGTGAACAGATTATATGAACTCAACTCACAAAGGATAATAAATAAATAGGGGAAGTAAGGAATCATCCAGAAACAGGCTTCTTATACAACTCGAATAGTGGGATTGATAGTGCTTCAGGTCAATTTTCCGTTTTCTCCTAACGATACATTCGTCCGTTTTATGAAGAGAAATATACAGGCTAATGTATTCGTTAAATCTAGGGTGTTCGATCGCTCGAATCCAGTTAAACCACGCGATGTACAAAGTTCGCCATTATTGGAAACATCAATCAGCATTTTTGATCTTTGGACAGTAAATTTGTCTGAACTTTGCTCATCGGTTTCAAAATCCAAAGTTTAATTACCCCATGTTTGTCACTGTTACCACGGTTGTGGTGACAGGCTGACTCTGTGGTCTGGTTTGAATGAGAATGCTCAAATTCAATTACATCAAAGTGGCCCTTTCTTGTTTACGAGATATTTAAATTAGATTAACACCGCTTCATATGAAGCCGTGTGAAATCAAACGGCATGTCGAAAATGTGTGACAAAATCGGTGTGTGCCTAGTTTGTAGAAATCTTTCTAAACCACAAAACCCGATTTGCATCTACCGCAAGATAGGACATCGCTGTTATGTTAACACAAAGAAACCACTAACCGTTGTCAACATTCAATAATATTTGGGAAAGCCAATTTCTTTTTATAAGCTGAGCATCCCAATTGAAACAAAGAAATGTGTTTTCCCACAATTAAATGTTATTCTCACTCATAAATCGTGTTCTTCTCGATGTGACATACCGAAAACTCGGATTATTGTAGAACAGAGCTAAATACTACTGTAGGCACTTAATAAGTACTATCAGCTGTCATATCACAAAACCCATTTTTTTTATAATAAGCTTACTGTAGAACGATGCTAAATACTACTGTTAGCACTTAATAAGTAGC
The DNA here is from genome assembly GCA_028672205.1 of Proteocephalus fallax. Taxonomy (NCBI): domain Eukaryota; kingdom Metazoa; phylum Platyhelminthes; class Cestoda; order Proteocephalidea; family Proteocephalidae; genus Proteocephalus; species Proteocephalus fallax. The sequence continues at coordinate 54,602 of JAPUBX010004026.1, read as the reverse complement.
ACCAGCTGTCACATCACAAATCAGTGCATTGGCGACCTACAAAAGGGAGTCATGAATTTGGAACCTGCATTCTATTAGACGCAGTCCCAACCCTTTTAATTGAAGATGAATGACTAAAGTCAATTTGCGAAAACAACCACAGGCGTAAGATAGTTCATACAAGAGTAGCCTAGAGCGCCAATTGGATGATTAACAACTCGATTATGAATACTGGGTTCCGAAATATTCTTTGGCAAAACCAAAACGAAAAGATGTGAGATTTCGTTTTAAATTCTGTTCTATTGGTGGGAATTATGATGGCGGATGTTGTTGTCAACTTGAGGATGGCCAACCGAGGAGTATCCGGTGGGCAGAGGCGGCAGGAGTGGCCTCAATCCATGGATACCAGAGACCTGTCCCCTCCATCACGGAGTATATTCGTAACATTCAAAGCCAGGAATAAAAGATGACGACTGTGGGTGGGTGGGTGGTTTTCCTGATGCCCGAGAAGGTGAAAACTGGTGAAATTTGCGAATAATGGGGATCAGAGGTCGGAACATTGGAGGGGAGCAGAATATAAAGTGGGGGATGATGCTGTCATGCACGAAGGCTACAATATGGTACCACGAAGCAGAGACCACGGCCTTTCACTCTTGGACAAGCCACTGTTGAACTTTGATTCCGGAGGCGACATTGCGGTGAGAGGCAATCGGCGTTGGGCAAACATCCGCTCCCAAAGAACGTTTGATGGCGATTCACTTTGATGCGCTCGGATGCGGACCGTTCGCAGAAAACCACTGCAACATCTCACTTATTGCCTGGCCTGGCTATTCGTCCGGCCGCCATTGTACGGGGAAAGGTGGCCCGCGTATTTTACGGCAGTCAAGCGATCGGGAACCGCATTGTAGAGGTGCAATAATTGAACAAAATGGAGAGACCAGTTCGCCTTGGGGCACACTCCATTTATTCGACTCGGCTCGACTCCCATGTCAGGCCACCAAAACTAAACCTGTCGTATCGGCGTCGCCAGTAATCCAGCGAATTGGTGGCTGTCGGATTGCGGAAACCGGCTGCTGCGTCCTCGGCAATTTCGCCAGCCAGAGTTCCGCGTGTGGCAGTCCCTGTGTGGTGGTTAAGTGGTTCATAATACAGCAACACTGCGCCACCCCGTTAACGGAATTATCTATTGTTCTTTCATAGATCATTTGAAACTAGGATTATGCTCCCCAGTAATTTTCCGCGGCCTTAAATGTTATGACTTTTTAACCCTCCGTAGGCTTTTTTAAATAATCTCGTTTTCTAGTGGCCTGCCTATACTATCCATTCAAGAGATCATAGTTCAACGCCACTTCAATATTTGTTGACTAATCGCAGCTCCCATCCCCTCTTTTCAAGTTCATCCAAGTATTAATCTCTTCGACCAATGCGTAGGCTATTACGTTCAATACCCACAAAAACGGCGGCATATCGCAATTCGGTCATTCCTTATTTGCCCCGATTTTTAGTTTCACCAGAGCAGGTGAACCAGATACTAAAAGACAATTTTCGCATCTATTACTTGTCATACAATATTGTTTTATGCTGAACGTTTTGGTCCTCGTGACCTCAATAAAGCCACAACAATTATTATTATTATTAAAGACTCATGAAAATCCGAAAAATTAGAGACATAAAAAATTCTATTTCCACATTCTATTCGTGTAATAATAGTACGATGCATGATTTGTTAAGAGGTTCCTTTGGACTCGATTTTATAAATATAAAAATTCGGATTTATTTTCGAATCACCTTCTCTTTGATATTCCGAAGATCGAACTTAAACATTCAATGGATAATTTCGAAATGCTGGTTTTGAGAAGCCTAAAAAATGCCGACAAGACCCATGTCCTAACCATATTTGCTTGGAGTGGTCATATTTTTGTTTTAAATGGTGCTTTTCCGAACGAACACACCAAGCGCATTGACGCATTTGGTTTTTGAGCCGAAATCCACGAATGCTTAATGCATGTAGCCGTTGGTAAATTTGATCAAAGCCGACACGAATTATTGCCCACAACGTGGCACCCTCTATTTATGTACCCCTACCAATCACTAGGCATATCAGCGTTGGCTCGTTAGCGATTTTTCATTCTGGATTAGTTTGGCTTTCATGTTTCTTAAAGGGCTCAGCTTCGGCACTTCGGGTTACGGAACATTACGGAACAACAGGTTTATGACGCTCGTGAGGCTAGGAATCAGAATAGAATCGATCCATTCTATAAGACTTAGCGCTAGGTGATTCAGAAAATGTATCGCTTCGCAAACTATTGCGATTTTAAATCGCTAATCCAGTCACCTTGGCTCAAGTTGGTGCCTCCGCTCACACACATCTTTTCCGTGTTCATTGGCATGCTCCAACTGGTGCCACACGACCACCAGGGCTCCACCAATCCAAACGACACATGAAACTCCATATAACAATCGTGAACGGTTGATCACACACCCTAATTGAGTGCGCGTCAAAGAAGTAAGTTAAAAGTTCTGCCATCAACGAGGTTGCTTTTTCTCGAGCGTTTGAATCGATAAATACAATTGATTACAATGCTGTAGTGAACACAAATATCACAGTGGCATCGGTTGGGAGCTCAAAATTTAGTCCAATCCTGAGTCTTACATTTCCAGACATAGGCACGCATATTGCTGTGATTCCGAAGGCTGATTAATTGTTTTGGGCACATAATTCTCTATCTTAGCTAATAGTAAATGTTCGCTATGGCTCGTATCTTGTGTCAAAAGTGGATTTAATTTTTATTAATGGTATGTTTACTTTTACCACAGACAAAGCAATGGCAACAGTTCAGCCCGCCCGTTCTATTGATGCGAACCAGGATGCCCAAACTCTTGAGAAAGCGATGAAAGGCCTCGGTAAGTCGGGCGTCAACAAACCATTTCCCCACGCAAATTGGATGGTTTTGATCGCGAGAAAGTGACATCTGATTTAATCACTTACTTATCGCTCGCTCTCTCACTCTGCAGGTACCGACGAGCAGGAAATCATTGATCTGCTCTCAAAGAGGTCCGTTCAGCAGAGACAGGCAATCGCGGCGGCCTACAAGGCCGCTTTTGGCAAGGTAAGATTGCTGTCCAAGAGGCTGCCTTGTGTCGACTAAAATGCGTCCCACGCGACCTTGATTGCTTTTTTGAACATTGAAGGACCTTAAAGATCGCCTAAAGAGCGAATTGAGCAGCCATTTTCGGCGCGCCGTACTCTACTCCTTCTATGATCAGCATCACGTCAACGCAAGAGCCTGCTACAAGGCGATGAAGGGGGCTGGCACTGATGAAAAGATTCTCGTAGACGTCATATGCTCCGCCGATCCCAACGAAATCGAAGCTCTTAAACGGGCCTATTGTGATGGTAATTTAATTTATAGATTTCGGGCAGCATTTGTCGTTTTTTATTAATCTATCTCCACGAAGAAGGCTGCTTGCTGAAATTAAATATATTTTTTTGTTGAATAAATAAAGCAACATCATCAGAATTTAGGGGGTTTCATTTCCATCGAATGTTTAATTTATTGGACGAGCGTGACATAGGACATATTGACACCGCAAAAGAATATTTGTCACGAACGGGTATCTTTTACTTACTTTCCGCACTCATTTTATTCTTTCTTATAGTCTTGATGGAAGAAAAGCAAAACTGTAAGTCGTGAAGCGAACTAGAATAATTCCATGTTTTTGTAAAAGATATAAATGATGTTTTTTATAAGTAACATTTTAAAGACTAGCATAATTTCAATAACTCATTATTTCCCACTGGTAACATCACACTTTAGGTTGAGTTATATTGCATAGATCATTGTTCATTGGTCTGAACCATCGTAAATGCACACGGGATTCAATGGATGGCTCAGATTGTACAAGCAACGCGCAAATCCGGCCTTTGAAAGACCCCGTCCATAAAGCGCGCCAAAAACATTAACACTTAAATTGATACTTGATAAGATTCCTGGTTCAAATAATGGTGTTGTTGAGTTCAAAAATGTCCTTTTCATTCAGCAATGCGTCGGAATCTGGAGGTCGACGTTAAAAAAGACGTGAGCGGTGATTTCGAGAAACTTCTAGTTGCTCTTCTTCAAGGAAAACGTGAAACTGAAATCAACGAAAAAACCCTGAATTCTGATGTGGAAGCGCTTCACAAAGGAGGCGAAGCGTAAGCAAAAACAATGAGAATTCGTGTTTCATTGATTTTGAATGCATTTAATATTCACTATTTTATTTACTATCATAAACCTTCTTGTGTAACCGTGTTGTGTTTTTCGTTTTTAGAAAAATGGGTACCGATGAATCGGTCTTCACAAAATTATTTGCCAACAGAAGTTATGCGGCCCTTTGTCGACTAAATCAAATTTACGCACAGGTACGCTTACCACAAAGTGTGACTCTAAACTTTATTTAGCAATTCGGAAATGATCTTTTCAAAGCTGTGGAAAAGGAAACCTCCGGAGATTACAAAGACAGTCTCATTACGATCTGTATGTTGTTATACATGTTCAAATGTTTAAATTATTTATCGCCATTTGATTAACCTTATTTTCGTTTTTAGTGAAAACGGCTCACAATAAGAACGAATGCATAGCTGATATGCTTTATGATAGCATGGCAGGCGCGGGAACTCATGATGATAGTCTAATTCGCATAATTATGGCGTATTCAGAGGTGAAGACACCATTTTTTGATGCCGATGTTCAGTAAATCTTATTGAAATCGTCTCATCTGGTAAATCCGGTATATATTTTAGACAACCCTCGGTGTGATTCGCGGCGAATTCAATAACAAGTACTCCAAGAAGCCATTGGCAACTATGGTAAAAGAAGACACATCTGGAGATTACGAAAAATTCCTCCTTGCGATCCTCGGGGAGCAGTAGATACAGAATGAATAGAATATCGACAAATTATTTAATCTCAATATAGTGAATGTTATACAACATTTTGGTTCTCTTGGGTTCTCAATTTTGGTAAATTGTTTTTGATTCTAGATTATCATTGAAATGAATAAATAAACATTAACCAATTCAAGCGAATTCGTAGACCTATGGCACATAATGACCATACGTGTCGTTTTAATTGCGGTTTGCAGCCACTGAGTAGATAAACATACGAACTTGTTGGTTTTTAAAGGTTTATATCGGTTATATTACTAAATTCCAATAAAGAGGCTTGAGAAAATTTTCACTTTCGCAGTGTGGACATAAAAGTGAGGAATCGGGTTAGAAAACTTATCCCGACTACATTAATGTGTTCCTTATGCCCGTTATGTAAGTTTCCTCGGAGTTCCGTGTATGAGACTGAGTACGTAGGTGATAAATTGGTCAAAATGTAAAGGGAGGGTAGTAAACAATATATCAATGAATCAAAATCCATTCGCTAAATGTATACAATCGAACAAATAAACCGAGATATTGTTACTTTATTTTTTAGTTCGTAAAGACTGGTAAGCCCCCAAAACGTATCTCTGATTAAAAAACGCATTATAACACGACTGAGTTATAAAAATAAAGACGGGTAGAACAAATTCTACCTGCCAGTGTTTATCGTCGTTGGCTTATGTTTCGATGAGAAATTAAAACTTTCATTTGTTAGTGCGTTTTTGATAGGGCCTTTCTATGGCCGCCATTTCCCCTTTGCCAAAGTTTATATACTTCCTTGGTTGGATTGACCTTTCTTGCAAATTTACCTTGATGTTAATTCCTTTATTCTTAACGTATTCTGCATTTTCTATGAATAATCGTCATTTCCTGTGGCAGTTTTGTTTATTGTAAATATAAATACTGAACATTTTGGTCCTTTTGACCTTAATAAAGCAAATATTATTATTATTAAGTGCTCGCCTGGAAACATACAGCCGCAATACTTATGTGATATTGTTCTACAATACCCAGGTCTATAATTTTTTCGACATATTAACAGAATACGTTTGCATTCACGCATTAAATCGCTCATTATTATTCACTTAAATATCGGATAACCCTGGACGCATAGAATTTCACCTTGACGTTAATTGAATGGATATTGTATGACTGACAGTGTATTTTCGAGCGCATATGAATCTTGAAGAACAATTTATTATAACATTCTCACCATTATGTTTTAACTATTTCAATAGTTTCTTCAACTGCTTATCAAAATTTCAAAAGGTTTGAAATTATAAGACAAGTTACCCTTTTAGGAAACCGGTGTTATCTATGCTATCAAGAAGCACAAGCATTTGCTCGGGGGCACAGAGATCGCTACAAATTTAACGTATGAGTATTTGCGCCTGACCTGTTCTCATCACCAATCCGCCTTGGAGAATTCCAGTGAGTGCAAGTCTCGGAGGTCTGTCTTATCCTTCAATACGCTAGTTCATAACCTCGTAGACTTTTAGATAATTACTGTCCATCATACATTGAGCTATGTGTTTATGATAACCAACTGAAAGTAATTTCTTATGATATGGTACATCGTCCATCGTTTGAGCTCAAAGCAAACACCGCACGCATGATTGAACCTTTGCAAGAAAAAGAAGACGAGGAAAGCAATTGTGTGTTGTTTACAATTCTAACTCATTCTCTATCAGATGGTTTATCTGGGTTCGATTTAACATCAGACTTCATGCAATTTTTCGACAACAACTCGTTTTCCTCGTTCGACCAGTTGAACGAAAAGCTGCATGATTTTGAAAATGTAAGCCACACCATATCAATTGAAATGTTTAGGCTACTGGTGCCCTATATGTGAAGCTCAACTCCAAACGCTTCCCAGAAGGTCATGCGAACCGCACCTCTCTGATATATAGCAATATAAAGTATGTGTGTTATCATTATGGTACGCGTATTAGCTCAGCAACCAAGCGAACAAATCAGAGGTATTGATATTTTATTTTACAAAATAATTTTCCTAGGACCTCAAAACTCGGCTGCAGTTCGCAAATATGGATCAGTTCTTCCCACGGCCAACTGGCCGTAGTAAACTATGATATGAGACACAATCATCCCGTAACCTCAGAATCTGCTCGCTTATATCCGCGCAACCGTCGTCTTGGTAAAAAAGAGCAAGAAACCGTCAATAAGCTTCTTCGCCTTCCGTATGACAACGGAGCTGTTCAAGATATTATAAAGAGTAACTTCTTATATTTAAAATCTTGAATGCAATGTCTAGGGCAATTTGGGAAGATGTGCACTAAAGCCGACCTCAAAAATATGCGCCGACGTTTAAAAAAAACAGACTCCGATGGACAGAGTGAATTCTCCAGCGACGAAAAAGCTCCTCCCAGTCGTACTCAAGAATTGAATGCCGTCTTCAGAACTATACGAGATGCCGCCGATACCTCATCCGATGATGTGTTCTCCCAGAACCTTGCCTCCTTGAAATCCATCTCCGTACAGTGGAAATCAGGACGGATCGCCAATGTATCTGAGGAGATTCCTAGTGGATCTGATCGAAACTCTGCCTACCAGAACGTCTTTACGGAAGATGGAACACCGGAGATACTTATTGAGTATAGTTCTCCACATTCCTATCTTATGCCTGCAGACGCCCAGGAATGACGATTTTGTAAAACCCTTTTATTTTAAATAACTGTAATTTGCAGCGTAAGGCTATTGTTATTTTTAAGATTGCGTTTGAAATGCTACTTTGGGTGTTCAAACCAACCTTTGTTCTTATTTAAAAACCCTGTGGGCCTTATCACCTACACGAATAGGTTAATCAGAAACAGGAGCCAGATAACCATAATGGCAATTCCCACCCAGCCCTTAACGATCGGTCACATCAAGAAGCCTATATGACAAACCGCACCTTATACACGATACAAAAACAGCTTAAAAGGTCGGTTTTTTCACTCAAGATGTTGATTTAAAGCTAGTACAACCAACACTTTGGCAGTAGCACGATTGTGAATCAGCCGAATATTCGTTTGATGCCGATGTACGCGAGACCTGAAATTACAAAAACAACATTGAAATTCGTGGTCTTCACTCCTCATACAACGCAATTTCGGTGAACAAAAGAAAACAACTGAGATTAGCATAAAGACCCCTCCCGTCAACTCTTTTCAAGTTTATCCAAATGTAAATCTCTTAGACCAATGCGTAGGCTATAACGTTCAATACCAACAAGAACGGCGGTGTATCGCAATTCGGTCATTCCTTATTTGTCCCGATTTTTACTTCCGCCAGAGCAGTTGAAGCAGGAAATCAAAGACAATTTTCATATCTAGTATTTGTTTTATGCTGAAAGTTTTGGTCCTCGTGAGCCTCAATAAAGCCACTAAAATTATTATAATCGCCGAGCTTGCTTACGACTTCGAAACGTGGCATTTCCGAATGTAGGTGGCATAATTAGGTTCACTAGAATGCGAATCGTGAAAATTACCTGTCGCTAGTGTACCACATGTGGCAATGTAAACGATGCGAGTGTTACCCCGGTATTGCGCCTGTTGTCGAATACTCCAATAGGTAGTGTAAGCAGCCATTGCCAAGCATGCCGTTGACCCGAAAATCCGACAGCTCACACAATCCTGCTTCTCTAGAAGATCTTTGGGATTCTTTTTCTTTAACTGACAAACTTCCTCACTTTTTGTCATCCTGAAAATAATGTGTACTGATTTCACATAAGTAGAACACACGTCAGAAACTAGAACGATTGGCAGTACAATATCCAGTGTCGTTTATAGAAGAATTCGGGCATCAAAGCAACACGTCTAGATATTAACCAAACTCGACGTTATTGGAATATAATACAAATCAGCAAAAAATCTTCTATTATAAACGTTCATGCAACATGACCCTGAATTGGCACGTTTTATGGTTTGCACATACATATTCATTAGGAAAGGCGGGAATAAGCGTGTTCGTCACAAAGATGGCAAAATGTCTGTGATGATGTGTTAGGAAAAATTCAGGTGCATGATTAACTCGAATAGTTAACGGATAAGTCTGTTGTTAGGGGGTTGTGTTGTAACCCGATCTGAAGCCAATCAAGCGCAAAGGGGCATTAAACCAGACGAGGTTTCAATGAACAACTCGTTCTGTGGCGAATCATGTAAAAAAACAGATTCAAAACACGACAATTCTATTTTCGGCTGAGCAACCTCTGGGTGATTTTTCCACATCCCGGCGACGCGGGCCTTGTTAAAGGTAAATAGAAAGAAAGCAATCGCAAATATCAATGTCTACCAAAGTCTTAATTAGTCTTTCTTCCTGCTAAAACATTATGCAAAATTGCTTGATTAACACCGGCTCCGCATCGGCGAAAAGACATCATTCCTGTACTTTACGGCAGCAAGACCGTGTTGAAAATCACGCCATGCATCGTTTTTCTCAAACGCCCACTACGCATGTCTGACGCCTTGGGGTGCACAGGTGTACAAGTGATATGGTCACACCAGGAGGTACGACGAAAACCATACAGGCAGGCGAATAATACTTCTAGCGGCAAACATTGGTTCTTGATTCTAGCATTGTCTCCGGTCAAAAAAACTGTAGGAAAACAAATTTTTTAATCCGGTTTCGGGAAAATGAAGAAACGTAGGTGCTGTTCGTCATAAATCACAGCAGTGTGCAAATTGCAGATACTTATTTTCTTCTTAACGGATTGTAGGATAAGATCAAGAAAGAAAATGTGGGGTTAAGGAGAAATGTGAGGTATCACAGAGTTTGGAGTTTTCAGAATATGGATCGGATTTATCAGATTATAAAAATCATTGTCACTAGGAAAACATCACTGTTATTTTCCGTGAGCGGTAAACGAAACACGTGATAAACATCGGGGGCGTTGAATCTTAATCGATTCTAGAAAACGGAACTACAAATTGAGGATGGGCCTGCGTTAAATTAATCGTTTTTTAACTAACGATTCAATGGTGAGCGTGCGCCGTGTAATTAGACTTCGCAACGGCTTTGTTTTATCGGGTTAACAAATCACGAGTTGGAAATTGTTCACTGGCTCTGCTCATGGCTAATGCAAAACGGTCGCCCGCTAAAAACTGTAGGCGCGACCTTTGGGCATTTCAGCCGTAAAAATCAAGCAAGCTTAAAGACCCCTCTGTATTTTCATTACTCATTCGTAGTGGCGGTAAAAACGGTGCTACCAACATAAAAATTAACCCACTTTCAACAATCTAAACACAAGCCTACACATTTTGTATTCCCCCTTGAGTGGATATTCGTTGACGATAAAAATAAAATGAGTACATAAGTTCAGGTTTTGGGTAAGAGGATTATATTCAAACAACCCGATGTTTGGCCTTGAGCGCTAATGGAAACTCCAGGCCCCAATTGTGCATAAACATCTCAGTTTTCCCTATTGGCTGACGCATCACGAATCGATCAGGTCATGTGATAATTGTATATTTACGTCTGTGGTGTGTACATTACCATGACAAGCGTCAATCCACTCTTTCTCGTATGACCAATAATGCGGAAAGAACTGGACAAAGGCCATATTTGGTCCAAATTATGTGGCAATTCCACAAAACCGACAATTAAACTAAATGGGGACAAAACGAGTCACGCGACGAGTATCGACAAAAGCACAAATCGCCAAGGCCAAGCAAATCACAATACATCGTATTAATAATGTTTAAACCCGCGTGGACTGCATAGAGTAAGAGGATGAAATAGGGTCAGTAAAGTTACAATCCCGTGGCGCGCCCGTGCTATTGATATAAAGGAAACCTTTTAAGGCCTGCAAGCGACCGTAATGCGTGACCGCAGAAAAACAGCAAACACCCGTGGTGAACGAAAGACGATAAAGAACACCGATAAACCAAATTCGATACTTTAATCAACCACACGCACTTCTGATGGTTTACTCGCAAACACAGCACTTCTGCAAAATGAAAATGTATAGTGCGTAGCCAAATCGATTTATTGCATCAGTATTTACATGAGCAGGGTATTCTAATGGGATATAAATCAGGTGAATGTGATTAGGCAATTAGGGGAGTTATTGGGATAATTAGGTGGGCATCGATATGAAAAACAGAAAAGCAATATAACTGTTATATAACGTCAGGAAACCGCTTAGCAAATCAAGTGGGAAATGTTTGTGACTACTACACGAAAGTAGAAATAATTGAAGTCGCAATGTATCAGCAACAACCACTTCGGCGTTCATCATGAGAGGCACCAAGACGGATTTGATCGGGAAAATCATTAATTGTGTCAGGCTAGGCAAAATAAAATATGAATTAATTTGAAATAAAGATAGACAGAAAAAAAATTCAAGGTTTCTGAAGCAGAACCAATAATCCTGTGTATAAATTACTTCGGTTTCCTGAGCCAACGCGACACGCGCAACTTCCTGGAAAGCCTGCTTAACATTTGTGGATTCCTTCGCGCTACACTCGAAGTACGGGATATTTCCCTTAGCTTGACACCACTGCCTGGCACGACGGTCTGTTATCTATAAATATAAAATTGGTGGGTAATCAAAATATCTCCGTTAAGTTCAAGTGTGCAAATATGTAACTTACTGCTCGATTGGATAGATCGATTTTGTTGCCAATAAGAATGAATGGGAAATTCTCTGGGTCGCGTGGACTAGCTTGAATAAGAAATTCGTCTCGCCAGGAATCTAATGTTTTAAATGTGTTTGGCATTGTAACATCATAAACTAGTACACAGCAATCTGCGCCTCGGTAAAAAGCAACACCCAACGACTGAAAACGCTCCTGTCCAGCAGTATCCCAAATTTGAAGTGTAGCAACACGATCGTCAACCATTGTCTCTTTAGTGAGGAAATCAGCGCCGATTGTAGCCTTATATTGATTACTAAACCTCTGCGTGACGTATTGGTTCATTAAGGAGGTCTTCCCCACACTGAAGAGTCGAATATATAGCATTAATAATTAATAAATTGCAACTAAATTACCCGCTATCCCCAAGAATAATAACTTTAAGTAAAATCTTCTTTCTGCTTGTAGCCATAGCTCAGAAAATGGCTCAACACCAAAAAATGGAGCTATAGGAAGACTAAATGGGGATTGGTTCGTTCAAATTAATGTGAACTTTCATTTACCACAACAAACAAATTATTAATTCATTGTCATCGAAAAATAATAAAACAAAACTATAAATCACGAGTTTAATAAGGTCAAAAACTTTTATTTAAATGCCTTTCGAATGCTGGTTATTGTCAGCTTCACGCCAGCCTTTATATTCCGTATTTCATATTACCAAAAATATATATTGCCTTTAAAAAAACCGCTTTGGTATCTACCCGAAGTCAACGAAAAAAATTAATATAGGCTTGGCTTTTGTGTCCCGTAATCAGGAAATGCTTGTGGACAATGGGTTTTTTCTAAACGCAGTTGAAGACGAGTGGGAATATTTATCAACGTTGAATGTATAAACTGAAATTAGAGCGGTAACAGGCTTTATTAATTTTTAGGAAGAATTGGGTCTGTAATAACGAGTGAAAGTCAACTGTCGATTTGAAAATCGGAAGGACAAAAGATGTCCAGGTGCATTAACCATTCAAATATGTGTTTTGGATATGAGCTTATTTATGTTGTTAAGCTAAATATGTCACTGGAATTCCGCGGGTTCAGTGGTCTGAATATTATAAGTGACATTGTAGGGGCGCCTGTTAGAGGAAATAAAGCTTCTACGGAGTGTATAAATCTGCTCTCAGGGAATACGTAAAGGAGATACCATTTGATGCGTTTACCAGAATGCAGTTCACTAAAGACCACTCGATTACCTCAGTAACGGAAAGCCCGTTCTGCTAAGAATCCGCGTTGGTCTTCCGGGGACGGCATAATATCAGGTCGACGTGTATTTCATGAGTTCGGTGCAATTAAATAACCGAGGTTTAGATGTGTTACTGTTTTAACAGATGATAGAACGCTCTAAGTTTTGTAAAAAAAACTGCCGTTTTGCGAAAAAAAGGACGAGACTTCGTATCTGCCTGTAATGCCCTAGCTTAGGGAAACAATTTCCATGCCAATTAATCTACCATCCTTGCACGCTATCTTTAAGACAAACAGTTCATCGTGTTTATATGATTACGCAGAATTTTCGGTTGTAAAGACGACCGGAGCGATACTGTCATCAGCGAAATGCCGTGTATAATATAAGGATAACTCTTGAGACGACGCTAGAGATATTCTGGCCGCAGTACAAAGTATCTCGTAAGGGTGTTATTTGTGTTTAAGTTGAATGAACGTCTTTATCCGTATGGGGGTTGCCATTTGGTGGCGATACGATTTTGTGTCGAAAGTGATCGGCAACGTGATCTGACTAAGAACCACCAATTAAGATATTGTTTGAGATTTTTAGATTATGTAACTGGTCAGGTAATGGGCTAAAAATACCAGTACTGAAGTAAGTATTTCGCTTCTTCGAAGCAGTGAAACCTTAATTGAAAGAGCTGAAATCTCGTGAGTTATGTCGATGATGATGTATAAGAAACCCGTGCTTAGGGACGACTATCAACATTAGTTGCGGTTGCTTACAAGAAAGTTCCAAGCGAATGAAGCATAGAATGTGTCGCGTGACATCAATAAACCAAGGTCTGAACGTTACTATAAGAGCACCTGTGGAAGCCGTTAACACATGTAACACACAACTGCATTCATGGAAAATCGGGCCGGGTTTCAACTACACAATTCCCACAACGCTAGCTTGTTTCGCCCTACCATTCCGATGGGATGGTCATTCTATAAAGTCGACGATTGCTATCTAGTGTATGAAGAGTGCAGTAAATCACTTTCAACACAAATCATTCTGGATCCCACATGGCAGCAACTGCCTTAATCAACGATAAACAAGAATCGAGCTACTTCCTACTTAGTATTTTCCCCCATTATCCTATGTTACAACAAAAATAATGTTGTTCATTTTATTAAAGTATCGAAGACCAACACTTTCAGCACTACACTATATAGCATCGGAATGGAGAGAAGTTGCTCGATACTTCGCGACCGTGGATGAAGGCAACTGAGTACTTCTTTGATCCAATTTACGGCATCCGATATTGAGGTAGAGAGCGCGTTGTTTCACTCAAGATGAACGAAATAACAATCTTCGCCAGCATTGAAGATGATCAACCCGTGTAATTGGTTGGCTGAAACAAGTGGCGATGTTTGATATTGTGCGTCCTTGAAATCTTATGTGATGTCCTGGCAAAACACCGGGGCGTAATAATGCACTCCCTCAGGTATATGCGAATCTTTTAATGATTGCTGTCTGGGAAATTTCATTATTTAACGTTAGCCGTTACAAAACCCTCAGCGAAAATTAAACATTTCTTAGATCAAAATCCTCCCAGAAGCGTCACACAAATTATATCCAACTTACCAACTGAGGGTGCTCTGAAAAGATCCAATTATTAATCATAATTCTTCATTTCATATAAATCTAATAAATAATCGTTCGTACTAATGCGGATATTGTCTCTCCTGCCCCATACTCAAGGTCGAGAACCAACCAAAATAACCCCAACAATTAGTGTACCCTCTGCGAATTGTGTTTACTATAATAGTGATCGGAATGAGCTCTCCAGGTTTTTGAAACGCTTCGTTGGCTATTTTCTTAGATATACCCGGCTATTACTATGACCCTAAAATAGACCGTTATTTCAAAATCCAAAGTAATAATGGTGCATCTTTTCTATCAGCTTCCACTGTCAGTGATATGTCCGCTCAAAACGAATTTCAGCAAAGACTAGATGGCGTGCTCTGTAAATCGGGTGTAAGTAGCAGACAAAATAGACCGCTTTCGGATTTTTTTGAAAAATATGAACTCATGGGCAATACTCGGATACAATATCGATCTGGTAAGTCATTTAATCCCCAGCTGGCATATTATCAATGTGTATTTATCCTAATAATTGTATTTGAATCTAACTATCGTAGACGCATATACATCTGAATGTTTTGCGCACATGCATTACCAACAGCGATGCGTATTAGACAGCCCGATCGCAAAGCCTGTTATCCTTGATACGAATTGCGGCACGAAAATCCATGTCGTTGACCTTCAGCACCCTGCCATTGGCCTTCGTCAGTATCGATTGAATTGGAAACATACACGTTGCTACGAAAATAGAGAAATTTTGAAAAAGAAGAACCGACCTCGCTTCAAACTTAACAGCTGTCCGAGGTATTATCAAGGTCCAAATTGTCATGATTCAAATGATGCGACATGGCTTATTCCTGGAAAAAAAATCGCATGTGTTTCGGCAGATTCACTGTCTTTTCTCAAAGTCTCGGGTAATTTATTTCATTAGGTCATCTACTAACTATGATTCATCTTCTTCATGTTTTTAAACCAAATTATTATGTCCATGTGGTGGTCAAAGTTGAAAAATGCTTGTGACGAATGTAATAAAAAAATCGTCCTTAAGAAGACTCCATTGGAATTACGACGGGGAACATACATATTGCCATATATTATTTCATCAGTTTTTATTCCTTAATCATATTTAACATCGAGAGAAAATTGAAAAACAAACGGACGAATTGCAAATACAGCCCACAAAGTTCGAAGCAGGCAAACACACCAGGGTAGTCATTAAAAGAGTTTATCCACATCGTAAACGTAATGCTCCGACTCATTTTATCGCGTGTTACTTTCCTAATTGCTTGATTTTAGGTACCGGTTACGAGTTGACTGAAAGTATCCATCTGCAAAGGCTATCAAATCCCCGTTTTGCCCAGTCCATGTTCACCTGCACGCCCTTTCCCACTCCACAATTTCCGCTCTCCGATTTACCCGGATCCCAAACGCCGATTTTCTACACCGGTACAAGGCTTCTCGCCTACACCAACTATTTGCGGCTTTTAATGAAGAACACCGCTCCGCCATCCGGCTACTCGGTCCCGAAACTCATAGCCGACAACGATATTAACGCAGGCGGCGAATTGCGCTTCACGGCGGTTGGTCAAACGTCCTCGGTATTTCTCTCCTCATGTGCCACGGTGCCCCTCTACGTGGCCATGGGTAATCGATTTTCCCTCCTGTCGTTTTCTGGTCCCCATAACACCGATGAGGCGATCGCCTTTGGCGGCTCTCGCGCCGGTGAAATTACCCATCTCCAGACAATTCTTTCTCCCGCTGAGCAACGAATTGGAATCATTTTGAGCCGACGGAACGGGCAGGTTGAGCTCTGGGATGATCGCTGGCCCCCTAACCCTGTTGTTTCATTTTACGGATCCAATGCTGGTTATGTCGAGTACTCGGGCCTGTCCCCAATCGCACCGCGACCAGTGGTCGATTTTCCGCTGCACATGTTTGTAGCCTCGCCGCTTGTGGGATGTAACAAAATAGGAATGTGGGAATTAAAGACAGGACACCTCATAAATATGCTCGAGTATCCAGTGAATCGGGACGAAGATCCAAAATGTACACCGCCCCCATTGTTGATGCTGCGTTCACTCTGGGGGAAACCAATTGATGGAAAGTTTCAACGCGGTGCAATGCTCATGTCTTTGAGACTCCGAAGTGCTGACTTTTTCTACTTGTGATCCCTTCAAAAAGCGCCGTTTTTTGAACACTTTTGTAAAACTAAATTTTCGCATTAAATTCGTATGTATTTACGGGCTTCGTTGGTTGACTGGGAGGTAACATTTCGGCAACAATTGGCCGCACGGGGGCTGGGAGAAATAGGGCAACTTCTTGATGAAAGACAACTGAAGTACGCAATGGTGCCATAATTTCTACGTAAGGTTGTCCTTAACAGCAGCATAAATCCTCTTTTCCAATTTGTCTAGAAAATGGAAGGAGTGTCCGTTTAGCGTTGTGAAAATAACAAAATTGGGTTCTACATTTTACCAATCTGTCGGGTCAGAGAACCATCGACCCACCTACTGCAACTGTTCAAGTGGGATATTACAGGTAAGGCCTTTGACTAATGAGTGTTAGGGGCCGATAACCTTGTTAGAATTAAGAAAATAACGTACAAATTTTGTGCTGGCCAACCATCAATGGCTTGATAAGCAACTCCCTGGGGTTTGAGCAGACGAAGACGAAAGGACTGTGCGACTCACCGTCCGGAAACTGTAAACAATAATAATGAACCTTAATCTTCCAACCCTAGTTACCTTTAAAATGCCACCGCGCATTTGGATGAAAGTTTGTCGAATTAAACTTCCGGGGAAGTAGCTATTGGCCCGTAGGGCAATATCTCCGCTTATTATTTAATACAACCCGCGGCCCTGGAGATTTCACAGGCCCAGGAATGGACATCCTACGCAGAATCCCCACCGACGTCTTTCACATGCTACAAGCATCTGTGCTTCAGAGAGGTGTTATCCACACGGGTTTCGAGTAAAGGGCGACGGCATCCAGTATGCGCTCATAGACAGCTGCCATCCTGCTTTACTTTCTTTCCACGGAACGGTTATCCTCTATGATGATGCAAATTACCCGCTGGAGCAGTAAGCAGCATACTGTCGCCCTCGCCATATACACCAATGCTCTCATAATTCCGTTTCATATGCAAATGTCGATTATCTTGCCTTCACTAGTTATGAATTAAATAAGTAGGTTGCTATAACCACTTCACCATTAAAATCTGATTTCCGCTCGAATTCGATTCACAAAAATGAATCAATTGCCCGAAAGACGAACTAATCGCAGATGCAACAGTCAATCTAAATGCAATTAGTTTTCGCATCATTCATTCAATTGAAAACAATTCGCCGCCACAATTGTCCTTTTTTTCGTCCTCGTCGATTAGTGGTATATTAGTGTTTGAGGGAAAAAAACACAAATTTCGTCCATGAGCGACTCACCTGTGTGCGATACTCCTTTTGCGGCATTACATCGTCAATATTCACACGACCCAGGAGGACCCCGGTTGGGTAATGAGTTGGCAAATCCAACTTTCGGGCGCCTAAAGAGACCACGACATTACAGACAAGTCGACAACGTTTGTCTTGCGTCTACCAACCAAATAGACCTCGTCCGCTGGGTAGAAATAGGCTTAAGCAGTGGAAAGTCCGCCTCTCCACAACCATTATAACATTCAAAGGGACTCGCTTAAAAGTAGCACTTTTAGATTCTTCCAGTGGAGTAGGAGGAAGAGTAGTCGGTTTTCCCAATCCAAGCGTGTGTATCGCCTGAAAGGGGGATGTGTGTGTCTCAAGACTCACCCCGTAGCAAGCATTCCTCTTCAACCGACTTGATCTCGGCTTCTTCGGGGGCTTTGGCCGCCGCGGCGATCCACAGCGGACCCCGGTGAGCAGAGTACCAGGTGCGCCCCTCGTCGCTTGAAACAAACGGCACAAGGCAAACGGGTTAACCATATTGGATTGTCATTTTATAATTCCACTGCCAGTTGCGATGGGTGGGTGGTGTGGTGTGGCTCCAACGCCTCTTCGGAATGCTGGGTATCCTTAGGAGATGCTCAACCTTGGTAGGACGACCCAACGCAAGGCGCGACCAAGAGACGGCAACAACAAACATCCTGCAGGTAGCCAACGTACGAGGGGAACACGTGACAATCGAGGTTCCTTAACAGACATTGGAGACGAGGGTTGACCAGGTTGCCTTAATTGACACAGAATGGCAGGGATCAATAAAAAGCAGGCTTGCTCTAGATCGGTTTGTGCTTCCGTCTCTTGCTAGATAATGAGCCGGTTTCATGGATAGCGTTGTCAAAGAGGGTCTTGGGAATACTGTACAGGCGGCGTCCCAAGCGACACCCGAAATGCCAGCAACACCAGGTATTCCCAGCCGGTCACCCATGCAAGTACTAACATGGCCCAACGTAGCTTAACTTCGGTGATCCGACGAGAACCGGTGTTTTCTGCGTGGTATGGTCGCTGACGACCACAATCAACTTACATCCCTACTCCAATCCAACACCACCTCCACCCGGATCATCAATCATCAACCCACCCATCCTTACACCTTGCCTGACGCACGCATCTGCCTGCACTTTCGCTATAGCAGCATCATCGGCAGCAGAAGCAGCATCGTCATCAGCGACAGCACCATTAACATAAAAAAGGGTTTTTGCGACCATATCCTACTAGAGGATGGGCCGGTTCCATCAATTTCCGCGACGATTCTCGAGAATATTTTACAGGCGACGCCGTCCAGTGCCTCCCGAATAGGTGGGCGTGGCCGCCACTGCGGCACCAATTTCGGAAGATGTAACAGTCTCGAGGTCGCTGGATTACGTTGGCTGCTGCTGCTGCCGCTGCTGCACTGCCTGATCTTTGATGGGCAGACGCGGAAGTGGACGCAATCGGGCCACCCACAGTAAGCCAGGCTACACACGAAAGCCAAAATACCATGTCCACTGGCAGGAATGGTGGGTTTCGTGGACCATGGCACCAAAAGGTTTCGGGGCAGGTAGGGTGGTTGGAACGAGAAGAAAACCCACATTTTAACGCCCCGCACAAGCATCGAGGCCCATGGTTGGTGCATGCTGAGGCAGAAGCCGCGGTCCACCGCATTCTGCTGGTCGGGGTCCTGCACACGCAGATGAGTCGCCCCTTCGGTGCACTCCCTCGGTCCCTCCGCCTCTCCCATCTTCGTCTTGGCGAAGGTGGCTGCAACGAACTAAACAAGAAGCACACATCGATTTGTTAGGTAGAATAGCCGCGACACTGGCATGCGCGGCCGGTTGCCATTCAAATCAATTTCAACTGTGCAGGGAATATTTTCACGTCGAAATGCGCTAGTAAACAGTTGGAATTAATGCCAGTGAAGGCAACAGGAGGCGTGTGGCGCATTTATCGATGTTCCCAGGTATATCGGCTGTGCAGCTCGACTTTCAACCTCACCGCTTTCTCCTAAACCGGCTTCATGGGGGGTTGCCATGCAGGTTCTCGCAAATATGTATACAGGTGGCGCCCCGAGGAAGCCTGACACGGGAGTCGAATACAGGTCTCTCACCAACAGAGCGAGGCTGCCAAACCCTACATCATTGGGTCTGTTATCATTGCTAGAGCGAAGACAAGCCCACGCTTTTTTTCGAGCGACTATTTTCTGCTACAGGATGATATAACTAGCTTTTTGGAATAATTCCCAGGTGACGTCACAAGTGTCACCCATAGATGCGAAAGTGGGCGATGCATCTTTCACAACCTCAGGTCTCCCACAACAAGAGGGAGGATGCTGATCCCTATGCCACCGAGGCAATTTATGAGGACACCACCCTCTTAAAAATTCAAAAATCTCGTCTTTCAACTTATTACGTTGACATTCACACCCGGACAGGCAGAAGTCACCTGAACGTGTCGCCTAAACGAAACGCACACGCCTGCAAACGTTAGAGACGCAGACGGAAGGAAACGGATATAACAAAAAGGTTTATCGTTTTAAAAATAATAGACCTGGGGTGTTGGGATATTGAGGAGTGGATCTGCCATTCCATCGACCTTAAAGGTTTCCTCGTTGGTATCACTTCCGTGATGAGTGAGAGCATCCTCTTCGGCGTTGTAGAAGTCTTTAGGAGCATCTTTGTTGCCATCCTAAAATTTGAAACCATTTAATTTAAATTTACAGGTACCCAATAGCATTCAGAGGTTCAATAGGGTGACTTTCCTAAGCATGACATCAGTGACTCCAAACTTCGTATACTTCGAGGGTTTAATTTGCCTTATTATTATATCAGCGGTTTAACTGGGATGTAATGCATCTCCAGAGTTGAAAAAAAATTAACTAGACTTCGGCCCAACCTTATTCTTAAGACAGTTCAAGTAAATGGATATCCACACAAACGAATAGCATCGGTATAACTACTCATGTTTATATAAGTAGATCAAAATAACTCGCGCTTATGTACCTCCTCCGTGACAGTCATGTTGGTGAAATCGATACAGATACGGCTTGTTTGACGCCGCGAAGCTTCTCGCGACGCACGCAGGTCCTCCACGCGCTTGGCGACGCGCTTTCTTGTCGCCGGGTCGAGCCAGGCTGCCGCAGAACCACTGCCTTCGCTCACGAAGTAGTCCAGTTCGTCGTCGATCACACGCGTCCGCTGCGCCGTCGTGGCGTTGTAATGCAACAGACGATCTCGCTGGAGCATCGCGTTCACCAGTCCTAGAAGCAGGAGAGAGAGAGAAGCACGCCATAATGACTCCTGAGAAAGATAATAAAGTGTAAAACGGACCAATGCTGTCGCATTTGTGAGAATACGCCGGTCTAAATCTAAACAATGAATTATGCGATAGTAATAATGAATGAACACGTCTAAGACTGGACCCAAAGGGCATAAGCAAACCATGTGTAACGGTGTTTATCTTCGTAATGTTTGTGAGAGTCCCAGGATAAGACAATATGCGTGGGATGTCGGGAAGGAGTATCGCCTGAGGTAGCGGGAAATGTCGTGCCCTAGGGTATCTGACGGTCGTTGATCTCTAATTCACAATCCACTTGCACGATCGCCTCCAAGTAGCTGCATGTGGCAGCGCTCAGACCCCAGTAAACAGCTTGACAGGTGGGCCAAACCTTGTGCGGGTACCCGTAAGTAAATATGCCGGTGAACACACGAAGGCAAACCCCGGCGAACTGAACGGAAGATATCTATGCCAGGATACATCGGTCAGGGAAATGCTTCCTATTGTGTGGCACAGATCCCGGTTACCTTGCAGAACGTTTTTCGCTACCCCTCCTCCATTTCCGATCCCCCCGGCTAGCTACCCTCAAAACCTCCACAGTAAGCTTCAAACCCATAGCAAGATAAACACCGGCTGCTGGAATTTCAGGACACCTTTGGACACGGATATCCAATACGCGAAATCCTACTCGTAACGAGGGACTGGATCGCCGCAATTAACAAATATATCTCACCTTCCTCAAGCCTGGTTTGAGCATCACCATCTGGGGCCATTGTTTCATCGTCCTCTTTATCGGAGTTGATTACAATAGCACTATCATTGTAAGTAGGATCAACATCATCCACCCAAACTTCTGCAGCCTCAATCTCCAGGGTTTCATCCTGGACGCAATGATTCTTGTTTTTGATCCTTCTTCGTGTTTGGCGATTTTGTTGGTATGGCGGCGTTGGTGTACCCGGGGCCCAGGGTGCTGAGGAGAGGCGATTCTGGAGTTTCTTGGATGCGTTGGTCCCGGCTGATATGACTTTCTTTTCCTCGGTGGAGTAAATTACTTTTCCACAAAAGTAGCAGGGACCACTACCCTCTTGTTCACAAACGATTCGACCACATGCGGTGCAGTTGGATATGAGTTTATGTCGAACGGCCAGACATTGGCATGGATGGCGGCCAGGCAAGATAACTGCCATGCGACGTTCAGATCCGCTTGCCGTGAAAAGTGGGACGAATTTCGGCCGAACCATGTTTGGGCTGTTGAGATTGATGCATAAAAACCATGTTACCGTTTCCAAACGTATAACGACATATTAACTACGTGTAATTAAAAATCCTATTATACTACACAAATCCATTAAGCGATAGCATGGTCTTATCAGAAATGTATGATTAATAAAAAATATAATATAATTTAGTGTAACCGATCGCAATGCGCTCGAATTTATACAAAACCTGCTTGATTTGCTATTTCCATTGCGGATAGATACAACGGGCGATAATCAAAAAATATTAAATGCTATATTTTTTATACAAATAAAACACGAACATAGGAATAGGTTTCTTTGTGCGACGGTATTTCTACAAATATCATAAACTATGTTTGAAATATCAGCTCTAAATTATGGCATATCCAGAAATAAGTTTAGAGTTAAACATAAAAGATTGCATACAAGTGAACGTATGGCGGCACACCAAAGACAAACTACAAGCCAATTCCTATTGGTTGATCATGATCGTGAAGGCCAAGAATATCGAATTAACGTTATAATAAAAGGGTTTTAATTTGCAAATTAGTGTATATTTCACGTTACAGTTCCAAGGGAAATTCGACTGGGAAAATATATTAAGTTAACAGAATTAATTACCAACATTACTGACCAAAAAAATCGCATCCGTTCTTACGGACTCCAGAACCATTGCAGTTGCCACAGCCGACTTCAACGTTTTCGCGGAACCCGACTTTGCTAAAGAAAATTTACCATATATTCAAAAGTACATAATTTCCGATTTCTGTACAATACGCACTGCTCTCTTACGGAAATATCCCTCACCCCGTAAGATTTTTGTAGATGAGCTGTTAAGAACATCGAAACCCGGCGACCTCTGGAAAATTCTAAATAGATTGACATGAACCCGGTTCACTGCACCTTTAATCCCTTCAAATCCGCTGATCATATCGCGATGCCTCATGCAAGCGCTTTTGTACCAGTTTTTGTACAATCTCCAGTCTTCAAATGATGCCGGACCGAAAGCCGTTTAGGGAGTATTCTTGGACTTCACCTCGGCTTTCAACACGATATCATGCTCCCGAATCTTTTCTCAACTGTGTGAAGATAGCGTTGAAGGATTTTTATTAATTGGCTGCTAAATAATTTATCCAACCGACGTCAACACGTAAGAGTCGGTAAAGCAGCCTTCGCCTCCCTGCCGAATAACTGCGGTGTTTTACAAGGCGCGGTGCTATCTCCATTCCTTTTTAACTATTACACGCCTATCCTTTTGTCTTCAAAAGACGTGACACTAATAAAATACGCGGGTGACCTGACTTAACGCCATGCCTGCAAGACGATTGGTGATTCTCAACAGCTCGGGCAGGCAGTCACTGAGGTACTCGAGTGGTCTTCGGCGAGGCATCTGTGAACGCATCAAAATGCATTGTCATTATAATTTCCCTTAGAGCGGATTTGGAAACTCCTGAAATCGCTACACTCCATAATTTCGCCTCGAGCCCAGAATCAAAAATTCCTCAGTTTTCTTAGAGTGATCATGTGGATGCCGTCTTCAATAAATGTCGTCGCCACTGCTGCTTAGTTCGCCGGTTCAAGAGACTTGGAGTGAGCTAAAGCCGTAGTCCATGTATGCATATTTCCCTTATTTTATATGTTTTCCCCGTAATTTCCCCTTGATGTTTAACCCTCTGTAGGCCTTTTTAAATAATCTCTATCTTCTAATGACCTGCCAATAGATTACAATTGAAGTCCACTTAACTCATTCTTCGCTCCTCGCGTCTTGTACATAAGAAGACCCCTCCCATCCTCTTTATTCAAGTCGTTTCGGGACCAAAGCGATAATAAATTTCTCTTCGACAGATTAGTGAACACTCAAACGCAAAACGTTTCACGGCACGAACGCAAATTCCTGTCTTAACATATTCGCAACGAATTACGACACACCTATTTCTTCGTCTGCTTCGCCAAGTTCGAATCTTGCTGAAGGGTATTTGGGTTTTTTGGTGCGCGTTATGGAAAGGGCCTTTCAATGGCAGCCATTACGCGTCTGCAACATTTTATAAGCTTCGAGCATTTAGTTTTGTCAACTTATTCTGCATATTCTATGTATATTTGCGACTTCCTGCATACATTTTCAGTTTTAAATTTAAATTTCAAAATGTTTGATCCTCGTGGCATTCATTTAGCAAATGCCATTATTATTACTATTATTACCATTATTTTTGTAGCGGACCGCGCTATCGATCGAATTATCCTGCCGTGACCTGGGGGAATCGGCAGTTTCCAACGGTGTATTAGTTACCAAATCGTTTAAGCTGTCTGGGATTCATTAAACACGTCTGGAACGACTGCATTTTCGACTCCGTCTATCCGTTTTCGAAGCGGACTCGTCGTGCCTTTTCGTCGATTTAGGCCCCAGTCGGACTCAAACAGACGTTTGCAGAAGGAAACGATCATATTTAATTATAACTAACGTTTTTAGTAAGCTTTCACATACTTTCAAATAGCTTTTGTAGTTCTCATCTCTATTAAGAGTTTTGTTTTAATAGAACCGTGCTGAATCGCGGACTTTTTCTACCCTCGTGCCGTGAACGGTTATCTGCCATTTTGCTCTGTGTTTTCTCCTCGAGATAATGACGAAACCTTTGGCTCGCAGAGAGAAGAATATCCAGCCCAGAAGGGCCCCCTCCTCCAGAATGTTGACTAGTAAACGTCGACCGTCTCCCTCCCCGACCGTCTATATGGACGACGACGAAACCCTGTCGAAGCTGGACCAACTCTACGAAGTCGTTTCCCAACTGGCAATTTCAATGTCAGTACTTCAGAACGAGATGCAGAATAAGAACCAGCCTTCAGTCATTCCCTCCTCGGTTAAAGAGAAAGAGCCGACGCCTTACTCCCCCTTTAATTCCCCTCGACTTTTCCCTATGGAGCCAGTATTTACTCGACCCTCTGCCACAAATGTTGTTCCTCAATCTCCAGCAATAAACGCTATTGCTCACAACGTTATCGAAAGCGTTGTTCAACATTTTCGCAAAGCTGTTTATGAATCCAACGGGTTTGAGATCATTTTTCGAATATCATGGAACGAGTCGAATGAACAACGATGAATAACTGTTTAATTTAGGAAGATGTGCTTTGATTCATCAGAGAACAATGCATGATTTTTTTAAATAACACACATGCAATAAAATTCCTCATTATATGTTCGATAATAAAATCGTTTCTTTGGTTTCACGCGATAAATATATTTTTAAACCAATATATTAATGCGAATAACCCCTCAAAAAATCTGTGTTAATTGCGTGTTACGTACTGTAAGTTGCCTGACACCATATCATCATCAGCTATGTAATAACACTATTTTGGAACGGCGATATATTGCGATGCCTCTTTATGCTAGACAAAAAACACGCAGACCATACAATACTAATCAGAATATTGCGTTCCGCTTGAACAATAACAATAAAAAGTTCCAATTGGGGTGGGCAATCTCGTGGCATTGACATTTGGCCAATGGAAAATGACATTTGTGATTTAAAAGGTCGACTATTAACCGAACGCCGTCTCAAAAAGTACAAAACTATTTCTTCGTATGGTTGTTTTCTTCAAAATGTTCTCGTCTTATAAAATAGGACCATGCGAATGCAATCAAGAACGTTCAATTAATGGGATTGCAGATTTTGGCGGAGTTTCACGCAGTATAGTAAACAGTTCACACAAAATGGTATGTTTACAGCATACTGTATCCTCGGGCACAGTGAACAATTAGTATCTCTCTGGAAATATACAATATTTACACGATAAACCGTTTGTGCGTTTTCCTAGGACATTTCAGTGACGACCAGACAACACCTTACCAATGATTCGCATGCTCTGACAGCTAGAAATGATGCCTGTTTAATGTACGATGAATTTGTCAAAGAAGATGCAAGTATGGAATCGGCCTTCGTCGGTGATCGAAAGGACTTGGCCTCGAAAGATGGTGGTATGGAATTCGCGGGGCACCATTTTCAGAACCTCCTTTAGTGCCGGTAGTCTGGTCACGGCTCGAGTTTGACAGACGAAGGAGCCGGGTTTCTGGAGATCGGGTGTGCGAATGCAAACAGCGAATTTCGAGTAGCATCTCGTCGCCTTGTGATCGTAGTAGCAGGCCGTTGGCGGTTTGGGCTTTTGGGGTTTTGTGAAGAGCGGCTGCATCTAAAAAGACCAATAGAAACATATTTTGGAGAGTCTCGGACACAACCATTGTCTTGGTTGTGGTCTGAAGCAGCTTGCTCTAGTTTTTTTAGGCCGCCAGAGCTGCACAAAAGCGCAAAACTGCATTTTCAATAGTGAGCCGTTTTCTTGCGTGTTTTGTGGCATTTCTCTACCTAACTACCTACCCCACAAGCTGACATTTGGCAGCACCAGGCATGCACCCATACATTATATCATATTATCCCTTTCCGTGCACCACTTGTACGATCCAACTCCCCCCTACGCCATACCTCCAAGTTCGCGCTTACGGCCACCACTGTCTTGAACACCCACTTGTGCCTCCAAATATGTTGTTGTTTTGCCACTGAATAACCACATCCATTGGCAACAGAGGCAAACAATCAAGGCAAAAACCGTTTCAAACGGCCGCTTGACGGCCCCCTTTGCACAAGATAAACATTGCGTTTTGGTCTG
The DNA here is from genome assembly GCA_028672205.1 of Proteocephalus fallax. Classification (NCBI taxonomy): domain Eukaryota; kingdom Metazoa; phylum Platyhelminthes; class Cestoda; order Proteocephalidea; family Proteocephalidae; genus Proteocephalus; species Proteocephalus fallax. The sequence continues at coordinate 27,681 of JAPUBX010004026.1, read as the reverse complement.
GAAAAATACAAATAGGTAATCCAAGCACTAACAGACAAACGCAAACAAAATAGAAAATTGAATACGTTTATTTACCAGATGAATTTTCTCACTTCCACGATTCCCTTTTTTGGTTCATGTGATCGTCGCGGTTTTCCCCTTTCACTGAGTCGGTCACCGTTTCAGTCATATGACCCTAACTTGTGACGGGGGTGGGGTATAAATGTGACGGCAGTACCGCTTGGTAGAGAAACCGTACGACATAACACTGAATATGGCTTTGAGCATTTTACCTTCCATTTTTGGCGCGCTTAATGAATGGGGTATTTTCCCAATTTTTTTTAGGGTTTAATTTGGCTTTCCTTCAAATTTGCGTCGTTGTTATGTCGTTTATTCCTGTTAAATCATTCTGCATTTTCTATGTATGATGGCCACTTTATGTATCATTTTAATTTGTTGTAAATTTGAGTGCTGAAGGTTTTGGTCCTCGATATCTTAATAAAGGAAATTTCGTTTTTATTACTATGTAAAGGTAGGTAGTTAGAAACCCGAACCTATTTAAATGCAGCGATTTTTTCAAAGTGTCGGAGGTTTCGAAATATGAACGGTTTTGGGGATTTATTTTTTATTTATTGAGATTTGGACCACGAGGATCAAAACTTACAATTGTTTTATTAAATTCAGCCTGGCCGCAACGGTCAGCACTGCGATATAAAACGGAAACGAGGAATTAGAGTAGTATTGTACGTTAAAATGTGGACGCAGCTCTTCTTGAGGGAATTAACGGTACAGCTTTCGGATTGGTCGAAAATATTGTCACAGACTCGAATAGATGGGAGGGTTTCAGAAGAAGGGAAAACTAGCGAATGCGGTTGAATAATGATTTCCAAGATGTAGTGTATAGATAATCAACAAGAGAACGAGATCATTTAAAAAAAATACAACATTTGACGCCAGAGAAAAGAAAACACGAGAACTGTTCACCATGACGAGGATGATAGAGGCTTCCACGAATGCATTGAGGCAGTTTTAGCTTTCTGCATTCATCACTACTTGAAGATTGGGTGAACCACCCCCCCCCTCCATTCAAATTCATCTAAATGTAAATAGATTCGACCAATGCAAAGGGAATACCGTTCAATCCACGGACGAACGGAAGTATATCGAAGTCGGTATTCCCTTGTTAATCTCTATTTTTAGTTTCACCCGAACAGGTAAAGAAGGAAGAAAAGACAGTTTTCGTATACATATTTTTAATTATGTTGTATTTTGTGCTGAATGTTTTTTTCATCGTGACCCCAATAAGGCACTGGTCATTATCAGTATTATTTAGTTCCTGTGTTTTAAAGTACATCAACACTAAACGAATTCGCGTTGCCACAGGGTTGCACTCTTCAAAGCGAATATCGGCAGCCAATTCTTGCAAGTTTTCTGGAAGTGTATTTCGCATGAACACCACCTGAGTGTGTCTCACCCCCTTCACGGGGTGGTGTCGCTTTTGTTGTATATTTGAATGCTTAAATGCTCCGTCTTCCGTTGACTAAGCAAATTTGTTCCGCAAATGCGCTCGGAAATATTATTTTGTTCCAATCTTGTGTGGTTATCACAAAATACGTTGGATCTAGAAAATGTGACCTCCGCAGCTTAATGCTTTCCATTTTACGCACCCATGTAACTCACATTCTACGAAAGAAAGCCTAGGCGTGGCTTAAACGAACACGTGAATGTACTGCGAGCAACAGAAATAGTTATTTGTTAAAAGTAGTTGGAATCTCACCAGACATGCCTCTAGGTCACACTTGTATAATCCAAGGAAGAGACCGGTGATTTGTGTGAGAGAGACATCTTCGGCGGGCTCGCTCCAGCCGCACCGGGTAACCACGAACACCTCGATGGGCAAATGGCAGTAGACACCCAGGCTCTGGCATCCCGGTACAGTCACCTTAAAACCTTTGAAGAAGACCGAAAAACGCACAGAAAATATCAATGTACCACTGGAGGCGGCTGGATCAATACAACGGTCATCTGTGTCGCCAAATTTGCATCTGGCTGACTTATGAACCATTTTCGGCTTTTGTATTAGCCGGAGCCAGTTTCACGGATCCCTGCATCATCCGTCAGGCAGCAAAGTCAAACCAATTCGTGCCGAAATAGGTTTTTAAAAATGTATTACTCTCATGTTGTTTGCCGATGAAATGTAATCATGCTGCCCTTCTCTATTCGCGTAGATTGTTTGTACTCTGCAACCAAATGGTCTCTACGATATTTGCGATGTTGGGTGTTCACAAGAACGGTCGCAAATGGCTGCCATTCGTTTGAACCCTGTGAGCGAACGGTCTGTGTTTTGAGACAGTCTCTCTTACACGTCTCTATTTTGGTTTTAGCGGTTCGGGAATTGCTAAAACGGAAAATAAAACTTGGTTTTCGTGTCAAATTTGGAAAAAACAGCAACTTCCTATTATTTTATCTATTCTGAAAGCCTTTCTCTGGCGACCCTCGAATCATCATTCATACTCACCATCCGTGGCATTCTACAGGTACTTCGATTTGTTGCATTGAAGGCTTTAATAACTCGTTTCAATCATCACTAAATAATTTTTTTTACATTTTTCCAGATGCTATTCAAACCGACAGCTGATGCACTCGGCTAGAGATAACTAACTTATTCGGTACAATAAATTTAGACACAAATTTGTGCGACTATCTCGTACTAAAGGTTAAACCTGCTCCATGGGAGATTGCAACGAAGATTCTCGGGAATTATTTTACAGGTGGCGTTCCTAGTGCCAGCCGAGGTGGCCTGACCTGGGAGTCGAACCCAGGTCACTCACCAACTGATCTAGTATGCTGACCGCAACACCATCGGATTATAATCCGTAATGCCGCTGGACCCAGAGAATCCGCTTACCAGATATGAGGTATTTCCCTCTACTTCGTGGCAGCATTCGGTCGGTAATGCCGCAATTGGTTCCAAGAATGTAGTAGAGGTCTACGGACTGGTTAACCTTCAGGGGGCCCTGAACAGAAACGGTCGATTAGGCGGGGGGCGGCGGCTTACCTTGATGGCGTGGAGCACTTTGGTGGGGAAAGTCGCACCCGAAAAGGGCCATCCAGGGCTGGAATGTGTCTCGCGTAGAGCGTAAAACGGTTTGGACTTCCAGGCATCCACTTCGCCAAGGATGGCTAAAACAAAAAGTGGCAATACCTTAATAAACCACGTCTCGATCGGTTTCAATCGAATGCACACGAGCAGACAAATACGGTTTTTTTTTATAGTCTTAATGAGAATATATTTATGAGTTAATCGATGTTATTATGTAAAAATAGTTCAATATCAAACGAACTCTTTTGGAGCTTACGGTAATGTTTTTAAGGACTGCCTTTAAATGAAGACATTTAAATTCTTAAAAGGTTGGGTTCAAGGTAGTTTGATAAGGGTCTACTGCATCCAGGTGTGCCCTCTTTGTCTAAGCATCTCATCCTCGGTAAACTCATCGGTGAAGGAATAGAAACTGGTGCCTTTACAATGCTGCAAAATCAACGATGGCGTTTGCCTGTCGGTCCGGCTTCAATAACATGTTAGGCTTCTGAGTAAATAATTAACATTTAAAGGGATATTTATAACCAATGTATTAGGATATCAAATTGTTACGGTGGCAAGGCTGTTTGCATTAAAATTAAAGGGATCATGAAATCAGGAATTATACAGGGAAAACGAAGTGATTCGTCGTTTTTGTTTCTTACGCTGTTTTAATGAGTTTGATAAGTTGGAAAGTGATAAAAATACTCAGAGAAATTTTAGACGATATCTGCCGCTGAATATATACTTGGGCAATACACCGAACCTTACGATTGAATTGTCATGCTGTCTAGCAGATTACCTGATGAATTATCTTTAAAAAGGTAATATAAATTGTATTTGTTTAAAAACACGTTGAGCTACTGTCAAAATTATTTATATTTTACACACTAATGGCAATCAAACAATATTATCAATAAACGGATTTGAATTGCATTATTTCAATATCTAGGAGATCAAATCAAATTTAAAGACAATTGCAGTTGTTGCAGCAAAACGTTTCAAACAAACCATTTATGGTATTTAAAGGATGCCCATTTCCTTGTAAACGTCCATAAATTATGATAAGATTTTTAAGCAATACTTAGTTTGCCAAACCATTGATATTCCTTCGAAAAAACTATCCAATTAAATCATTCGGATTTCGAACCCCTTGATCAAATAAAAGGCATAATTCAAGCCAATCTCATTTGTGCGCTATTTTGGCCAGGCCATCCTCTTATTTCTTGCCCAGAGACAAGCTTCCTTCCCATTGCTTCAAGGTCCATTTAGACCCAGTTTTTCTTACCGAAATCTTGATGACAAAGCCTGTTTTGTAAAATGGCAGCTCCGCAAGTGCAGTAGTTTCGAGTGGTCGCTGCAACCGCTTCCATAAACCGGCTGTTGGAATCCACGCTGTCGTCTGATCTGTGTGATGTGGACGTCGTGGCAACCCCGGAGGCTGTACTTAGTGCCGTAAAAATGGCGAGAGTAATGAGGAGGTAGTTGAACGAGATGTTTGACATGCTAGTTTCGACGGTATCCGGTTTGTGCCGGACAAATAATCCACGCTTCTTGCATTAGTCTCCTTGTTTTGATTTATTTGTTATAAGTCAGATTTGGGCGATATATATTCTCCGGATTGGGCTGTGTTGTCATAATACACACGACGAAGGCATGATCAACTACACGTGGGAGCCTCCTTGGCGCAAGCTGATTGGCCAATGCCATCAGGGGCAATTTGGTTGGCCACTGAAAACGCCCGAGATGTTCAAAACAAATTAATGCTTCCTGCCCAAACCTTTACTTTGGAAGAGGACGTTGCAGCATGGGATTTCCGGACATGGATTTGTGTTTTTTTTAGTTCTTCATTTCAAAATACATCGAGGCGCGACTGTCTGGGTATTTTTCTCTCCAACATTTTCGGCGAGCAGGCTTCAGGTGTTCTTAAAAAAGTCTCCTCGAAAAACATGGGTTATGATTGTGTTGATCACTAATTACCAAATGGGATTACAGGGGCGAACATGATATTTTCACCGCTTGTGTCTTTAAAGGTCACAGGATTGTGAATCCCGGGGATAATATGCTACGCCAGCATTCAAAACAAGCAACATGAATTCACAAATCTTACCCGGAACTGCGCACAGTTGAGGACACATCGTGCAATGCTGGGGTAAATGTGCTAATTAAAGGAAACCAGCGAATTGGGAGCGCCCTGGCAGCGCAATTTCATCTTTTTTTTTATTTATATATATACTGTGGGTTTCGGTTGGTTTATAATTTTAAAAATGTATGCACTTGGTTTGGGCGGCCTGGTGTGACGTAGTGTAATGTGTGTATCAAGATAAAACTAAAAATGGAACCCATCAATTGTCGATGCCCCCTCCCACGGAGCGCTTTTAATCTCCATCGCACACACAGGCACGCACGCACGCACGACCACCAGAATACACCCAGCTTCCCACCAGACGCAGCTGTCAGGTTGTTCTTTTCTGCGATTTCTGTTTACTCCTGTGATTGGCACGGGACACTGTTTTTCGAGAATCGCAAGACAAATCGCACAAACCCACAAATGACCCAGCCGCAGGAAAAAACAAAACTCTTCCAGATCACTAAGTGGCTAGCAATATTGAAGCCGCGGTTGAATCCCTTCTCGCAGTTACGCATTGGCCGCATGGGTTTGCGACCCGCCGATAAAATTGATTGTACGATTTTTCATTTTAACTCCTTACTAAAGTCGGTATTCGGGCGGAATTTAAAGTTTAAACGCTCGTCATTCATTGGGTAGTGGCTTCCATTGGATTACCTATGCGCCACAATATTTCATCGCGATTTCACCAGTTGTTCCCTTCCTCGCATCTGGTATATTCGGTGACCCACCCATCCACCCTCTATTTTGGTTTGTCTCCATAATTTCGCTTCGAGATCAAAAACAAAGGTATAGGAGACTCGGGATGAACCAACGCTTTACAAAACCAGTTGTCCACGCCTGTAGAATTCCCTTTATGGAATATTGTTCCTTCGTTTTTCCCTGTCCTTAAATGTTCTTAATTTGTTCTAAAATAATCTCGTTTTCTAGTGACCTACATATGCTTTCCAAACAAGAGATAATCGATCAACGCCATTTCACTAGCTGCACGCTCCTCGTATATTAGATGACCATTATCATGTCCGCTACCTAGGTTTATATGAACGTAAATTTCTTCGACCGCGCAATACCCTGAAGATCGACGGCCTATCGCAACTGGCCATTCCTTATTTTTACCGATTTTTAGTTTCACCCGATCAGATGACGCAAGAACTAAAAGGCGCGTTTCGTGGGTTGCATTGTTCATTCTATTATCATTTGTTGCATACTCAAGGGTTTGGTCCTCGTCACCTCAATAAAGCGAAGGCTGCGGTCCGAGAACTGCGCTGCAACTCGGCCATTCTTAATGCTTTCAGATTTTTAGCATCAACAGAGACGATTTTGGCGCGTATTTTAGTTACTTTAACTGCCGAAGGCGTTGGTCATTTTGACTTGAATAAAGCGATTATTATTGACACGTGGCGTTCGTTTTGGATAGGGCCTTTCAATGGCCGCCATTTCCCGTTTGCCAAACTTTTTTATACTTCGTGGGTTAAATTGGCCTTTCTTCTAAATATACTTTGATGCTACTTATTTTATTCTGCATTTTCTACGTTTAATCGTCACTTCCTGTAACATTTTTGTTTATTGTAAATTTTAATGCTGAAAGTTTTGGTCCTCATGACCTTAATAAATCGAATATTATTATTACTGTAAAAGGTTGCGATTTCTTGCCTTTTATTTGCCCCTAACAAGGTACGATAAGACTTATCTTCGGCGCGTGTCGCAGGAACGGGCAGTTAGAACGTCTTATCTGTTCTGCCTCACGGTTTGATATTTATAGAGATGGTCGAGGCTCAAATTACTGTTTCTCTGGTACACCCAATTTCATTGGGGTGTGACCGGTATCATTATGGGGGCTTCATCGGTGCGAACACAGGCCGCGTTAAATCTGTTGCGTTGATAAAACATGCCCGGTTCAGTGATCTACAATCGAGGTTGGTAAACATGGTCGAATTATAGAATTTTCGTGGAAAAAATATGACTTTATAAGGCCGACAGGAACTGGTTTGTCAAACTATTTTATTGCGTGCAAACGCATGAATACAGTTTCGACATTTATAAACCCCACGTTTAGCATTTCCTTAATTTGGGTTCTCGTGATTACGCTCCAATGGACAGACTTCTTCTGCTATAGGCGTTCCCATGCATCAATTAAATCGGCCCATCTTGTAGAAAGTCGGTTCTTCGAAAGTGCGTGGCAAGATTCTTGTCATTAAATCATTCGGCACTTCTCAAGTAAGTCTCCTACATACATTCTTCCCAATCTCGTCAATTCATCATAATTGTCCATAATGGCATCCACACGTTTTGAACCAACTCTTTGTTTGATTAAATAACCAACGGTCCAGCTTACTTTTAACTCGCAGCAAGCGATCAAACAAAACCATAAGTATACGTCATTTATTCAAGGTAAAAAACATAATCGATGCGCAGTCATTTATGGCAAACAAAGCAGAAACAAACATGACAACAACACAAAAGAAATAGCTGTTGTGGTTGTCGAAGTCAATGATAATGCTGATGATAAAAGTATGGTAATAGGGTATAGCACATTGGAGATGACGTGTGACGACACACACACACACACACGCGGGCAGCAATATTATAATCTCTGTCTGTACAGTGAATGTGTCTGTCTGTGTCTATCCCGGGCGGGCGCCCCTAGAGCGTCTTCTTCGACGCGACGGTGGCAGACGAGGCTGGGGGGGAGGAGGCGCGGCGGCGGTTGCCGGAGCCATGGTAACAGGCATCACACATGCGATTGGGCCAGTCAAGGCCACGTCGTGGCACCGAGGCGCGGTTCTGCGAGCAGGCGGCACAGACGCCCAGGCCACAGGCGCGGCAGTGGTGGACGGCCCGACGAGCCCCGAAGGCCCCCTGGCAGAGGGGACAGGCGACGCAGTCCTCGTCGCGTTGCCAGTAGTCGGGGCGCACTGCCGACTTCACCAGTTCTAGGAAACAGCAACAACAACAAAAAATAGACACACACACGGGTGGATAAAGCTCTCTTGATGAAGGCGGGCGAACCACTGTCTGGTTCTGGTGGATCGACCGTGTGTGGTTGTTGTTGTTGTTGAAGTTGTTACCTGCGTTCCATCGGGGTTAGGGAATCGGGAGCAGTTTGTGATAAACCAGCTTCATGGATTCTTGAGCAGATGATAGGAGGGCGCTATTTGCCTTCAATTGCAATCTTACCTCATTGATATTTTGTTTTAAGGTATTCCGGAAAATGTCACAAATTTGAAAATGCAACATAAGACCGCAGAATCGTTTGCAAAAGCGCGTCGTCTCCTGTTCTACAAGACCCAAACCAATAGCGATGCAACCCCACACAATCCCTGAAGGCACAAATCCCACGCAAAGCCAGAAATCCTTCGGTTAGACGACAATCTTGTCCACCCGATGGCCAGCGCGCGAACCTACCGGCAGTTGATTGCAGGAGCAGTGATGACCCATACCCTCTACTCAAACTTAGACGACCACTTGGATGGAAGGATGAAAGGAAGGAGATAGTCATAAAAATCGCACCCTTGGGGGCATTGAAGACAGGTGTGATGTAGCTGGCGGTAGCAGAGAGCATTTCAAATACCCGACGGCTCGACGAGACAACGGGCGCCCCATTGGTTGCTGCCTCCTGTAGGGACGAATGCCGAGTGGGTGAGCGAATCCTGGGGGAACTGCCTTTTGAGCTGGATCTGTGCGCGCGAGTCCACGATTCAAAGCACCTGTGGGGCGAATAAGAATGTTGTGGATGTTTTAACAGTGGGTGGGTGGGTGGTTTGCACTTGAGCGTTGCTTGGAGCCTTGGTATCCACCCCTCGGACATTAGAGAGACCTTATTTGGACAGATACGAACGCCTCCGATTCATCGTGGATTGTTCAACCATCGCCATCTCCTCTAACTGGAAGAGGAAGAGCTGGTTTCATGGATGGCGTTACGGTCCTGAAAGTGTGGTGGCGAAGGACCTGGGTTCGACTCCCCAGATCAGGCCATCTCGGATAGCACTGCGACGCCACCTGTAAACCCTCACGTGGCCGGTTTAGCCTCTTATAGGAGAATAACGCTATTTGCGTGAAGAGTCTACTTGGAAAAGAGGTTGATTTACCCTCCAAATTCTTCCGCTCAAATTCCTTAAAGGCGTAAAAATATGTTTTTACATATTTGGCGCAGTTTTCATTCATTAGCATCAGCTTAGGCGCGTGTTGAAGATTCAATCATTTTGAACCGATATTCTTCGGTATTGTTCCGTTTATTAGGCTCCTATTGGTCCATTTAATGTGTATATATTAAATTAATCGATATAATATAAGGAATATAATTTGCGTTGTCATTCGGACTCAACCGGACAAGCTGCGTCATGAACAGTCATCGTCTTTTGGCTTGTCCTCGATCTGGTGGGGTTGTCTGTCGAGGCAACATAAATCAGGCAATTTGCTGTTACGTGTCTCCAGCAGGACAGCGGCCAGCATCCTCCTTCAGAGTGGCCTCACTGGACATTTTGAGTCCAGGTAGCAGAACTAGGGGTGCTGCAGCAGCATCACTGGCTTACCGATCGCAAACTCTGACGGCTTCTTCGGCAAATCCACGCTGGGGCACAGGTATTCGGTGTTTGGAACAGCTTTCGCAGACGCCTTGACCGCAGGCGCGACAGTGGTGTTTGGCAGCGTCGTCGGACGGCGCCACCTGGACAGGAGAGTTTGCTGTGGTGGTCGGTGGTGGTGGTGGTCGTCGTGTGAGCCGCCTCGTGATTGTCAAGCGATACGGCGGAGGACGAGGAGGAGGGGAATTCGTAGCCACAGCAGGAGCAGCTTCTGATCTGCGAGTTGGACTGCCAGTATGCGGGCGCCACGCTGTCGGCGATGAAGTCGCTCAGGAGCCGTGAGGGCGGCGACGTGAGCTGGGAGACCTGTGAGGAGACCGTCGACAGGCCGTCCACCACCAGCTGCCCAAACGGATGGGCTCCCTGCAGAGAGAGAGAGGGGGAATGAAAACAGGAGAATTTCACTGTCCTCCTGCCTTGGTGTGGGACACTTCAGGCCAATCGCGGATGATATTGCCAAATTGAGATATCTGGGCTCCACTATCATGGCGAATGATAGACGAGGGTAAAAGCCAACGGCGCGTTTTATCAACTGCGTTCACTCCCGACGGTTGCACCCAGGTAATCCATCGAGCGCACTGAAAACCGTCCAATCCTAACCTACGGTTGCGAAAGCTGGTCAGTGCATGTCAAAGACGGGAGTATTATGACAATCATTGGGGCCTGAGACACATCGTAAAGCGGACGGACTCCAAGAAGCTGTCAACAACGCCGTCGGCTGCTGTGGATCGATACTGACTTTTAACACCCATGCCTATCACATTAACCGTTTACATGTTGACGCTGCCGGATCGGTGGTCAACGAAATGCCTGAATTGGGACGACCACAAAGCGGGCATCGATTATCTGACCTTGCAGTTTATCCACGGAATGCGGCGGAATTTGGGCCCAAATCTGCTGCCCAGACCTGGCCTGCCTCCTATGGCTTACGATGGGTTTTGGGCATTTAGATCTGATCTTCTTCTTTTACTGATATTGACCGCGATGAAGCATTACCGATCTGCGCTATGCAACCGCGTTTCCTGAGGCAATTAAAGGAAGGATAGGGCATTCGCGTGGATTGGTGTGTAGGGGGGAAGCCTGAAGAGGAGGATGGGGGGATCCATAGAAGGAATCTGCAATTTACGACAAATCACACACAGGGCTTTCACACCAGTGCGTCTCGGCGCCACCTTGCCCAGATTTGTGCTGTCGGAGGTGTGGCGAACTTGAAACATCGATTGGTAACGCCAAAGTGGACGTCGAGCGCCTCGACGGAACTGGACCTCGTTCTGATTTCGATGGTGTAGTGGTTAGCCTCATCGCTCTGTTGGTGAGAGACCGGGTTCGATTTCAAGGTCAGGCCACCGCGAGTAACACGGAAGACGCTACCTGGAAACATATTCCTGGCTGCTCCAGATCGCAGTGCATTACGACAGCTTACAGAGCCCGGTTCATTAGAACACAGAGGGACAACCTCTGCAACCTAGCGAACTGATGGCGGGGTGGCGGAAACGGGTTAGTGCATCATTTGGAATTTAACCAGCCCGACTTCCCCGTTTGACCCCTGTCCAGAATTCCCAACAATCTGTTTGGAATCGTCCATGCAGCGGTTCACATCTATCACAAGACAGAAGTGGTGTACGCGTGAATCTATCAGCGAAGGCAACACGTCCGATCACGGTTGTCGCATAGGGGGTCAAGAATAAAGCCACTCATGAATAAGCACAGACATCGAATTAAGGTAAGGTATGCTAATAATTAAAACAAGAAAAACGTGCTCTGTTAAAGGAAATTAATTCGGGGAAAGAGGCTTTGCAACATGAATTTTAGTATGCAGCTGTTCATCTCTGAGAAGTTGAAAGATCAAAGGACATGGAATTAACCAAAGCGGTGCAGGTTATGAAATAACGGGGTTTAAGAGTAGGGGAGATCGATAGAGGGTTACGATTATGCAACGTTTCAACCACATGAGAGGTGTAATCTACTACAAAAGAAGCAAGAGACTTTTCGCACTTCGAAGACATCTGTGAACATCTGCAAACATGTGGACGGTTATCGAAGACTTAGACCAGATCTTTAATAAGAAAGCGACCCCAGCGCACCCCGAAATTGCTCCAGAATCCTCGATAAAAACCTCCGGACAAAACTGGACACATCGATGGTTAGTGTGCGAGGCTCACCTGTAGGAGAGACTGCTCTCCGGGCCACAAGTGAACCACCTGCCAGTCTATGTCGGGTGTGTTCTCGGGCGGCGGGTTGCCCGCCCAGAGCGCCCGACTCCTGTAGAGCACGCCGTGGTCGGGGCACTTGAGGAGGTAGCCAGACCACAGGTACTTGACGACGCTGGTCACCGCGTTCTCCGACTCCTCCATTGACTTGGGGACCAAAAGATTCGTCTTTCCAACCTTATAGCAGTGCTGGAACAGAAAGCATACAAATAAACACTTCCAACCCGTCAGAACACAAGACCGTGTAAACCAGGGAGGGGGTGCCACTCGAGGTGTAATTTTAATTTCACCTTGCACTCAGCTTCTGCACACGGGGCTCAATCAACTATCTGCCCGGTTTCCGTAAACCATTATGCGGATTTCTCCTGCTTGTGGAGTAAGAAAAAATTCCAAAAATGGTATAGGTGGCGTACCGAGATCAACCTCAAGAGATTGAAGTGTTCATCGATCCACCTTTCATGGCTGAGTCCATCACAAAAAGACGCCTAGAGGCGCGTGGAGACCCTTCAAACAGTCCCCAACATTTATCCTGCCTATTGGAGGCATTGACAATCCTCGAACCAAAGCAGTCCACCAGAGTGACGCAGAGACACTGCAAAAATGCTCACCTTGCAGTAGTAGACCTTGTTCTGGAGGGACGCGGAGTAGTGACAGCCATCACCCTGTCCATTGGCCAACTTCGACTCGTGTTGCACCCCCTCGCTGGAGGTATGACAGACGCCCAGGCGGCAACGCACCCCGCAGACAGTGCATCTGGCCGGGCAGGTGAAGAATTCCTGCACGAAGCTGACGCCGGAGCCGGCGTCGGGGAGTTCGCAGTCAAAGTGGTCATTCAGCGAAGAGAAGGCGCGATGGATGTGCGAGAGAAGACGCGGCGATCGCACCGCAGTGTCCTGCATCAGTTCGTCGACCAGAGCGACGAAGGGCTGATAATAAATGCAGTACTTTTATTATTACTACTGATGTGTTATAAGTAACAAGAAAACAGTTTTCAACTTGTTCAAAGTCAATAAAATAATGGAAACATTAGATCAAATGGAATTCTCACAGTGTGCAAAATTATGTGAATTTTTTGTTATTTTTTTAAAAAAATGGAGGGTAAACTTCTTGCAGGAAAAATAATAATGTTATTATTAAGGTAACGAAGACCAAAACTTTCAGCAATAAAATTAACAACAAGAATAGATGAACACAAATTAAACCCTCAATGGATAAAAGGTTTGGAAAACGCGCTTATTTCGACCAATTGAACGGCTCGATCCACAACGCGGAGAATGCAACGTGGTGCTCATTCGAAAAATAAAATACATATCTGTAGTTCAGCCATTCGATACCGAGATTCCGTCATCTGCTGTAACCAGTTCGGTCTGTGTAAACACGCATGAATGCACTTAGCTGACATGAATCACATTAGCTTCAACCCGCTATGATGCCTACATCTTACCAGTACATCGCCCCGAAATCTGGCAGTAATGAAAGTGAACGGCGCTCTTGCAAAACGTTGGAATCTTCTAAAGTCATACAAATCGTCCATCCGAGCGAGAGTTAATATTTAGAGTCGAGAATCGGAAGAATTTCCCCTTAACGCGTGCGTCAGGCAAAGATGTCCGCTGTCCACAGTGATGTTCAACTACGTGGTGGATTTCGTGATGAAAGAAGTCCGATCTGACGAAAAGGGTGTGAAAGTGATACCGGAATTTTCTATTGGAGACCTAAAATTCGCAGATGATATTGCTGTTCTGGCAGACACCCAATTACTTTGCACCCGATACTCATTCGAATAAACCACTTTGCATTCGGGCCGGAGATAAGCACATCTTCTCTACCTACTCAGCCTATCCACCTGAACGATGCGCAAGTCGAGTGTGTATGTGACAGCTTTCAGATTCCTGGGCTCCAGTATTCTACCAAATGGCTAGACGAAATAAGACTTCAAACTAAGCGTCACCAGCCGTGGACAATCCTGTGGAACCGCACCGAGATAAGCCTTCTTCTTCTGGCAGAGAAAGAGTCGCCTTTGTGTGGAGTTTCTTTCGAATTCGAGACAGATAGGCATAGACAGCGCATAAACATTCGAATAAGCCTTCGTTTCGCGTCTTCCGCGCTGAAACGAGACCGATGCTAGTGCGACCAGCGCTCAAACGGCGAAACACGGAGAAGCTGTCAACCTTTCTTCAACCGGTGTCGGCTACAGTGGTTCGACCACTTTGACGACGGTCAGAAACGGAGCCTTCAAAACTTTCTTTCGCAGCCTAGGTTCGTACTGTCGGAGCGACGAACAACTAAAAACGCGCATCGGTAAAATCGAAACGGACGTGGAATGTCTGGGTCTGCAGTCTGTCTACGGAGTGCATCGCTGGAACATGACCTTGACCGTAATCTGCACCTGCAATCCACGACTTGCAAGAAACTGGTTCATCCTTTGGTCAGGATTAAGGGCTCAACCTTCGCGGTAGGAATCTGCTAACGGAGTCGCATCGGTTTAAACGACCACTCTACAACAGTATCAGCTGCATGTCATGTGCTAACACCAATGGCAATAAACAAGTCTTAAATTGACAAGCGTGGTTGCGACCTACATAAAAAAAATTCCCAACAGACACACACACACACTTAAATAAACACCACACTGGACCCGCTAGTTTAGGAAGTTGATTCCATTGAGAAAACGAGAGATGTTATTTGTATGAACTTCGGATATAAATTAAAGGTATTGTCGTACATTGGATCCTGAACTCCACAAAAGGAGCGGTCAGTGCGAATCAAAATGGCGACAATAATGTTCCCGCCTCCTCGGGTAACTGGGGAGATTGAATTCCTCCAGGCCCAGAGATTTACCGAGGCAAGACACGACTCAGATGCTACGAGATTCTTGAATGACAACTGAAACACTCGACTATGGTTCCAACCTCTTCGAGGTTATGGTGAGATTGGACTCAACGTTGCACGAGGGGGAAAACTGTGAAGGCGCATCGGACATTAAATCCAGCTAGGGGGTGGGGGGGGTTGACCATGGGGTGGCACTGTGGACGCCACATGCAAAACATATTCCCGACAAATCTGTCGTCAAACCCGATGAAGCCGGTTTTTCCTCTAGCGGGAGATGTCAAATGTTTTAAGAAACGACCATGGAAAGTGTAGGAGGTTATCGGTGATGGTTTAAAATACAAATACAGAATTGTGAAGGCATGGGTGCGCGGGAATGGCGACCTCCGCCTGATATTGACAACCAACAATTCGGGGAGATGATAAACGTCGACGCTCGCGGCAACACTGTTTCCTTGTTTAATAGGGACGCATGCCAATCATGTGAATTCAAGCAGCTGAGATGCATGTGAAACCGTGTAAGTATTGGCGAGTCCACGCGCTACCCTGCCAATACTACTACTACTACTACTAGTATTGAAACCGCCAAGTTGACGGGCTTTCGATAAGAGGTAAAACTGCCTACCGAAAAGTTGGTGCATGTCCCACTGGTTCGGACTCCAACGTAGCGCAAAGTGGAAAATGCATCGGCATTGCGGTGGATGGCAGCAAAACGGTCGGCGAGAAAAGCTGTACCTGAAAGGCAACACCACAGGCGATATAAGGGAACAACTAAGGGAAGCCCAGATGATGGCTACCCATCTAAACGGGTAGCCATTGGAGGAATGTCGAGGCGCAGCATAGCACAGCCACCAACCCCAGTGGAGACATTTCGATCGTCAGAAAATTACAAATCCGTCCACGCGATGCCTCATCTCGGAATTATTACTTTAAAATACGACTCCAACAGCGGGGGAAGGGGGGGTTGTCAAGTGCCTCTGGAAGGAGTACTCCGGATCGTTGTGTCTTTTGTCTTCACCTGCCACTCAACAACTATCCAAGTAGTTGTAAGCGAACAAACCGCCTGAGAGGCTGGACAAACCTGGCGTGGGTAACCAGAAGCAAATCCGGAAAGAGGTATATTCCTTGAGCGCAATGCTTCTCCCAAATAATGATATAGAAAAACAAATTTGGCATGAAAAATAAAAAAATTCCCAGACGGATAAATACCCCCTCGCCTCCCCTCCATGAAAAGAGGCGGGGGGATTAGGCGGCGTCTCGATTGGCGTGAAAACGAATTCAACAAATACAATAACAACGTAATGGTGTCTCGAGGTTGGTCGAGGCTCCACAGAAAGCCCAAAAGGCCCCACAACCACCCCTCACAAACAGACACGCTTTCCTGGCGTATTTCTAAAATCATTCTCCATTTTATCCAACTCTTTCGAAAGAGTGGGCAAAGAGATGAAGACAACAGAAGAGGAATAAACGATTGAGTGGCGGTAAGTCTCCAGTCTTCCTGGGTACACTTTGGTAAGACGTTGCAACTGTTGGACTGCAAAAACAATTACGACGACTAGGCTGGTCTCCTTGGTCAAGAACGATTGAATAATTAATAATTATTATAAGCGCTTTATTGAGGTCAGGAGGAGCAAAACGTTCAGCATAAAACCATAATAGAACAATGTGATATAGGAAAGTGGTCTTTTAGTTTCCACCTCACTTGCTCTGGTGAAACTAAAACCGGAGGTGACGATGAACGGCGCGACGGGCGTGGTCGAAGCGATAACAAACAACCAACAACGCACACCCAATCAGCTGGCCCGGCGACCTCGGTGTTCAACGCGCAGGTCACGCAATCACGGGTGGCATTGGGGGCGCCAGCTGTAAAAATATTCCCGAGATTCGCCATCGCAAACACCCATGAAGCCGGTCTATCGTCTAGCAGAGCCTGTTTAAAAATTGATAACGCCGGAGAATTTTAAAAAACAAAACATGTTGAGTGCCTTCACACCGATTTCGTGAGGTATAACGCAAAACAGACTGCTGAATCAAAGGCTGGCCGTCAGGAACAAGGAATAAGGAGAGATAAACGGTATCCGTATTGAACAAGAAAAATGCATTGCACTTCCGAAAAAAATCAATCGTACACACGGAAAATGGAAACGCACGCAGCGTTAAAAAAAACCCATTCAAATGTGTGACCAGTAGTTAAAATACACACACTTACTTGCTATTGCATCATGCCAACGAGGAAGTTGATATAATAGTTCACCCAACAGAAGCCAATGTTATTGCTTCCAGACCTATCGCATATGAGCTTGCGCTGTACCAACGCCGTACCAACGGTGTACCAACGCTATACCAACGGGCAGCCAGACTCAGCAACAGCGGCGGCGGCAAATATCGTCGCCACTTGGACGAGAATGTCGTTTACTATCACGAATGTGCCGTGCTGTGGCTGCACGAACAGACGACACGTGGGCGGCTCATCCTCTGACAAGAGCTAGCCGCCCCAAAGAAGATTGTATGTCGTACTTTCAGAGGGGATGCGTCGTTTGAAACAGAACTGAATCACAATCTGTCCTGACCTGGCTGCCTCCGAACGCCGCGTGTGGGCGGCTGATCCTCTGACAAGAGCTAGCCGCCCCAAAGAAGATTGTATGTCGTACTTTCAGAGGGGATGCGTCGTTTGAAACAGAACTGAATCACAATCTGTCCTGACCTGGCTGCCTCCGAACGCCGCGTGTGGGCGGCTCATCCTGTGACAAGAGCCAGCCGCCTCAAATTAAAAGCAGAGCTCACACTTGTTGTCGCCGTTGCCGGCGAGCTGTGGTGCGATCTCCTCTTCGAGGGGTTCGGTGTGTTGGGTCTCCTGGAAGACGACCACGCCGGGCCCCAGTTGGCGCGATGACCAGGGCAGTTCGTGCTGCTGTGCGATGGCCTCGAGCTGGGGACGAAAGTGCTGGGCGAAGGCGTCACTGGCGTCGGCCAGGAAGGTGAACATGTCGTTGTGCAGGCGATCCGACATGGTGCGGTACACGACGACGTCCGCCACGGCGAAGACCTTCAAGAGGAGGCGACGTTGGCGATTGGGGTTGCTGCAGGCACCAAGCAGACCTGAAGAGAAGGAAAACACAACAAACCTTCTTAATTGGCTGGAAGGAGAGAAAGATTTGCAGGCATGGGCTCCAATGGGCCGTATCATAAATGCCTTTTATGCATTTATGCTGCGCGCTATGCAGTTATATATTCGTGCTGAAATTTGTGGTTGGCGTCGTCTCAATAAATCATTGATAAGAGGAATGGGGATTGCAAATGACAAAGTAAAACCATGACTACGCCCAAGTAGCGAACAAAGACGAATGATTTAGACGTTTTAAATTGCGTCAGTTATGTGTGCCGCACTAAGATCAACCTCCAGGCAAAGGATCGCATCTATGGCGCTTTAATCCTACCATCCGGCTGGGAATCGTGGCAAATTAAAAGAAAAGAATAAGGTGGACCGAGAGACCAAGAGACCCCAATAGGAAATCTGGAAATGGCGACTATTCTTTCTCATTTCAAATTGGACACTCGAAAAAAGCAATGCTGGAATCCTCTCGAATTTCAATGGACAAACAAAAATTTGGCTTCAAAATGGTTACTCTAACCGACACGACAAATGAGCCTCTTTTACTTATTCCAATAACTGTGGTGCGCTACAAGTTGTATTAAGTGACCCCCCCTCCCACCCACCCACTCAATTCAAATGCGTCTAAATGTAAATCTCCTCGGCCAAGGCAAAGACAATACCTATCAATACCCACAAGAACGGCGGCATATCGAAATTCGGTAATTCCTTATTTGTCCCGAATTTTAGTTTCACCCGAACTTGTGAAGCAGAAACTAAAAGGGAGTTTTCGTATACTTTGATATCTTTGATTATATTATGCTCACGTGTTTGGTCCTCGTGACTTTAATAAAGCCCCCACCATTTTAATGTATGTATTATGTCCAATTTCGGCACGGACATTGCATTTCCATTGACCAATGCCACCGCAATCTTACACGGGTCTTTAGCTCATAAACAACGCAGCATGCCTACACACCCCAAATGTCGCAACTGTCGTTGGACCGAAAGATCACGTGATTAAAAGAACGAATACCGATGACCTTGTGGGTCCAAGAGGGCTCAGTGAAACAGGTGAACCCCCCAATAGACAGTGGAGGTTACAATTATGGCTTCAAGAGGAATCATCAAAAATATTGACTGTTAATCAATCAAGCAAAAGAGTCAAGTTGAAGGGACCGTCAATTAAGATGAAACGGAAAGTCGTCGAAGCAGTGACTCTGAAGTGACATTTATTTAAAATCTATTCATAATAACAGCGTGTTGACGCCTAGATTACGGGTAATTCGTCATTTAGACAAAATAATACATTAGAGGGTGGCAAAGAACTGAATAATAATAATAATAATAGCATTCGCTTTATTAAGGTCACGAGGCTCAGCGTCCAGATGTAGAACAAACAAAAGTGAAACGGGCAGTGACGATTATACATAGCAGACCCAGAATAAGTTATCAAGAAAGGCAAATTAACCCCCCGAAGTATACGAAGATTGTCAAACGCGTGAAGTCGGCCATTGAAAGGCCCAACATCAACAACAACAACAACAGGCGCACGAAATGGTGCGATAATATATAGGTGACCCGATGGCGTAGCGGTTAGCATCCAAGCCAGTCGAATTGCGCAACAGTCGAGCTCTTTTACGGTGGCGTGACCTGAGACCCCACCCATCCCACAAAAACACATCCGCACACACACACACACACACACACACACAGCCTCGGTGAGACTGATGGGACAGCGGCGAGGTGACGTGACGCGGCAACCATCGTCACGTCGCCCGAAATGGTGCCGATAATCAAATGCTACCGCTCCTGAGCATGGCGATATGGTTTCTTTCGCACAGAAAATATGAATTATGCGGTAATTGTGCCTAATTGGCGCATTGGCGGGCACCGTTTCAGTGTGTCGAGATCGCGTTTCCCGCAACATCTAATTCATAATATAGCAATACCCAGTTTAGCTTGGCTCCTTTCGATTAATTTGGTTTCCTGATCCGACGCAAAGTAATTCTGCAAGCAAACGCTTACTCAGTCTTGGTAAAAAGAACTGCACTCTTAATTAGAGATCTTCTCACAATATTCTTACTCTTGATGTATGACTGAAAAACTGTTTCCATGAACCAGCTGTGGATACATGCCACTGGTAGGAAGCAACCAATTGGTCAATAAAATATATTTACAAGAGACTGGGAAAATAATTCTGTGAAATCGTTTGTGAGATTCCAAAAAGAAAAAATATGAAACTAAGGAAGTAGCCTCACCCTCGGTGTCGAGAAGGAGGTAGACACGTTCGGGATCGAAGGCAGCCCAAACACCTAACGTGCAGGTTGTCTGCGACGGAGATGTCTTGAAGACCTCCTGGCCTCCGCAAAAGGAGTAGTTCAGTGTGTGTGACTTGCCGTCGCCCGTGTTGCCGACTATCGCCAGGATCTTCAGTTTCAGGTCGTCTGGGCAACCAAGAGCCTTGCATAGAGCCGCGGCATCCGGAAACTGAAAGGAGAGACTAGCTGCTACACACCGGCTGCGTCGTTGCTTACTAGATTACATGGGGTTGCGTGACTCTGGTCTTTAAGCTCCACCCGACAGTCAAAAATGTTCAAATGTGGCTGAGAGTAGCAGCTGCCTGCATGCGGAAGTAAACAGCTTCACGGGCGGGTTAAACAAGATGCTGTCAGGAGCCCAGAACTCCTATTTTCCCGGTTCTCGGGTTGCGCTGGGGATGCCGCCAACTGTACAATACCATCGAGATGCTTCATGGACACAGCCATGAAGCCGGCTATTCTTCCAGTAGGAGGATCCCGAATGTTTAAGAAGCATGGATAGCACGCGACAACCAGTTCAAGAAGTCTGTAGACATGCACGGACACTCTGCTGCACCGAAATGGCGGTCTTACTGATTGTTCAATGATGAATAATAACCCACGTTTAATCGGAAATTTTCAATTGGTTACGAAAATGTGCGTCACTTAAGCAAGTTGCCTCTTTACACCGAATGCACTTTATTCCGATGGTTTCCAAAAAACTAGCCAAGGTCAGCCATGTGTACTTTGGGTCACAAACCCACGGCGCATTTACAACGGAGAAGGTAGGCCAATAACAGTCAGATTTTCTCGAAATCAGATAAATTTTCAAAATTTTTGTTTTACGTACAGAATTATGGATCGACAAACTATGGAACTCTGCGGGGCGGGCTAGGGAGGTTGTTACGCTGATGTCGAAAAGAAAAAAACAGCACTCACATATCTAGCTGGCACATTTAAAAAAGGTTATCTAAAATGTTGGAGGTTAAATGAACGATTGGGTTAATCACCCCCAATGGCGCCGCCAATATGGCAGCCATCCGTCTATGATACTCTTCGAAACGAAAGAGTTAGCGCATGCCATTGTATGCATTGCCAGACATTGGAACAGAAAAATCTCAAAACCTTACCAATCATTCAATAAAAACAAGAGAACATTTCTAGATACATAATAAATCAAGAAATACTAAAAACGCCAATATATACGTGACTTTCTTTGACAAATAAAATGGCAAAACACCTAGTGGAATGCAGGCACGTGTTGTTAAAATGATTTTATAAAAATATGAATAAACCAAGCCTACCAAAAATAGTTCCTCTGCGTCAATTATTCGAACGGAAACTGGTGGAGTACCAACCTCATTTGTTAGGGTACACTCGTAGTCATGGGATGAAAGTAGCATGGTCTGAAAACAATGTCGAGTTGATAAAACTTGGTCATATAACCGTAACATAAAGGTAGTCTATGCCAACTAATTACGGAAATCACATACGCATTAAGTGATAACATCTTAATAACATTATATACGCAAGCATTTATAATGGACGAAGTACGTTATGCGAAGATTATTGAAAACTCCGGAAGGGTCCAATTGTTTTCCAACGATTCCGACTGCACAGTAAAAGTTACAAGAAATGCTAAATTAAATTTATTTAAAGAATAAGGCTTTAATAAAGATATGATTTAATGCAAACAATTTTGTTTACTGAATTTTTATATAAATAAGTATTTATTGTCTGGAAAATGCAAAAATATTTCGTACACAATAACAAAATATTGAATTTCTCGGACAATTATAGATATATTAAAACCGCTTAAAACCAGACGATGTAGTAATACTTATTGCTCGCTTAAACGTGTTGATCAAATAACTATCTAGCTATATTTCACGCCATATAACAATGACCATATGTCTATATTAGAGTTAATAGAAGTATTTGTAAATTATATAAATAAATGTTGTATAGAATAATATTTTTGGAAGAATTGATGTTGTATGTAATAATTTAAAATCTCATGGTGTAATAAGATCGGTTATTTTTAAATAATTGTAAACGGTCTGTTCATGATTGTGAAAGATGTCAGCGAATGTATCATCCGTCACTTGTTCACCCAAAAGCTGCCACCGATCGTCAGAGCTTCTTTGGCTACGCTTCCACCTACGCTGCCGTTGTCCGAATTAGGCGAGTACGCGGACCGAATTTTGGCCGCTCACCCTGGCCATCTATCAGTCGCCGTGGTGACCAAACCTCCACAGCATCTCACTAACGACGAGGCTCAAGAGCTTCGTGATTTGAGATACCAAATGCGCAAACTGCTTGAGAATAAGGACCCCCAGCATCGTCAACGTAGGCCACCGATGGCCGCCAACTCGAGCAAACAAGACGACACGCTCTGTTGGTTTCATCAGCTTTTTGGGTCCAAAGCAAGGCGGTTCCGTCCTCCATGTTCTTGGTCGGGAAACGGCGAGGCCAGGCAGTGAGTGCGGCTTTCACTCCGCCTGGCAAGTATACACCCAGCCGAATTCTGTTTGTTAAGGACATCGAACGTGGTCGCCGTTTCATGGTGGACTCCGGCGCTGACGTGAGCGAAATTCCCCTCTCTATGTCTGACCGTTTACACCTTGACACAGAATTCGTCCTCCAGGCTGCCAATCGAAGTAACATCAAAACTTATGGCCAGCGTACGCTTCGTCTCGACCTCGGGCTGGGGCGCATTTTCCCGTTCACATTCATCGTGGCTGATGTCACTTATGCGATCTTAGGCGCAAACTTCCTTTTCACGTTTGACCTATCTGTCAGCGTCCGACGAAAGAAACTCGTTGACGAATCGACGGCAGCGGTAGTTTCCGGATACACAGCAATTACCTCGATCCGCCACCTCACCCACATTCCTATCCTCTCTCCCTACAGCGCCCTTCTCGATCAATTTCCTGATCTCCAAATCTTGAACCGAACACGACAGAAGCCACCACACGACATAGTCCACCATATAAAGACCACTGGCCCTGCCACATTTCAGCGTTACCGCCGTCTCGACCCAGCAAAGAGACACATAACACAAAAGGAATTCGAACAAATGATGGAGCTTGGAATCGCACGCCCGTAGGACAGCAAGTGGAAGACCACACCCGGGGATTGGCGTCCTTGTGGCGATTATGGAGCCCTGAACGCAGTCACAGTTCCTGACCGCTATCCTCTGCCGCACATTCACGACTGCGTCTCGTTCCTACATGGAAAGAAGATTTTCACCACAATAGATCTGGTCCGGGCGTACTACTAGATACCGATCGCCCCTGAGGACATTCTGAAAACGGCAATCACAACTCCGTTTGGATCATTCGAATTCTTACGGATGCCGTTTGGGCTCAGAAACGCTTCCCAAACCTTTCAACGTTTCATCGACTCAATTCTTCGCGGTTTCGACTTCTGTTGCGCTTATATCGATGACATTCTAATCGTTAGCAAAGACGAAAAACAGCACCTGCAACATTTGGAAGTGGTCCTTCGGCGCCTGGATGAACACGGGCTCGTAGTGAATCCCGATAAATGCTATTTTGGCCAAACCGAAGTAAGTTTCCTGGGTCACTTGGTAAGTGATCTGGGGGTTCGACTACTGGACGCGAAGGTAACAGCGGTTGCTGACTACCCGGAGCCCAGTACAAAGCGTCAGCTTCGACAATTCCTCGGGATGCTGAATCTTTACCGACGTTTCATGGCCGATTTTGCCGAGATGGCCTCGCCGTTAACCCCTCGGACCTCCAGCGGAAAAGGTCAGGTTAAACTGTCACCAGAACATAGTGCAGCCTTTCAGAAGTTGAAGGCTAGTCTCGCTGCCGCGACCTTATTGGTTCATCCGCGCCCTGATGCCCAACTATCTTTGATGGTGGATGCTTCGAACACTGCAGTCGGCGCTGTACTAAACCAAAGGGACGAGCATCGGCGCCAACCACTAGCGTTCTTTTCGAAGTCTTTATCACCAACGGAACGCCGATACAGCACCTTCGGTCGTGAATTATTGGCGGCTTACCTAAGCGTAAAGCACTTTCGCCATTTTGCGGAAGGTGGCTGCATTCTAATTTTCACGGACCACAAGCCATTGATTCATGCCATGGCCTCCTACTCTTCTCGCTACAACGAACGCGAGATCCGACAACTCGATTTCCTCTCCCAGTTCGACCTGGAATTCCGTCATATCCGCGGCGCAGATAATGAGGTTGCCGACGCCCTTTCGCGCATCGAGTTGAACAGTCTGCAGCTCGCTAATGGTATCGACTACGAGGAGATGTCTGACGCCCAGCAACACGAGCGTATTCGAATTGGGCACGACGACACAGCCCTTATAAACTTAACCCTTCCGTAGTCTCAGCGTTCTCTGCTCTGCGACAACACCAAAGCTTCCCCTCGCCCGCTAGTTCCGCAATGCATGCGGCGCCAAGTTTTCGAAATGGTTCATGGTCTCTCGCACCCTGGTATTCGCGCAACCACCCGACTAGTGGCTGAAAGGTTTTCGTGGAAGGGATTGCAAAGGGACGTCCGTCTGTGGACACGTGCATGCATTCGGTGTCAGCAAGTAAAAGTCAATCGTCACACCAAAGCACCGATCGGCACGTTCGACGCACCCGACGCACGGTTTAGCCACGTTCATGTGGATTTAGTCGGCCCGTTGCCTTTGTCCAGGGGTTTCCGCTACTTGCTGACTTGTGTAGATCGCTTCACCCGCTGGTGCGAAGTCATACCGCTAGCGGACATCGGCGCAGAAACGGTCGTTCTCGCTTTCCTGCATAACTGGGTGGCGCGCTTCGGATCTCCGCGTCGTTTGACAACCGACCGAGGAGCACAATTCGAATCAACGCTTTTCCAAAAGATGTGCCAATTTCTTGGATGCGAGCGAATCCGCACAACCTCTTACCATCCCGCGGCCAATGGGATGGTTGAGCGCCTCCATCGAACACTGAAGGCCTCCCTCATGGCTCAGGATGACCGAGAACATTGGGTAGACAATTTGCCTCTCGTCCTGCTTGGCATTCGTGCGACCTTTAAACCCGACGTCGACTCCTGTCCGGCGGAATTGGTCTACGGTGCAACTCTCCGCTTATCGGGTGAGTTTGTTAACCCAAGAGCAGCTGAGCCGTCCCTGTTTGTCTCCGATGTCATTCAGAGCTTACGCAGTTTTGCTTGGAGCGTTCGGCCTAAAGAAACCAGACCCCAGAAGTCAGGCTCCCAGGTCAACCCACAACTGCAAAAGAGCACCCACGGTTTCTCCGTTGTGATAGAGTCCGTCGTCCTCTTGAACCACCATATGATGGTCCGTATCCGGTACTTTCCCGTTCGGATAAAACGTTTAAAATATCCATGAATGGACGCCATGAAACGGTTTCAATTGATCGACTCAAGAGTGCCTTCGTCGAGGAACCCTTTTTCAATACTGTCCCAATCCGCAATCCACCCGAACTGACTGGCCAACCGAACGACGCGATTCCCCCAGGAAACTCTACTGTGTCATCTTCTGTTGCCCCTGCCCGAATCAGTCCGGAACCGCCTGACGCACGGACGACCTCCCGCACACGAAGCGGTCGTATCAGCCGAACACCCCCGCATCTAACAAACTTTGCACGTTCATTTACCGTCTATTAACCTGCAACCCCACCAGCCATCCTTATTGTATCTCTTCCCCTGACGACGAAGAGTCTAAGGGGGGAGCCATGTTGTGACCTGATCTGTCCCTTTTTGTTTTACCGGACACGAACCGAATTCGACCCACGAACGCACCATCCCCGACTTAACGTCGAGCCTTTGTATTATTGAATCAAGAAACCTATCTTGATTATACTTTGGTTTGCCTTCTCATATATTACCCTTTTTAGACGCGTATGTCGTAAAAAGGTTAAGTGGGTTAAGTTATCGTCGAACCTCGAATCACGACAGCACTTCCGAAGTTTACGAAAGCTATTCACAGAGGTAATTCTTTTATTATTTTAAATCAACAGAATTGTCGAGGAGTACAACGGATATTGCTGATCGTAAAGGTTGTCCTGATTTATGTTGAACTCGCACAATTCTCGCGGATGTAGAAGAAGCGATCCTCCATATTGAGGTTAAAAAGCTCTTTGCACTTAAATTTGCAATGGTGGGTTTGTCAGTTCCAAAATTGGATACATTGATTGCCCTCCGTGCGAAAATTGATTGAGTGTACCGCGTCATACATGAAGAGTTAGGCTTATATTTGTGAATAACATGATTATGTCCCTTTAATACTATAACATAACTAATTTCAGCCTGTTCTGCCCATCAAAGGTGCCATCTTAATAAATATTTGTTTGCCTTAGTTGATACCAATGGATTTAAAAAAATGTCTTTGCAACGAAAACATTTGATACACGGATATCCATTTAACATTTGCATAAGTTGCTGAATTTTATCAGCAAATCTAGAAGCCGGTTTTTAAAAAAACAAGATATGATTAATATTTTTTCATTTGAAAAACATTAACATATTTGTCCAGTACAAATTATGTGGAAGAACAAGAATGTTAATATAAGCCCTATCAGGTCTTAAGAAATTTTTATCTATCAAGGTAGACTCTAAATTAAGGAGGTGTTGAAAAGGGATTCAAGCATCCTTACCCTTTAAACGAATACCGTTATTAGTTGATCAGGCGTGCGATGTAACCTTGCAGAACTCATGAAGAATTAAAAATTACTATAAGAGTGAGCAACCTCACTGGGAGATGATAGGGTTTTGTGACCGAGCCGAATAATTCACGCAGTTTCGAGGCGAGCGACATAGCGCTATTTTCGTCGTCTGCGGCAACATCACTCGCGGGAAAATAACGTCGACTCTTCGTAGTAAATGTGGGTGTCTGATTCGCAATCTTTCTTCAGTTCTTTGTCATTCTACCCATTAAGACAGTGGTTAGCAAAGCGTGCGTAGAGAAGCACGTGTAATGTCCCAGTGGGAATGATATCTAGGAAAATGGGATTAGTTAATAGCAACCTGTATTCCGCCAGAGGGTTTTCCCAAACGTCAGTCAACTCCATGAATAAGGCGACTTTAATGGGCGAGTGACCTTTACTTAGTAAGGAAGATTGGTAGAAGGTACACGCATCGTGTAAGTGCACTTACGAAAGAAGATATAATAAGGAAAGCGATAGACGAAGAAGTTGGAACACAATAGGAGCTTTGGGCGAAAATGGGACGGGTCCTTATAACGGGTAACTACCCAACTGGTCCATAGTGTGGGAGAAGGGAGGATGTCGCTGTAGGTCCTACAGTGTAGGATGTGTGGAGGAGGTTGAGCGGCTGCGGTTGCCGGTTGCGGAGGGTTGGGAGAGCGAACGGCATCCTGTATGCGGGAGTGAAGAAAGTGAGTTGCCCCACTTTGAGTGGACGAGAGGGCCGTTAAACCATCAGATCGAACTCCGTACCATGGAAAGATAGAAAGGCAAGATGGCCGCCTCTTATCCTATCATGTCGTTCGTTACA
>JAPUBX010004025.1:214611-239212 GCA_028672205.1 Proteocephalus fallax | reverse complement strand
AGTAATTAATGAGTCTTTGACCTTGATAATCTCTCGTCCATTATATCTCGCAATCTCCTGATTGTTTGTTGTTAAGGTTTCTTTTTAAAATTGGTTGTTCATTTTTATTTATTTTTAATCGTTATTTCTTCCCAAATAGTCACTACTAATGACTAAACATGAACATTGTCTTTTAGTTCCTGCTTTACCTGCTCTTGTGAAACCAAAAATCGGGACAAATGAGAAATGACCTAATTGCGATCTGCCGCCGTTCTTGTGGGCATTGAACGGTATTGCCTACGTATTCGTCGAAGAGATTTACATTCAGATAAACTTGAAAAGAGGGGATGGGAGGGGTCGCTTAAAATACGAGCAGTGATTTGTGAATAACTATTGAAGTAGCGTTGAACGATGATTTCTTGAATTGAGAGAATAGGAAGGCCACTAGAAAACGAGATTATTTTGAAAAGCCTACGAAAGGTGTAAATTTCAGAACATTTAAGGCCGGGGAAAATTACTGGGGAACAATATACCATTAGGGCTATTTTACAGGCATGGACAAAGGTTTTTATACGACTTGAGCCTAAAACAAGTCTCCTGATCCGGCGAACTAAGAAACAAAGGCGATTACATCAATCGAATGTTAAAAATAACGCCGATGAATTTTCGATTTTGAGCTTGAGCTAAATTATGGAGTGAAGAGATTTCGTGAGTGTCGACAGCGGCTGTCAGGGAACTGTAAATGAGATACATATGGATGCATTCCACAGAAGACCCCTCTCCGAAGACCACTCGATTACCTCAGTGACTGCCTGCCCGAGCTGTTGAGAATCACCATCCGTCTTGCATGTATGGCATAAAGTCAGGTCATCCGCGTATTTTATTAGTGTCACGTCGTTAGGGGACCGAAGGCTGGGCGTGTAATAGTTGAAGAGGAAGGGAGATAGCACTGCGCCTTGTAATACACCGAAATTATTTGGCAAGGAGGATGAGGCTTCATTTCCGACTCTAACGTAGTGTCAATGGACAGGGGGGCGTATTACAAAAGGTTGAAAGGTGCCCAGCCGGTGCCCACATTGAACTCAAAGCCGACAAGGTATGACTCAGCTGGTGTTGCGTGGGTGGCGAATTGGGAGAGAAGGACAAATAAAAACCAGGCTTAAAAAACACGATAAAGGACTCAGTTAGGACGGGAAGATGCAACGAATACGTTTTTTTAAAACAAATAAGCATTCAGACCGAATCTAAATTGCCCCTTCGTACACGACCCTGAACATCATCCATTTATTGATGTATCTAGTCGAGGGGTTCCATCTCGGCAATGCGGGGCCATGTGCTCGGTTTCAAGGCTTCAATTGGCATATTTGCATAAACTATATCTGTGATGGCTGCACAGGAAATCGTTAAAATGCGTTTAATCCGACGATCGCGATGTCCAAATTGCTTCAGAAGTTCGTGTTTTTTAAACACGAATATCGTAAATATCCATACCATTAGCAATTGTAGACTCTCAATTTACAGATGATAATTTTCAATTACAAATTAGTGTTTAATTTAATTTTGAAAAAAAAGAAATTCGAACTTGAAATAACCAGTATAAGAGAATGTCATGAGTAGATTTAAATGGTGGTGAAATATAAATCCATCAAATCTC
Organism: Proteocephalus fallax; assembly: GCA_028672205.1. Taxonomy (NCBI): domain Eukaryota; kingdom Metazoa; phylum Platyhelminthes; class Cestoda; order Proteocephalidea; family Proteocephalidae; genus Proteocephalus; species Proteocephalus fallax. The sequence continues at coordinate 237,579 of JAPUBX010004025.1, read as the reverse complement.
CCGAAATATCGAAACAAGCGGAAGAAGTTACCGTTAATGGAAGCAACGTTACTGAAAAAAGCCATGTGAGCATTTGCAAGAAAGAATGCACCCATAAATGTAGACATGTTTTCGTGATACTCTGTTACTTAAAAAGAGTGACAAAGATTCATCGAAAATGTTGATAATCTGTCTACTATTATTATTTAAGTACAACGTGACTCGGTGATCATTTTCTATTAAATATATGCAAATATATATATTTTATTAACCATCATGTTTATTGCGGTAACCTATAGAGCTAGAGATTTTGTTGCTATTGAGGTGATTGGCTCAGAAAATGGAAGTCCATCTGCCGTTTTAATGACCGATTCACTAGCTGAACAGTGAAGCAGTTGACCGGTTGCCTAACGTTACAGGTTTTAATCCGCAAAGCTGATCATGTAGATGGACCGTTAGATTAATTACAAATATGGAGACCATTCAAGCGATATAGGTAATCCAAGCAGACTAAACCAAACGTGAATTAATCTGCTTAGAGTGATGGACGTTTAGATTGATTCCCATGGCTAATCCCTAGAAGGTGATGCTGCTTGTACAGCGTCCGATACGCTGTTTCCCCTATCGATTTAACCCTGTGCGATTTAAACCTTTCACATGGGCTGTCGACTAGATTGCTGTTTACTTAGACCAGCATCCAGATAATTCTATCGAATTAGGTAGCTGATCCAGACCACACATTCCTATGTCTAAGTATACGACAGATGTAGTTAACCCCGTTTACGCGTTACTTTTGTCAATTTTAATGGGAACGTTTGGGTCCTGTGTACTTATTTTGGTGTCCTTCAATAAATCCCGTCAACATTGGAGATGACTGACCTCAAACGCCACTTTGTAGAAGGCGTTGACGCGCGCGCAGTGTAGTCAGCTGGCGGCCACGTGATTGGCGGGTGAGCAGTTGTCGTGCGGGCATTATTCCTGCCCGAGCGATAGCTTTGCGCGATCGTAACCACACAAAATTAGCAACCACACCCCATTGACCTCCAACGCAAATTCGACATTCACTTCCATCAGCCACTAAGGATGCTGCTTGAGACCCCTTCGACGGAACCCTACACATTTACGCACCAATTCCATCAACCGGACAACCATTTTGGTGATGGGCACTAAACGATACCTTCTTGGCGTTGTTTGAACGCAACCGATTGGGCTTGCAAAAGGGTAAGACTGAAGTATAACATTTATTCAAATAACTGGATGCTGCGTCAAATATTTAAATCAGTCGGAACATGTAGTAGTAAAGGTAGATAGGAGGGGGTGGTGGGTGAGGTCGAATTTAGGGGGTTAGAGCAAGATTGGACGCTGGTAGAAGGCAAAGATATATAAGTGAGAAGTGTGTTTAGTAAAAGGGCGTCAGGGTTTTCGAAATCACTACAGATATGCTCACATGGGTTCGGGAAAGGGCACACCAATTTAAGGCCAATATGAGGTGTATGAAACCGGGACACAGCCAGAGAAGAAGGTACACTTTTGAGGAATGTGTGTGAAAAGGGAAACTCCGGGTTACACAAAGGCGTTGTTGTTGTTGTTATGCAGCAACGGACTGGATTGTCGTACAAATGGGCAAATTTGTTTATATGGTAGAAGGAATCAGTTGTAGTGAAAATATATACTTGTTAAGTGGGTTCACCGGCCCTCGCCTCGTTCTTGAGGCTGTTAGTTCTGGAAGGCGAACTAAAAGGCAGACAGACGCCCAATTAACGCAAGTGCGGGCTCTCAAATAGCACTGGGTGAATAACCCACAAGAAGGATAGGAAATATGACAAAACTACGAGTTCAAAAACTATTCTCTTGAGGATTAGCCGGCTTCAGGGGAATATGGTTCCGGTGGCGAAGATGACTCATCCTCCAGACCCACAAAGCAGGCAATTTCAGGTGTGTCTAGAGTTCCATGAGTCCCTTTACAAATTACGGACTGTCGTCCAAATCAGCATGGCCCAACAAATTGGGACTCAGCGTTAGGGGCTCAAAATGTAGTACAAGCGATCCTTCTGATATCGTCGATCGATAATTAATAGGTCGAGGCGCGTCTCTTACCGACACGGCGTTTCCGTTAATGTCGTCCTTGACAACGGGCGGCGCAGTGTTGTAGCCAGCCAGCATCCCGGGTAGAAGCATTCCCATGCTGGCAGCAGCTGAAACGACTGCCTGTTGTTGCTGACGCTGCTGTTGCTGTTGCTGATGATGCTGCTGATGATGATATTCCTGCTGGGCAGCTGCCAGGTACTGAGATAAAATTAGACACGAGGTTACCGGCATCAGAGGCATCGATGACCGCCACCACCACGAATACAAATCCAATTGGGCCAAATGGGATCACCAATGATTGGTAGAGTGGGGCGAGGGGAACCGCTGTAAACCACGCGAAGAAGGGATCAAGTGAATCAGTTTTGGACCGACAATAAGGACGCCAAGATCCTTCAGTGAAATGTCCACCATGAAGCCGGCTAAGCCTCATAAACGACGAATGAATTAATGGGAGCACTTCTACTGCTACTGCTACTACTACTACTACTGTTGCTACCTCTCAACTACTTGACAACGGTGAGTAACGCAACGCCACTCACATGTTGCTGTTGTTGTTGTTGTTGTTGCTGAGCTTGGGTGGTGTACACAGCCTGCGAGGCGGGGTTTTGGCACGCCGTAACAAGTGACGTAGCGACCCCCGTGGGTGGGGAACCTCCCTGAGGAGATCTGCCGTTGGAGGCGCTGGTCTGTCCAGTTTGCTGTTGGCTGCCAATTCCCGTGCTTCCCGGGGTCATTAGGCCCAGGGCCGCGGCCGCATTGGACGCCTGAAGGGCAGCTTGCATGAGTTGCATGTGGTTATTCGCACTCATCGCTCCCGATTGGCTCCCTGGAGTGACGGACCCCGCGCTCATTGGTATCATTTGCTAGAAATTTAAAAGCAAAATGAACTGAGAATTCAAAGGCGGAGGTGTTCCAATATGTGGAGTAAGAGGGGAGTGGAGGAGGAAGAAGAAGAAGAGGTGGAGGATGGGGGATGTGGAGAAGTAGGAAAAAGAAGAAGAAGAAGCAGCAGCAGCAGCAGAAGAAGAAGCAGCAGAAGAAGAAGAAGAAGAAGAAGAAGAAGAAGAGGTAGAGGAGGATTGGGGATGTGGAGAAGTAGGAAAAAGGAGAAGAAGCAGAAGAGGTGGAGGAGGATGAGGGATGGGGATGTGGAGAAGTAGGAAGAAGAAGAAGAAGAAGAAGAAGAAGAAGAGGTGGAGAATGGGGGAGGAGGAGGAGGAGGAGGAGGAAGAAGAGGAGGAGGAGGAGGAGGAGGAGAGGAGAAGGAGGAGGAGGAGGAAGAAGAGGAGGAGGAGGAGGGAGGAGGAGGAGGAGGAGGAGGAGGAGGAGGAGGAGGAGGAGGAGGAGGAGGGAGGAGGAGGAGGAGGAGGAGGAGGAGGAGGAGGAGGAGGAGGAGGAGGAGGAGGAGGAGGAGGAGGAGGAGGGAGGAGGAGGAGGAGGAAAGTTAACTTTACCCGAAAGTTCGAGGCCTGTAATAAGGCGGCCGGGGCAAGTCCCTGAGCGGCGGCTATCGAGTTGAGCAGACTTGCGCTGTCATATCCGAAATGCGTGCCTGCGGTTGCCCATTGGGTGGGATCCTGTGCCGCTATTAGCGCCATTGTCGTCGGATCAACTGAATATGATTGAAAATATAAGTGTTTTTTTTTGATATTCGATAATTTGTATGCATCAGAATAAAAAAAACCTACATCCAGCCAGCTGTGGTAGAAATCCCGAAGATATGACCCCTGGAAAGCCTGAATGTTGACCCATGGGCGAAAGCCCTGCTCCAGTACCCCCAGCTGGCATAAATGGGTATCCAGCAGCCGCTACTCCTGGAGGCATGGGGATACCCGGTGGCCATTTTGGACGGGTCACCTTGGTGTTACTGCGGGCGAATTCAAGTCGCATATGCTGATTCCCTTCAGGGTCAAATTTCACGCCCTAAGAGCAGTAAAATGCGTTAAAATGTGTTCCTACTGACAGGTTGTAAGTAGAATGTATTTTGTGAGTGAGGTCACAACGTCCACTTGTGTGCAGCACGGGTGGTAGGGTGGTGTTCAGTGAAGTTTAAACCATCACCAAATAGGAGATTTAAGCATCGATAACACTTTAAGTCAACTTAATGGGGTCAACAGACATATCCTGTTGCATGCACTGCAATAAATCCTTCAGTCAGTGTTTCATTATATGGCCAAAGTGCACATCGAATCTTACTGCCGTAAAGAAACATTCATAGGCAAGTTAAGGTCATATATGTGTCGAAGAGTGGAGTGATTATGCTTTTAAATGCATATTGTATGATCGTGCTTCCAGGGGAAAAGTCTAATTCGCTAATGGGTGTGGAATGTTAACAAATTAACAGACACAATGCACTGCTTCGGTTATCATAAGACGTATTTAGTGGGCGTGTGGTAATTAGGCATCTCCATTAACATATGCATACTAATATGTGAAAGCTCAATAGGATTAATAGATGCACAGTGTTGTCAAGTGGTGTTTTTGTGCATTGTGACACTCGCATTCGATAGGGAGAACGATGGGGGAGGTGACATGTGACGAGTGGACGCGGTGGGATATTTTTGTGTACGGTGTGACTGGGTTGAATTCTAACCAATGCACCGAGGCATACAAGCAATTTCCTGTTTCCACTCCTCGATTGTGATATTTCGGCTACAATAGATAATTAGCATCAGCGTCATTTGGTAGCCTGGGGAGCAGTAGCGACGTCAATAAAACCAATCAACTCAACGACCATGCAAAACGAGCCCAAACACGTACCTGCAGTTCGTTCAATGCATCCTCGGCTTGTTCCCGTGTATCAAAAGTGACAAATCCAACGGGCTAAAATAATACGCATACAATTAATTTGAATTCATCGATAACCCCACGGACACACCGGTGAACAGAAATCAATACTCACGGCGGTAAGTTTCCCATTTTTTCCTGCGGGCTTCAAGGTTGATGACACGTAGCCCTATCGGTGCGATGTTATTTTCGCGAAGGGTCACACAGCAAGTCGGCCAAACGTGATTGGTAGGCGGTCGGCAGGTCCAATGAAAGGATTGGGTGGACAGGACCAGTGTTGTGGTAAAACAGAGAAAAACACACAATATGTATTTTGGTCTGGGTGCATTCATTTATGTGCCGAAAGGATTGTTTTTTCCCTAGTACACGACTGTTGCTTTCACCCTGTATGCTATTTACAGTTGTTCAGTCACATTTCAGTCAGAATTTCAATTGAATAGCCATTGGTCCATAAATATAAAACAATATTTCACCTTGAAACCGCGGAAGAGCAAGTAGAGTTCTCTGGATTTAGCATCTAGCGGCAGACCACTGACGAAAAGCGTTCGTACCTGATGCTGTGGATAAAAAAGAGTGGTTGATTTATTGACTGCATATATCTCCCAATCTATCCCACATCCACGGCACATAGATCCACGAGGAAACATCTATTCGTTTCTTCTATTCTTTGTCGATTCCGTTAAGGGCGAAAACGAGCTAGAATGGTATTTATTATCAAAATCCCCCATCCAAAAGACACCGTTTCATGCCGGTTGTATGGTAGGCCCACAGCATTTGCGATGCAGGTCGTGACCTTGCAGATTCGTTTAAATGAGACGATTTGCAAGGCGCATGCCCCGAATGTTCGCCTTCTTAGTTACAGAAAACCACGTGTGAACCGGACTTAATCGCTCTCATGGATGTCTTGTGCGTGAGAACATGACTTCTGTAACTAAGGTTGAGCGCGTGTGACAGATGTACCAAGGAGTTCTCAGCTAGATAAGGCGCCTCGATATCTTGGAATAATCCGTTTGTCTACTTCGTACAGAACCTCATAACGTTTGAGTTGTATAATTAAAGGCACTTGAGAGAGGGAACACAAAACAATGATCAACAATGATCACATAAACGCGACAACAATGGTAGTGTTTTTCGTTACCCAGACAACCACTCGTTGGTGCTTTGATGGCACGCAGGGGAAATTGCGATTGTAAAACTTAAAATTTTCTCAAATAAATATTTGATACGACCATAGAATACCACTCAGTTGCCATAAAGACTTCAAGACGCGCAATTCTGAACACGGTGAAAGCGAGCTCGATAAACCTTTATCGTCTTTCGGTGATTATGCAAGGTGCCTGCGACCCTAGAATAACCTCTAACCAACCATAAGGATGACTCATCTCAAGTACGTGCAAGGTGTCGCTGCGCGCATAAATCGATAAACCCACGTGCGCGCGCGAAATCACATGAGCTGGTCAGAAAGTGGGTCGCCAAGACATCCACGCACACAATATTCTCACAATCCACCCATCTCATCGAAGGTGGACATTTGGATTTTTTTATTTATCAAATCAAAGTCAAGACATGGCCAGTTGTGCGAATATTGTCCACCAAAATTGGCAACGCTTAATTTAATGATAAGAGACAGCAAACTCATCGATTTTAAAACAATGGGACGAATATTTATCGGAAAAAACGCACAAATCATTGTTGTTACTGTCGAGTTCAATTTTAGTACACCGATGAGCAGTATTCCCACGGTGCTGGAGAACGGGCATTGATTTACCTTCTTAAAGCGTGTTCGCTCGGTGAAAACGGATACTACACCGAAATTGCAGTGGGTGAGATAAACATGAAGGCTTGGTACTTTCAAAGACAACGCAAATTCCGATTTGATGTGGCACACGATTTCTTTCAAAAAGGCACGCCCACCTTGCAATACCGTTGGTATTTTGTCGACAGTAAACTGAATTTGGTGTCTTTTCCCCACGAACAGAACAAATAGCGGAGCTGGACGCAGATGGCGTGTTTTGATGGCATTGGGAAGACGTTCGTGTATTTGTGACACCCTGATAATGGCAAATTTAATATTAGGAGGATGAATTCGTATGCATGTTGCTTGACCTTTATAGAGACCCATTAATCTTCTAAGCTATTAAATTACGGGTGTTCGTAAATTAATTGTTGACGCGTCGTTAAATGCCACGGTGCTATAATATCGATTAGAAATAATATAAATCGGATCAAACATTTCGGAAAAAGATGCACGCTTTTAATGGCTGCGAATGAAATTGATACGCTGGAGTTTACGTAAGAGTATACGTAATTGTCTAACAACTGATTGCTGCGTTTAAAATACATACCATTGTCAAATTACGGCGTCTTAATGGCGATTATAAAAATTAAATTCGATATGAACCCACATATTTTGCCATTACGAAGGATTCATTGCTGGCACCAGTTTGTACAAAGAATTTCGGCCAGGAACCAGCATCAAAATATAAATTTCGCAATACTGATAATATCGATTTCTTATTGTGTTATTGCTGTTTTAAGGAGAAAAACCTTCTGCATTTTCGATTTTTATCGACGACCACACACCGATATATTTTGAAACATTATAAGATATCAGACCTCTTAGGAAACTGAATTTTACCAATACGTTCGTTATAGAAGTAGATCTGTTTCCCCTTTTTATGCAAATTTGGCCAGATAGTTACTAAAGAAGCCGTTTCAGGAATTATCTAAAGGATGAGCCGAAGAGCTTTTTGGACCCTACCACCGAAACCAGAAATTGATGGATCCAATCTCAGTGAATAAAGACACTCCCTTGAAAATTCTGATTCCAACGAAATTAATATCGACCAATAATTGACTACAACAATTGCTACTCAGCTAAAGGGTAGCTAAATAATACCAAATAAAAACATCGCATGAATGCTACGAGTGTAAGGAAAACATTTAAACATTAATTGAGAGAACAATGTAACAACTCACGTCCAAACCATCAATTCCCACGCTGGTACCGATAGCATGTATTGAATCGATCGATTGGGAGAGCACCATCATCGATTCTTCCGTGAGGTTGGCGTTTGTCGGTGTGGTGCTGACGTCAGGCGTGTTTCCAGGAGCAGAGTCGACATCCGATTTCAACCGATTGCCGTTTAAATGATGATGATGTCGATGCATCGAGTCTGGGGGAAGCATGGAGGCACTTGAAGTTGACATTGTAATGTCTTGTAATTGATCTACAAAGGCTGTCTTCTTGGTGTTCAAGCAGTCGCGTGCGAATTTGGCCAAAATTGCTGGTTGCACTACAACGGGTTTGAGAGGTCTGTGGATTCCTAGGGCCACTTCTCGGCTAGCAGTAGACGTTGACGTTGACGTCGTCGTCGTAATTGGTGATTTTATGGTGAAGATTGAGAAATGTCGACTGCTCGGGCATCAGAGAGATAGACGATACTACCACACCTACGCGAGAGTCATGAAAAGTGTAAATGTCACCAGCACAGCGGCCCCAATATGCTCACACGCGCGCTTGCACGCGTACGAGTTTGCGACGCACCGCGCCGATTGGCTGAGACGGACGCGCTATGAAGGCGCACTATTGGCCAACCTCTGCCGCGCGTAGCCTTCGCCCAATAGACGTTGGCATTTGAGTTCACAGGGAAGCAGGCACGTGGCTGAATGAGTGACTGGGTGCATGAACGGGGAAACGCCCAAATTCCAATCACAGGGCCACCAGTTCTAATTATGTCTCTAAGAAAATCCCTATGGCCGCCAGCAAATGTGGTTTCCAGGGGGGATGTGATCGATCACCCGAATTCTACCAGAGACTGTCATAGCACGCCGAATACGACGTCTGAACCAGATCAAGGAGCTTACCTTATGAAGGAATGTGCTAAAAGTGCAGTTACGTAAGAGATAGAGATAATGTGCGAATACAAAGGAGCTTTGTGAGGGTCCTAACAACAAGTAAGATTTTGCGAGGGAATAGAGTGCGTAGGATAAACGTTCGCGTTCACCACCGTGATAATCAAATGTCAAGATATTTTAAACAATGATATTCTCATTGAAACCTGCTGACTTATTTACCTCCGACTGAAACCACAAATTCCACGAGCGGTTAGAAACGGTAGGATTAGCCTTTGACCGCGAAAGAAAATCGATATAGACTAATATTATCGCGAATATCACGTAAACGGGGGTATTTATAAAAAAATACATTCCTGAACGCCATATCAGACTGAAATGTTTAGCGTTACACCCAAAGAACAGTCATTGGAAAACGAATTAAACATTTTTATTCACGGAAGAGCTGTAATTTATAGCGGTTAAGAGAGCTGCACGATCTGATTTGGATAAAAACTGGGTCAGGGTTCATCATTTGTCGTCTGTGCTTCCTAGATAGCAACCACTGCTTCGAATTATCATTTAATGTCCCATACTCAATTACAATTGGTTCTTGGAATACTGGGTCTTTCAAATTCGATTTATTTTTCAAATTAAAATAATTTATTTGTTTATTGATTTATATATATATATATGATAATCCCGTGCAAGTTTACAGATGTCGGTTTTCTAGGGTTGAACAACTGAAGGGTTTTGCTGAAAAAAATATCTTTTCAGACGAAGCGTATTTCCATTAAACGGATGTCTAAACAAACAAGATTAGAAAAAAACACGACAATATGCTTAGAAACCTTAAAATTCCTCTTGTCCTACTGTTAAGAGTGCATTTTATGCCGAAATATCACTCAAATGTTCACCAAAATAATTGACGTTCATAAGCGTGTACAATATACATATACGAACAGATTAATCGAACTTTAAAAGCTCTATTATTGTCCTTACTGCCGAATTCATTTTTTATGGGCATATTTGTTTGATCGTGGCTGGATTGCAGCGATCTCCCGACTATCATTTCTCTGGAATAGTTTTAAAATACATTGAAGAGATATAGAGATGCCTTTGTTTGCTTGACCTAGGACTCGAACCGAGAGACAAGGTCAATCGCTGCACCATCTGCCCGTGAATACCGACTGTATTCTGAAAATAAAACATGCACCCCGAAGAATATAAAGTTTGACAAGCGCTTAATGACTCGACCATTATCTATTCATGATGCATCCAAACCTGCACCGTTTTTAGATTAGTTTACAATTTTATTTTGCAATTTATTTAGCCGTTTTTCAATCAAATTTGGGCGTTTCCAATTCGCTCGATTGAGCGACCTTGACGCGCGTTTAAATGCACCAGGATTTCGGTCGAGGGCCCGAGAATCCTATTAACTTTCCATTCGTTTCTACGCTTCCACCTCTATGTTGAAATTCGTCTCATTTTCAGAGTTGTTTCAAAAAAGGTGTTCTTTATTGAATGCGCTGAGGTCAGCGTTTCGTTTTTAAGGCAAACGGAATATCGCTGGTTTTATTTTCAATGAATCTGGGCGTAACTGCTTTTCATAGCCCGTTGCTCGCAGATTGGCAGCGGTATTTGAATGTGGCCGTCAAAAACAGGCGAATTTGTGTATTTTGGTAGTAGTAGTAGTAGTTGTAGTAGTAGTAGTAGTTGAAATAGTGCTAGTCATTTTCGTAGCAGTTGAAGTCGTAGTCGTCGTCGTAGCTTTTGCTATAGTAGTAATAGCAGTAGTAGTAGCAGTGGTCGTCGAAGCAATAGTAGTCATCATCATCATCTTCGAAGTAGTAGTAGTAGTAGTAGTAGTAGTAGTGGTCGTAGCTGCAGCATTAGTAATAGTTTTAGGAAAGATTTGAAAGCAAAAACAGTTTCTAGGACCTAAAATAACCGTCTTCATTTTTCCCGGAAGCCCAGCAATGATTCCTTTTTTCCCATCGTCCAAGTTCCCACCATGATTGAACTCCAGATAAATTCAACAGATTTTCAACAACCAAATCTCTTGAGAGCAGGTTTTTAAAATAATAATAAAACAATGGTGATACGCATGAAAAAGCAAACAGAACCAATGTTTGCGGGATGAGTCAACCAGGTAACAACAGCTTGAAAATGGTTCAGCATCAACACTTGCAAACAACATGGACAATCCGATATCCCAGTAAAAACGACACGGGAGGCTTGAAGAAGGCGATAGTCTGATCTTCAAATCATTTTCCTTTTATCTCTTTGACCACTTTTCCAACGAGGTTCTGAAATCGACGCAATTGACGCATTTCGCGGGCCTATGATAAGCTACTGAAGGTCACTCGGTTCTACAAAGACCTTTAAAAAGATGGAATCATCAGAAATGTTGCGACCTTTTAACCCTTCGTGGGCTTTTTAAAATAATCTCGTTTTCTAGCGGTCTGCCTATTCTCTCTATCAAAGAAATCATCGTTGAACGCCACTTCAATAACTGCTCATTAATCGCTGCCCGAATTTTAAATGACCCCTCCCATCCCCTCTATTCCTGTTTATCTGAATGTAAATCTCTTCGACCAATGCGTAGACTATACCGTTCAATACCAACAAGAACGACGGCGTATCGCAATTCGGTCATTCCTTATATTCCCGATTTTTAGTTTCACCTGAGAAGGTCTTGTTTTATGCTGAAAGCTTTTGTCCTCGTGGCCTCAATAAAGCCGCTACAATTATTATTATTAAATTGGGAACCCAACCTATTTAACAAGATTCCAAGAAAAGCAGCACTTTTTTTACTTTTTCTTTTTAGATCCTGCGAAACGATAAGATTATTGACGAGTTCATGAATTTTTAAATGTGACGTCTACGGCCATCAGCCTTTGTTCAAACGCTACTCCAATCTTTAGACAGTCGCGGAAGCTGTCTTATAGGGACTAACATCAAGCACATCGAGTCCTCGTATAGATAGCCTGGGTTTCCTTCGCGATTTACTAACCAGGTACCCGCAACAAGTTTGACCAGCTTGCCAAGCGGTGCACCAATTAGGTAGGGGACGATCTCTTGTACCGACTGACCGTCAATGCAGCGAGAAGTCTGATTCGAGCGAAGAATCTCCAGACACTTGCGCAAGTCATAAGGGAGTTGTTGATTTTGGCTTAAAATAGAGTAATAAATAAGAAAAAACCCGATTAAGGTAAAATCCGATTAACTGATATGAAAATAGCGTACCGGCTTCTTTAAGGCGATCACCGGTCGTACCAATTCTGTACCAATTAAATTTCGGCGCTGCTACATGCAGCTTCTTGGAGTCAAATGCGCCAGTTTGATAAGTTCATCAGAGGCATGACAGACCGCGGGAGCACCAATGCTGCACAAATGCTGCACCAATGCAACACCAACGCGACGACACCTCATACACCCGTGATCGGACCCGTTGACACCGAATTGACAAATACGTGGGTGGGAGACGTACGTTGATTGGCGATCTCAAGTGGTTCGAAGTGCGCGGCGAAATTGGAAATCTCAAGGAAGCCGTAAGTGATTGGTGCACAGGAAAGCTTCCTGCAACCTCATTTTGTCCAAGATCAGAACTAGAAAGAAGGATGAGAAGAAAGACACAATAGAAAGGAGAAGCCTAGCTACATCCTCTCCATCCACAGCCTGATAAAATGGCGCTTTCATTGTTCTCACACTTGCGACCAATTTCATTGCCTCGTTCTCCGGCAAAATACAATAGAAACTACGGGAACAGAGTGTTGAAGACGTAAATATATTTTCTATTGTTTAAGCTTTGAATCTTAGCGATTGCGCGGTGCAGACCAGAAAATCGGATGTCGAGGTGGTAGCGAAATGTGTCGAGTAAAATATCCGTGGCGTGTCCCGTAATGGGTGGCTCTGGTTAAACACCCGGACGATATAACTCAAAGAGATTACCCCCAGAATAGTCCAAACGAATTATGCGATCATTTGAGTTGCTTTGGACACTATTCGCTCCCTCGCCATTACGCTTTCACCAAAATTTGTGCGCGCTTCGTGTATTATGCTTCGAAAAGTGTGAACTTATAAACAAAAGGTATCAAGGTCACACCAGGCCCATCAACTCGTCGCCCGTAAACTTGCAAAAAAACCAGTTGTAAAATAAGGATTCCCAACAGCTTGGCTGGATCATCACAGGGGTCTTTAAGTGGTTTGATTCCGATATAGGGTTCCACACGTTTGCAAAACTTTGTTTCCGTTCTCGCGAATTCTTGGTTCCCTTATTCGTGTTAACGAATTCCGCATTCTCACCATTTCCTCGATCATTTTTGTTTGCTGTACATTAGACAATCATATCTCATTTCTTTCTTAGATGACGATCAATCTACTCGTCCAACATCATCGATACCGAAAGTTCGAGAAATATTCATGAACCCAGATGATTTAAAAACCGCCTGCCCGCCTTTGGATTCAAGAGCCTGACAGAGCGTTGCGATTGGTCCTTTTGGCCTCAATAAAGCGCTTCCAATTACCATTATTAGTATTTGAGGATCTGTCTAATTGGTTCAGGGGATCCACGAATCGAGGAAAACAAGAACTGACCGATTAGTTTTCAGACGAGCCGAAGTCATCTGCATTGAGACTAACAAACATACCCTTAATAAGTATGGGAACAAAAACAATGAATACCATTGCCTCTGATTGACGATTGCCAGGTTCATCTTGCCTGCGTGAGAACAGATATGCTATTCTATACATGATTCTGTCTTTAATTGGCAGTGCCTAATACACCCGCTCTCTAATAAGGCGATGAATGAAGCAGCATACGAAATTGTGGAATTATGTAACCGTCGATGAATAAGCTGCAAAAACAGCGTCTGTGAAGTCGACGCATGTTTTCCCAAAAACCGAAATCCCTTGATCCACGAAGGCGGGCTTTGTTTAAGTTGTTTATTCTAGTTACCTTGAGATATGGGTTCAGATGTTTCGATATCCATATAAATATAGCATTTATATGTCTGTGAATAAACCTTGTATGAGATCGGGTTGAGCAGTATTAAAATACTATGTGACCCTAATCATGGTAAGATAAATAGTTAGGAGAATTGGTCCAGTCTGTCCTCGTAAACGCCACGAAATAGGAGTTGTAGCACTGAAGCTACGAAATTAATTGTTGAACACATTTGTCATGTAGTCAGTGACTCAATTGTGTTGCGGTTACACTCTGATCTCAATTCTTGAGTTACGCTGAGCTCGATTCCTACAAAAATTAACCGTGCGTTTCCGCATTTGCGTCATGAGCAATTTTACCAGCCTCAGTTCAAAAGTCGGGCGGGTTCAATCGCGAAACTGGGACCATTATTTGCTTGATAGCAACAAATTAAAAATTGACAGTGTTATTTCCGCCGAGTTGTAGGTGAATTGGCGCGATACGGTAAGAACGTTGATTTAAGAAGAATATTACGTGTCACAACAAAAGAATGTAATCATTTTAAAAAGTTCAATATAATCAATTGGAAAAAAATCGGCTGAGGGTCTTTAAAGTTCGAGTGATTTTAGAATTGACATTCTTCATTGGTTTATAGATATATATATATACTAGAGTCTATGATTTATGAATTATTAATAAGAAAGTGTATAATTTCCCCATGTGTACGCCACATATATCGATTTTTTGTGAAATTGAAGATTTGTAACTTTACCGATGCTCGTTTTTCTTCAATTATTGCAAAAACTGACTATTGTAAGGTTTAAGAGTTAAATACTTGCGCAAAACGCGTTATGTGATCATTGTTGATAGGCCCAGTCGCCGTGAACGCCGCTGACTTGATAAATTTGGACCTTCTTCGCAGCAGCCATATTTTAAGATGAACGACCAAAATGATTGTGCGCGAAAAAGTAACGCTTGCGTTAGTGTTTAAAACAGAAAAAGCGTGTTTAGACAATCATCCGCGAGTTTAGTCGCCCTTGCTTGAAAAACGGATCGCCAACCGGTCCTGCACGTGTTTTTCATGATGATGATGATGAATATTACGTGGAAAATGACGTGGATATAGACAGCTGTCGAAAGCTGCCTTCTTTTGTGTCCATCAAATGAACCGTGTGGTTTTATACGGAGGATAGCAGAGGCTGAGAAAATACGCACGACATTGCCGAACATATTCACCAGACAACAATGAAGCTGGCTTATTCAGCTTGTTTTTTTAAAGAATTTTACATCTGGGTTCGTGATTTATAGCGTCCCGGAATAGCCAATTAATGTTTTTTCCGTTTCTAATCCAGCAGTGAGAAAAATTGTCCATTACTTGAATGTCGGGAAACATTTGGATTTATGTACATCTAAAATCGATTCAGGGTACTTGTCTATTTGTTTTTTTCCGTGTGTTTGAGTACATCACATTTTATTGGTCCAATGTCTTCAAGGTCATCTGACGGAGTGTCACGAAATACGCTAAATTTAAGTTTAATCCGCAAATCTGCGAAAACCACGAGACAGTTGACATGTGGGAAAGTTAAATGAACCCACGTGTGTTCGTTTGCAATTTGACGGTCAAGGCATTTAAGCTATACATCCACTTGCAGACATCGCATTGGTTGTTTCCGTGGATTCGAGGTCATCGGTTTTGTGTGGGTTTGGGGTCAACTTTACCTATGAAACTGGGAGTTTTATTTGTGGTTTCCTTATCAATGCAGGTTGATGCTCCAACAACTCACGCCTTTTTTACGAACGATTCGACGAAATACATTTAGCTTTTTTAATGCCATTCCTACTATGCTTACTTGTGTGAAACGAGATTTTGCGTTTTTTAGCAATAACCGTCGTCCACTGATAATAAGACGATGAATAAATGAGACGGGTTTCCCAAGGCGCGGAAACCTGTCTACGATAAAACGATTCAAGTCCATGTTTCCGAGTTTATCTTTTACCGATTCCTGATGATATGAAAAACAAATATGTGCCGAAAGGGTTAATTTAAACCACAACAACCTAGTTAGGCAAATCCTTAACATAAACCGCTGCTTTGGGGCAATGTGCATATCTTGCGCGAAAAACAAGTTGCATTGTTGCCTGATTCTGGAATTTCACAAAAATGACAAACCGCGAAGGGAAGATGACCTTGACGCTCAAGGTCATCTGTTGAAAATTCCCGAAACGGATTAAAGTGTAAGTGGGAAGAGGAGAGGTAAAGCTGCGCCAATCAATCATTTGCGAAAGTGTAACTATATGGACGTGCTTTTGTTTGAAATTTCCCAGTTGGGTTCAAAATTCGAAACCGCGTTTTATAAGCGTTAAAACGATCAGATTTGCATGTATTTTAATGGATGGCTTCAATCGACAAAATGCCAAAATTATACCAATTTGAATGCCAAATTGTCATCCCTTTATTGATATGTATAATGATAAGGGTCAACTGTTTATTAATTATAAATAATACATCGAAATTTCCTTCGCCGCGTGCAAGCTAAGAGAGGTCGATTCTATTGGTGAAATGTTCAATGGCGTATCGACATAATTGGGATTCTATCTCGCCAATGTTTGCGCTAAATGTTGTTTTTCGAGGCTTAAACTGTTTCTGGTTAATTTATTTTATTTATTTGAGATGGCACCAACGAACTGCTTCAAAATGTTGTTCGCAATAAAGGCATTGTTTCGATGCCCGAGTAACATTTTGCATCCCATAATTTATAATTCATTCATTTTGGACTTTTTTCGATGTATATCAATCAACAAATAATTATTTTTCATTACAAACTGGGTGTTAAATTTGAAAATTAAAAAAAAACACAAACTTGATAAGTGTGGGTGTGGCCGCGTCTGTGTGACACTTAGATGTCAAATTTTTTGTGATCGAAAGGCGTCTACATTCTTCTGTTGAAATTGATTTAAAACATTAATCAATAAATGTACATCTTTGCAAAATTGCATAGGTGTCATCGTTTATCTTCGGGGAGGAAGTTGTCAAACGAATCAACGTCCAAAATATTATAATTAAAAACTTATCCACTCCCTCTGCAAACATGTTGTTTGCAGTTTGGGGTAGCCTATTTTGTTCATGATCGGTACATCAGACACCGACTTTACATTAAATCGGGGTTTTTGCTTTGCAAGCGCTTTATTGAGGTCACGAGGACCAAACATTTCAGCATAAAACAAATAATATAGAAATACTAAAACTGTCTTTAATTTTGTTCTCCACCTGTGCTGAAACTTTAAATCGGGACAAATAAGGAATGAAAGAATTGCGATATGCCGCCGTTCTTGTGGGATTTGAACGGTATAGCCTACGCATTGGTCGAAGAGATTTACAATCTGATAAACTAGAATAGAGGGGATGGGAGGGGTCAGTTAAAATACGAGCGGCGATTAAGTGTACAACTATTGAAGCGGCGTTGAACGACAATCTCTTGAATGGAGAGCATTGGAAGGCTACTGGAAAACGATATTATTGAAAAAATTCAAAATATTTGAGGCCATGCAATTTCTCATTTAGAAATTGTTTTATAATATAAGTAAAGCATTTTTGAAGAGATGTTTATTCGTAACCATGTCCCCAATTGATCAAATATTTCAGTGGTGAATGGTCTAGAAAATTGGGGTTAGGAATTGATAATCTGGTTTCTGCACGACGTTTTTCCTAAAGACTTTCATTGAACCTCAAATACAATTTACGTACTAGAGAAGTGATCTTAACTAACGATAAAATGTTGGTTAAAAGTACAAGTGCACTTGCCTAAGCAATGGTCGAAGAGATTTACATTTACATAAACTTTAATAGACTGGGTCGGAGTGGACGATGAATGATGGTTTTATTGATGGAGAACATAAGTAGGCTACTAGAAAACGGGATTATTTTGTAAAGCCTATGGAGAGTTAAAAGGTCAGAACCTTTGAGAATAGAACAATATGCAATAAGGGTAATCATAAAGACTTGGACAAAGCTTTTTATACTGCTTAGATCACTCCAAGTTTTCTGAACCCACGAACTAAGAAATCGATTGGAGATTATGGTCTGAAGCGATTCCCGGAGTGGTCTTCGCAAAAACGTAATGGAGATTCATTGTTGTCTTGAGAGAGAGACCCTTAATACGCTGAAACAGGTTTTACATTTTTACAAAACAATCCAAAAATCCGGCGAGACACCAGAACGATACCTGAAAGACCTGCGTTACGTCTCGTGCAAACAGTGCTGTGCGGTTTATATCTAAAGCAATGCTTGGTCTACCTGGATGAAGTCATCGTCTTTGGTCAAACGGTAATGGAGCACAACCGCAACCTCTACATCATCCTCACGCGGTTCCGCGAATCAGGAATTACACTAAACCCCCATAAGTGCTGTTTTCTCCGGAAATCGGTAAAATATCTGGGACAGATTATCTCAGAAAATGGCCTGGAAATAACGAACGAACGCATCGACGGCGTAAAGAACTGGCCCCGTCCTCAAAATCAAACAGACGAACGAAGCTTCCTCGGCCTCACCAATTACTATGGGAAGTTCAAAAAAGGGTACCGGCGACCAGTCTCCCTCTTTACAAACTGACGGAGAAAGAATCGATATAAAATTTCCCCTGGCCTCCCGAAAACGCTTTCACCGACTTAAAGAGGGTAATCTGCGATGCACCCATCATAAATCTTTAACAACGAAGCCCTACCCTCCATCCTGGACACAGACGTCAGTTACACTGCAATCGGAGCGGTAGTCTCTCAAATCGACCCCAACGGATCCGAGCGCGTCATTGCATACGCCAGCAAGAAACTGGATCTCCAGATGCGACGGAAAAGCGCCACCACCCGTAAACGTTTTGCCATTTTCTCTTTCACGAAACATTCCCGACCGTACTTACTCTGCCGTAAATTAACAGTCAGTGGCTTTCGACGACGACAGACTCCAATAGAGTCGAGACACGATGCTATGAGGAACTCCAACAATACGATTTCGAAATCGAGTACAGAACTGGGAAGGCACACGAAATATGCGGATGCACTCTCAGCATACCGGAAACGCCTGTATTCCTGAGTGAATTCTTTCGGTACCAATGGTTGTCCACGCAGAGCAGCGATACTAACACCGTGGCGCTTTCGAAACAACAGGAAACCTTCGGCAACCAAAATGATCCTCTCAGAGAAAAGATTCGCTATCGATCCAATTGTAACCCAGGGTTGCGAAAGGTTGCCCCAATGCGTCTAAAGTACAAGAGGATTGGAAGAATTGGCAAAGCGGGCTGGTGTAAACAGCTCTCACGACGATGTAAAAATGGAGAAGCTCTAAAACCGTTCTACACCGTCGTCGACGGCAATAATTCGGCAGCGTTCAACTTCGGTCGGACACGAACCTTGCTTACCGTTGCCTCTCGTTTCAGCCTGAACGGCGGTCAGATAACCGGACATGTGGGCAAGTACGATCGAGTGTGGATGGAGTTATGGAGATGGGAAGGAGGAGGAGGCGGAGGAATGCGATGAAGAGAGGTTCTGGGTCGCGGGTGAAATAGGAAAGAAGATGGGATGGTGGTGCTACTCCTCTCGCAGAAGATAGCCCCTCCCAAAAGCCGAAGTAGAAGACTAGATGGCGAAAAGGTCAGAGGTACTGGTGAGTAGCACTATAGGCGTCATCAACTGTAAACCGTATTCCAAGGACTCTTCATCAGAATATCTCGTGCAGCGCTTATTCTGATGTTTACTTCTTCTATCCTTTTAAACTCAATTAACAGATTAAATGGGCTCAACCACCGTTTCCAAATGTCAATGAAATTGGGTACGACGGGAAATAAAACATGAATAAAAAAATGTACTTCTTTGCAACATCTTTCAAAGGTGTCATCGTTTATCTTCGGGGTGGAAGTTGTCAAACGAATCATCGTCCAAAATATTCTTATTAAAATCTTATCCACGCCCTCTGCAAACACGTTCTTCAGTTTGGGGTAGCCTATTTGTTCATGATCGGTACATCAGACACCGACTTTACATTAAATCGGGGTTTGCATTGGTCGAAGAGATTTGCATAAACATACATTTTAATAGAGTGGGTCGGAGGGTTCAGTTAATATACGAGCAGAGATTGAGTGTACAACTAGTGAAGTAGCGTTGAACGACAATCTCTTGGATGGAGAGCATAAGAAGGCTACTGGAATACGAGATTATTTTTAAAAGTCTTCGAAGGATTAAAAAGTCAAAACATTTGAGGCCATGCAATTTCTCATTTAGAAATTGTTTTATAATATAAGTAAAGCATTTTTGAAGAGATGTTTATTCGTAACCATGTCCCCAATCGATCAAATATTTTAGTGGTAAATGGTATAGAAAATTAGGGTTAGGAATTGAAAGTCTGGTTTCTACTTAAAGACTCTCATTGAACCTCAAATACGACTTATGAACTAGAGAAGTTATCTTAACTAACGATAAAATGTTGGTTAAAAGTACAAGTGCACTTACGAAAGAGGATATAATAAGGAAAGCGATAGACGAAGAATTTGGAACACAATAGGAGCTTTGTGCGAAAATGGGACGGGTCCTTATAACGGGTAACTCCCCAACTGGTCCATAGTGTGGGAGAAGGGAGGATGTCGCTGTAGGATGTGTGGAGGAGGTTGAGCGGCTGCGGTTGCCGGTTGCGAAGGATTGGGAGAGCGAAAGGCATCCTGTATGACGGGAGAAAGCGAGTTGCCTCACTCTAATTGGACCAGAGTGTCGGAAACACCATCATATAGAGTTCAGCACCATTGACAGTTATCAAGCCAAAATGGCCGTCACATAATAAAACCATAAGTTTCGTCTGTTAGGGCTGCTAGGAAAAAAATTGTTTCCCACACGGAATACGGAATATTGTATTTGAAACTATTTATCGAGGCTATATTTCGTATTAATTCTGGCACAAACATGTCTCGCTTCATATTGATCGTGTGAATAACGAATTCCGTCTCATAACTGATTAACTACCCTCCCCCCACCAATAACAAAGCGTTTTATTTTTGCGTTCACCCTTGATGCAGAATTCGAAACGTATTCCCAACTTAGACACGTGTCCACACATTTAAGTTATGCAACGTGTGGGTGCTCAAGTCGTCTAATGCGATGCAAATTAATGCCGATGCCTGTGTGATTGTGCGGAAGTGGGCGTTTTTGTGAGTGTGCGTTACCAAGGCTACACACAACAACTAACAGTGCGTCGCCATTGGCAACACTCCAGTTCAACCTATTATTCATGTAGGCGAGGCCGACTATTTGGTGTACGATACAATTACTAATGAGCGGACGTTTAGGGTTTGCAAAATCCACCATTGATTATTTAAGGGTCTCTGCCTTCAATTTTAACATTTGTTATGCCAAAAATATGGACTCTAAAATGCGTTTCGTAAAGATATCAAACAAGAAAACTGCGATAAGGCTCTAGAAAATTCTTTTCGCTGGGGCCAGGCAATAGTTTCATTTAAATACTTTATAATCTAAACGGCTCTTAAGTTTAGAAGATCAGAGGGCGATTTTCTACAAAAAAACCTCCCAATTCCCGCAGGTGATTTTCATGGGAAAAAGCAGATCTGATGAGAAAATATGTGACCATGCTTGCCAATAAAGCGATCTTCTGCACGACCAAAGATATCCTTCATTCCGTGAAACTTCGATGAAAGATTTATTCCCATTTATCTTCCGCGAGACCTGGTTGTGTTAATCGATACAAATTTAATACCGCGCATCATTAGGCATCTGTGGATCCATTTCGGAAAATCTACACCTGTGCACCTCATTATCACTATGTTTTCCGGCGAACTCCCATGAAACGGAGGGCGAACTTCAAATCATGACTTATTTTACAGGCATATTTCCCTCCCGAATTAGTATTCACAGACGAACCAGGGTACCTAAAAAATGGATCCGTAACACAGCAGCCTGGGGGACTCATTTCTCATCCGTTTATTCCTAACAACCCAATCGGGTGCCCTGGTGACATTTATTTTGCCGGGCACGCACGCATCCACCTGTTTGATGTGCGATGACTCACAACACAAGTTCGTCCAACGGATTATCGATTTATAGTACACCGCGTATGTTGGCGCACACACTGAAGCACACGCACGCACGCACGCGCGCGCGCAGTACGTGCTTAGGTGAGGCGTAATCAAACCCAATGAATCACCTGGGTTGACTACTACTCAGTTGGGCCGGCCTCACCCATTGACATAAAACGAGGTCTTGGTGATTAAACAATTATTCTTGTTCAAGACAAAGTTTGGATTACCTTTTTCTGTATTAGAGACACCACGGGGGCCTCAACTTCCTGCGTTAACGTGGAGAAATAATAGATTTCCGAAGTGAATTAAGGGCCTTCGATGTTAACAATTATTTACACGCCTTTTCATATTTCCTTCGTAATATTTTGTTAAGGTTTTCGGAAAACCATATTTTCTAAACATTTTGATTCCGTTCGCTTGATTGGGAGGGGTTGGTTACCCTAGATGTCTTTGATCAACTAAAAAAGCTAAAATATCCCCAGAAAGGCATATATAAATTATTTTCCAAAGAAAACCATTCGATAGAATGACTCCCTGCGAAATTTTTCTAGCTAATTTTAATCACGTTTTAACATTTTGACGTAATATTTGATCTTTATTCCACCTTAGTTCACATGGAATAACGTTCCCACGGATGTGGTTTCAATTGGATGCATTGCAAGTCAGGTTTCAATTTAAACAAATGCTCGTTGTTTGAAAACCTTGTTTGGCTACCAGAAAAATTAACCAATTCCTTAATTTTACTTTCTATGAATGTAGAGTATGTCATTGTAGCATACATTTTGTACGTTATTGCTGTTTAGGTTAAATATACTTCTTCTTGTTGCATAAAAACAGAAAGCCAAAATAGGCTTTAACCACATTTTTTTACAATTACGTGAGACTAAATTCGTAAATTTCGAATTTTGGCACATTCGACCGATGCTGGTCTGTTGAGCGTAGAAGATGCTGGCGTTTCCAAGGTGAGTCGTCGATTTGCTTCTACAACGGCGCTTCTATAATGGCGCTTTTATTACCACACATTTTAGGGTCGTTGCTATACGCATTGAACTGGAGATCTCGGGTCGAGCGAATTCGGCTTTTCTGCGTAGATATCGGTCTCCAGTTAAGGAATCGTAAACATGGCCTCTTCACATCTGCTTCACACTTTATTTTCTTTTAACTATTCAGGATAGTAGCTTTATTCGTTTCCCCTCCTCCTCCTCCTCCTCCTCCTCCTCCTCCTCCTCCTCCTCCTCCTCCTCCTCCTCCTCTCCTCCTCCTCCTCCCTCCTCCTCCTCC
>JAPUBX010004025.1:149611-209611 GCA_028672205.1 Proteocephalus fallax | reverse complement strand
CAAACTAATTCACCTAATGTCTCAACAGCTGATTGCAAGGTCGCTCCACGGACAAATCGATTTTTTTCGAAAAGAAACACTTGGCTGCACTCGTTAGTCAAGCAGGGTCCGCTACAATTACAAATAGCCCCGTTTTAAAATGCCCTACGAGTGTTCTTTCTAAACATTAATACAACAACAACACTATGGCAACGTATACAGACGATTTTGACTTCAATGATCCCCTTGTGGATTACCCCAAAAATATCCGCGGTAGCCTACGGATTACTCTACAAATTAAGGACTTGTTTATTCTCGCGTTCAATATGGTTGAATCTTACCGTACAGCATTGTTGGCTTGTCAGAGAGGATTTACACGAAATTTGGCGATTTACAATCTCTCAGTTGGTTTAAGCAGCATTAATCAACTGAGGTCAGAGATTGAGGACATTCGCAGGAAAGTTGAAGCCAAGGCCAATAGGAATCGAGCACTAAGACACCACATCAAAACCCAATGTCGTGAGGGCGCTGCAATTGATGCCAGACTTTGCAACGTCGTGAATCGAATGAAAATGCACATAACCAAATTGGACAGTAAAAATGGACGGATTGTTGGCTGTGTTGAAAAGGACCTTTCGGGGCGTGAAAGAGTGTCTACCGTTGAGGCTGCATTGCATGGAGGCCTCGAAGTCGAATGTCCAAGCGACATTGACGTTGATAAATTGGACGTCCCAGAAGAAATTGACCTTACCAAGGATGCGTCCAATGCGTGCCAACCCCTACTTCCAGTGGTGGACTTTTATCGCGGCTATTTTTTTCTACAAATGCATTTTCAGGTAAGTGGTGTGTATTGTTAAACATTTTTATGCTCGAAACCTCCACTTTATACAAAGACTAAAATACTTATGAGTAGTTCCGATTTGCCATAAATTGGACGTCATTGACTTTTTCTTAAAAACATTTTTGTGGAGATTTGTAGCAATGTCTGTTGGGCATCTTAAACGCCTGCGCTCTTTAAAACAGCATCTTACCAATCCAGTTTTCTTCTGTACGACCTAGTTAATCACTTAAAGAAAATAGACGGATTAAGAAAACCTCTGTTCAGGAAATATGGCAAATGGGAAATATTGGCAGTCTGGGAGCCTAGACTTGGATCATGTAAGGCACGCTTAGGATTTGTTTTTATCGAAAATATCCACTCGCAATGCAATTTTATCGTGACTATTGAAACAGCTTCCCTTTAATTTGACCATATTATATTTTAAAAACTTTTGATTGAAACAAAATAATATTTACTAGACGACTGCTACCGACGATTACCCGGGCCATGTTGTGATTTATCTGTCTTGGCTGCATCATGAAGAGACGTAAAATCCTGTATTTTGTCTGTCATTGTAGATGGTGTGTCTCCGGAAAAATCAGTGGGAATATCGATTATCACGATTCCCGGAAACTGGTTCCCTTAGATTACACATTATATTGCACACTGTCTCGTTAAGGTACAAACAGTCTACTGAATCCGATATAAGTAGACTGTAATTAAATACGCTGCATTTTAGCTCGCCATGTGCTTGACGGCAAATCACTCAATGCCCCTGATTACCCAACCGCTAAGTCTCGGGCGTAGACTGCGGGGATGGCCGACCAACCTCGGTAAGATCACCAAGAAACACAAGAACAATGAGAAGAAGCGGAATACGAATGGCGGCATTGGCGATCGCCTTGAAGACATTCACGATGAACTGGTATGTTTGCTAGGGCGTCTACGGCACTGCATGCGTCGAGTTGATGAGAAGTCGATGCAGGACAAGGTCATTGAGCGATATTACCGCGAACAGTGCGCAGCACAAGAACGTGTTCGACGTGGATTGCTCCGATGTCTTCAAAACCATCGACAGATGGTGGAGCGTCTGGAGGAGCAGAACGATCACCTGACCGGAATGCTGGTCAAGTGTGACCCAGGCTTCACGCGACTTGAGAAGTTCCACGACTTCACGGGCGAGGAGGGGATCTACGAACTGATAGATGATTCCGTAACCAGATCAGAAACATCACCGAATCAATCGAGGGAAAGGGGAGATGATACTGAGCCGAACGAGGTCTCGGAAGAAGAGGAAGGGGAGGAAGAGGAGGATTCAGAGAGAGAAGAGGAGGAGGAGTTACGTAAGGCGTCTGCGAAGCGCGAATCGGCAACACAGACAATGCGACAAATGAATGATCCACAGGTCGACCGACTGTTGGTGGGCGTACAACCAACACCTTCATCTTCACCGCGAGTGAGACAAATATCCATTACTTTGGAAAATATTCAAAAAACTCCTGAGCAGCAAATGCAACTACCGGAGCCCACACATACCCCACCGTCTGTTCCACCGGAAATCGAACAACCGCCACCAGCGTCGACTGATCATAACCAGTCGTCTAGCGTCCAAAACCTCCGTCGCGCTAATCGAAATTCCATTCTACGTGGGATGACCACAGAGGACGGGGAAAACTATCTGGACCTGCCAGACACCAATGATAACCACCGAATGCACTTTAAGGACAAGAAGAGTGCGGAAGACGAGTTTTCAACGTCTTCTTGGCAGGAGATCTGCGGTATGTCCTCGTGTAAGCCGGTCTCGATCTCAAATGAGTCTGTTGACTGTCTGCTACCAGGATGGGCCAAGAATCTGTTGAAAAACGCGACCCATGATGATAGCGAGAGTGAAACGGAAGAGGACATTAGAAATGATGATCGTCGATCGCTGTCATCCGCGAAGCTGGAGAAACGCCAGATTCTAGTGGAGGCGATTTTAAAGGCGGACGTGAATCGCTTGGAGCAAATATTGAGCACCTTGTTGAAACCTACGAAGAGCCTTCCGGATACGCGACTTTCAGAGTTTTAGCTCGTAGAAAACCCCCTGTTGCTGCTGTTTACATTTGCATGTTCCGATTTTGAAGACAATGCCTTACAGAAATATTTACGGCCTCAAACAAATGTGTGCATTTTATGTCTGTGTACAGGGTCTACGTTGTGTAAAATTCCTAGCCACGCAAGATTAAGGGTTTATTTCAAATTAAACTGAGTAAAATTGAACCAGAATAAGGATTTACTTCACTTGCCGATCATTACTTTCGAAATTGCGGCAAATATTTTACCTTGTGATATTTATTTTGACTAACTGCTATATTATGATCACGGCTTTTAGATAACACCGCAGCCAGTTACTGAATGTCTTATTGCGATGGTGCTTTGTCGATTTTTTTATATTAAAGTAGACTTTGGCGGCTTTAGGTCTCTTAACATTGTTAATTGTGTAAGAAGAAATGCGCATTTAGGTCATCTCGGATTGAGTATAATAAGAAAGGCAGGGTCGGCGTGAGCTGGAGTCTGATGCGGTGCAAAAAGAGTGCGTCTCATTATTAAGGGAATAGTCGGGAATGCATACATAATATCTGTTTTAAGGTGGATGTTATGTTATAAGGGTCAGTTCCGTTGTCAATGTGGAACCCTACTGCAAAAGCACTGTTTGAAATTCAATAAATGTATTTATTTGGTTTATTGCGGCCACCGATAGACCAAAGGGTCCAATGAACCTACCAACACCAAAGCTAAATTGTCTCTTTAATGAAAATTGGGAGCTTACAATAAATATTTAACAAGACGACGAACGATCTGATTTGAATTTTTCTCATGAATGATGGCATTAAAAGATGTTCAAGATTTTAATTCAGAGAAAAAAGCAGTTGGATGCTTCATTGGTTGACTAAACTTTCATCGATCAATGCAATCTTGCCTGCTGTTTAATTGTACATCAAATAGAGACGGGCTAAATCTTTCAACAAAAAACGTGCTAAATCTATGCTGAAGGTTGCCAAATTAAGTTTTTGGATCCGATTGACATAGCTGTTTTGATTTTCATCAAGGGTATCACCGTCTTGAACACAAGAAGGCATTTCAATCCATCGAACGTCAATTTAAAATTTTATTTTGGAACAACAGCTCACAGTCGTTTAGTAATTATTAGATTAGGCATGCAAGATACGTGTAACACATTTAAATAACATTCATCGCCCAAATTATATAAAAGAATTCCCTGATATTGTTAAAATGTCCGTTTTACTCAACTCAGGTGATGTGTTTTAATATACTACGTTAATTTACACCAGCAGTGTCAAACAAGCCGATGTTTTAAAATGGTCAACACATTAGATTATACTGCATATGCAATGGAATCAAAGCCAGCACCACGAAGTACATGGTCCACCGATTTTTTGGAATGTTATCGAGTTTTATCCGAACAAAATGATGTTGGACTTTTAAGAAGAGTTGTCAATCACCTTAACAAGCTTATGGTCGATATTAATCTTGATCAAATTCGGTAATATCTTTCTTTCTTAATATATTGGAAGGCGAGATGAATTAGATTCGGTTCTTAGAACCGTAGAAGTTAACGTAAAAACAGAAACGATTGCATTCCGTAGTCTCCGTTATAAAAAATGCCGTAAGTATCTTGCTTTATTGTTGAAGTATTCCCTTGGTAAATTTATGCAAAATGACAGCAATTTATCTGAAAATTGACATTTATAAATCTTTATATGTTGTTAGTGGAGATTGCCCTTCAGTTTCTCAACTTTGAATCGGGGTTTTAAAACGTTGGTCTTATGCGTGTCACATAGTATTATCAATCATGGACAGACATTCGAGTAGATCGTTCGCAACCGGCGGTGATAATAAATTTAACTTCCTGTTTTATTAATATATGTACCTAATTTTTAATGGTCTAAATGTGCTGAATCAATCAGATTTCGTGTGGCGAAGTGAACGACCTTAGTGCTTTATTTCAAAGATTCTTCTTACAAAATCCACTACACTTAACGTCTATTCAAAAGTTTCTGTTTCAGTGCGTCAAAATGTTAAACCATTGGTTTAACATGCTCTTTATATCCTAGATAATCAAACTGACCTCAAGCGCTTGTCAAAAACCCCAGTCGCGATAAACCACCCGGCGATTTTACGGGACGTTTGCCGATCTATTTTGATTTCAACTATCGCAAATCCTTCTCTGAAACTTTTGGAATTACAAAATCTTCCTTTGACCCACGAAGACGTTCATCTTATTTGCAAAGTAATATTTTGCTTTGATTTACCTTCACCTACCGAAAATCGACAAGGCGAAGATTAAATTTGCTCGCGTTTTTTTGATGGTCTTGCCAATGTTCACTACACCAATGTGTCGTTCCTTTCGTAAAAACGTTTATGGAGAAGGCTTTTTAACTATGGAGATACAAAGATGATAGCGATGCTGCATACAAGGTTATCAGATAATATTGGACACATTGAAGTGACTGTAGTGCATTCTAGTAGGAACGTCCAAACTGGCTCTTCGGGACAGAAATGGACAGCAACAATTCACAACATTAACGATGCCGGTTTATCCTGCCAACTGTTTTCTATGCTGCATGCAAATCGACTTCATCCTAGTTCAGTGTCTTTCAAGTTCCAGTTCGTTTTTCAAATTCGAATTTAACAACAACCGTATAATGAAATTCCTCATTTGTTTATTGATGTATATATTTAAAAGTCTACGAAGTATAAACGAGTAATGATATATCGTCCGCGCTTACACTTGGTGATTATTTTGAAGATATTTTTGCATTAAGCAGTAACACGAGAGAAATTACCGTGGGTTTTCCAATACCCGAATAGGAAAATGTTGTTTATTTACATTCCCATTCAAATTTAGCTTCAGCTGATCAATCATCCAAGCGCCGGAACCTCTCAGACCCAATTAAATCACATTTTTTTGCTAACCTTCACGAAGAGTAATTCGTTTGCCAGCGGTGAAACTCAAACGAATCAGACAATAGTCGGATCATTCCTTGCCTCTGCAATCGTGCGCCACATAAATCAAACTGTTTGCCAGTCTACGTTCACGTCAGCTTCAAGTGTTTTTGTCCAATCAATGCAGACATTTATGCCATTGATAAGCGTTTGCGCATTCCTTTTTAGGGCGTCATCAAGTCACCATCCCTCCGATTCCTTTCATTTGAAAACTGTCCAATCGGTGACAAAGCAATCCCAGGTAGGCCGTTTAACCGGTCCATGCTTCGTAGTCTAGGTAGTAAAGGGTGATTTAATTCCGAAATGGGTTTTTTTAGTAATTTGCTCTGCCCTCAGAAAGACAATGTCCGTAACCGCAATAAACCTGTCTGGATGTGAAATCTCCAGCAGAGGAATACATCCATTGGTGGAGCTTTTAAAGGTATGTCAGGTCTACTTATGTTATTAAAGTAACACCCCTTTACACTCTGATTTTTTTGCGTTAAAACGGAATCCAAAAATTTCTTTTGTTTCAATTGAAAGACGCTATAATTGCCAGCCTATAGTGATTATTTACTTTTACTTTAATCAGGGAGACAATATATCCCCAAAATATTTTTTTGCATTTTGGTTTGGTTTGTTCCCCAACAAATAATCAGGAGTTGTATTTATCATTAATTAAAATGAAAAGGCCACAAAATAAAAGAATACTGACTTATTTATGGTTGGGAGACACCTTTTTTCACGGATTATTTTATCTAGGGATGACACGGCATTGCTGAATGCACATTTTATGTGTTCTTTTATCAACAGTTTAGACTAATAAGTCGTTTATACGATCGAGCGATGATGCGTGTTTCTGACAAATAATTTCCATTGAAACAAGGCAGACCCATAAAACACCAGCAGTAGATCGTCTGTTCCAGAGTACCTTAGTTTCCTGTTATGACCGGTACAACAATCACAGCCTCATTTATTGTTGATTCATTAGAGACAAGCGACTCCAAGTGCCGAAAGAGGACGAACCGTAACACAGGGCTTCAAAGTACCTTTTTATTTAAGTCTTGAATGCACCGGAAAAAATGTGGCTTATTCGACATGCATGAATGCCAATTACGTGAGCCAATTACGGGCAAGCATGAAACAGCTAGCCAATCCTAGAATAGTAAATACTGAATGCATGTGAGCCAATTATGGGCAAGCATGAAACAGCTAGCCAATCCTAGAATAGTAAATACTGAACAGAACACAAAGAACTTTAACGAGCTTATTTGTTGGCTCTGCGAGACACAGACAAAACTTGTCAAATTAATTTGAGGCGGCATAGCAATAGGCCAATGAGGAGAGGGATTTGAAAAAACAGGTTCGCGTCGGGAAACCCAAGAATAGTTTGTTGGATGAGCCAAAAGTGGTTAACTCGACAAAAACGGTGATTTTCGTAGAAAAAAGGTTCGCCTCGGAAACATGGAGTTTTTTTTCGCGAAAATTAACATTTTATCCAACGTTGATTGGTTTGCGGTTTTTGTGCTGTAGAACTTCAAACAACCTAAGTTCGCAAATTGCGTACCACTTAAGTAAACGTGATATTTTATGGGCGTCTGAAATAAATAAGGATGGGAGCGTCCGGCTATGATTTGGCGAGGAAAGAATTGAGACAATTGCAGCAAAATTGAGCTAAAACACAAACATGGAAGTAAATGGGCTTCAATGGGTTAGTGTTTAGGTCACCAAAAGTCTGCGTCAATTGGCATTTTCTTAATCCCGTGGTTAATTGTTATATGATGCCGCACAAACAATAAATCTGTTCGACGAAATGTTTTTCCCATGAAAACACTGCCTTAAAACCGTCCATGCATGTATTAAACACGTCTTTGGAAAGTGTTCATACTTGGTAGAGTGAATAGACGGTTTGATTCGAGTGTTTGACAATTCAATAGATGTTCCGTGTAGCAAAGCAATGTGCTATCTGATACTAATTTCTCTAGTGCTCCCACTAAAAAAGACAAGAGAGATCGAATGTTTGGCTCGAAGGAACCTCAGTCTATCATACAAAATGGTTAAAGCTTAGAATCCTCGTTCAGGTGGTGATTGAGCCCTTGTTCGACTCCCAGTTACAAGTCCTTTTATCCAGCGACCGATTAGAGGCTTCCGCACAGCGACAGAACCCAGCCCGAGAACCCTATTTTGCTTTGGTGTGGAGGCTGTTGAATCTGCGGCCATTTTCGCGTTCATTCCTATATCCCCAAGAATCTTTATGGAAATACCGTCCATCCATGAAATAACTTTAGTTTAAGGTAATCCATCCCTTTTCATACACATCTTTCATTTAATTTACTTTGGATTTAGTTCAGCGCCCGAGTCTGCCATGACGGCGACCAGGATTGAGTGAGCGCAATTAATTTATAGTTGACAATTTAAGCCCCTCAAAACATCGGCCTTTTTAAATGGCTTGCCAGGGCGTACGGTGAATGTGGCTGGCATTAGCTAATTTGATTTCCCTGGAATACCGAAGAACAGCGATTCGTTGTTTTTTATCTTTCTAACCGATCTCGGATGAGGCATCGCATGAGAATTTCGTAATCAATTATATTAATAATATTGCCAGCTTTATCCATCATTGCATTTTTATGGGGTGGCGGTGGGCGGATTTAAAGCGCGCATTTTAATCAATAAGAAAGGTTGTTTTAATGGGCAGCTAAAACAACAGCAGTTTCGGTCTATTTTTTTCAAAATTGGCGCGGGGATTCGTGTTTCACTAAAACACATTAGTGCTTGTTTGGGCTGACGTTTTTTTCCCGACACTCTAATAGAAGCATTATTATCTCACTAACAGACGCAATTCGCTGGAGACATTATAGCAAATTTTTTGCAGTTTTGAGAGCCCTATGTTTCGATAACATTGACTTCAAAGTGTGAAAGATAGCGGCGGTGATCTCTATATACTGATAAGATTTAATTAGCCAGTTTAAGTATACACTACGCAGTTGATGGTATCTAACCGCACCAACAATGTCTAAAGGGTAAAATTAATATTATTGATTGGTATTTGTGTTTAAGAATAAGTTAGACGCAAAAATCTTATTACTATTTAAGATTTGTCAAAAAATCTTAAGCTAGCATTTCAGAATATTGGAGTTATTCCCACTATTTGCAATTCACAACTTTCAAATCATCTCGTTGATCCGCATCGATAAAACAGTGTTTAAAATAAATTTTAATCCAGTATTTTTTAAATTTAAATGAACCAACCGTTTCCAGGATACATCTTTTTCCATACAGGTCTTATTCGAATTCAAAACGAGCAGATTGCGTCATCACTATACAAATATGGCTTGTTTTAGTGTCCAAAACTTGAATCTAAATAATTAATTTTACCCTTTAAGGCCTTTTTGTTCATTGGTGTTTGGTTAGTCCAAAAACGCAGTTTTCTAATCGGGCGCCATCTTTAAAATTGGGACAAAATACATGCACGGAGCATTCAGCTGAACAAAAACCCATTCCTTTTAAATGTTCAATGTTATATCCGTCATAGCGATTGTTCAGTATTGCTGGATTGAATCCATTTACAAACTGCACCGAGCAACTGTTTACAGTCAGAAAACCATTCTTATATTTTATACAACCTCCTCCATCTTCTTAGAGCTCTGTACTCATATCACAATACCGTTCAAACAGGTATAAATTATTGATCTATCTTATATTCTTTGCAAAAAGAATGTTCGCCCATTTAATGGTGGTTGTAATTCGGAAAAAATTAAATTGAAAAACTGTATTTCAAAATGTTTATTTTTAGCATTACGTAAACATCAAACGTTCAGTAGCCTGGTCGTAAATGCGTGATTGTCAATATTGATGTTTCGGCTACCCATGGAAGCTTTTGAGTTTAACGTAATCCATGCATTCCGAACTTCCAATTATTTTTTTGAAGCAAACCAAAAATTCATTCTCGATTATAACACGTCGTCTGGCGTGGGGGGGGCTTTGTTTAAGTTAACGCATCTATGAAAGGTTTTGCCAAATCTCAGCCAATGGGGTTGTCGAACGGATTCAATTGGTTCCTTTTCAGCCAATGGTCGCAGGGTGTCCCACAATTCTAAAAAAACGTCAATACGATAGGTTGTACGACCATGATATTGCAAATGCCTGACGGTTAAGAAAAAAAATGAAGTGATGTTAATTCAAATATCGCGATTTTCAGTATTTAATTACGTTCGACCCAAGTTAAATGAATTGCATGGTTTTCAGAATAAAAAGCGGTTTTCAGAGGCTGAATGGAATCATTAATCAACTGTTGTTTCGAAAATCTGAAAATAATTTGGTTTTATAACAGGACCAACTGACCACAATTTATTTCCCATTCTATAAATAATTTAACGTATGAAACCTATTGTGTTTGATGATTTAGAAAAAACCCAGGAATAAAGCAAACTAATTTGACGTCCCTTGGCCGTATAACCGACAACGATTGCTTGTAAATTGGACATTGCAATAATCCTGAAATCTAGTATATCAGCAAAATCCAACTAAATAAAAGAAACCAACATTGATTGTCTTTTGTAAACGATTTAGGCTGGCAGTTATATTTCCATCGAATTGCGGAATAATTCTTCGCGTTCGCCTTGTCCTTTTTTATCTAACACAATTTTATGACAATTCAGCATCGTTTTCGAATCCCACATACCCTTCAAATGGCTGCCCCCAACTCAATCAACGAGACTTAGCTATGTTATAAAACATTGACTTCTCATTCATACACTCTCAGTATTGCGCGATTTTGTGCTCCTCAACACATCACCAAACCCCTATCGGTAGCCTAATCTGCAATTGGTAAAGGCCAATTTTAATGTAGATTTTAATTACAAATTTGTGTTTCTGATACCCTAAACAGCTTGATCCGGAGTATCAGATTTTACGTTCAGCCTAAATGAGCGCATTCTGAGAAATTATCGATCCTGGAAAGTGTTAGTGATTGTCGATTACGAGGCATCCTTTGGTTCGTGAAAAATTTCAGCCAATCGGGTTATCATGCGGTTCCAATTGGTTCCTATTCAGCCAATGGTCGCAGGGCGTCCTGTCATCCAACCAATCGCAACGGCCTGAGAATGTTCTGGTTATGTGCAGCGTCGCGAAAACAGCCCTTTCCTTACGTGCGTTAATGAAAGACCGGAAAATAGACCGATTATTGCTCCAAAAAACCTTTTGGGCACCCAATTACTCGTCGAATTTGTATTTGTTAATTGGATGCGGTTAGTTTAACAGCTGCTCAAGAATGTTCCAATGCCGCGTGTCTTGCGATTATAATAATGTCGACGCCCTTCAACAGCCAGAGTACTTTTGCGACGGCAAATTAATCTCAAACACTTCCAGCTATCGGTAATGTGTCGAGGAATATGGCCGCGGCATTGACGTCTGTTGACAACCATCAGCTGAGATAACTGGTTCAATTCAACTTGCTACAAATTGGAGTTGCGTGGAATATCCCATGCATATCATCCAAATTGCCATGCAGGCACTCAAATTGCCAAGCTGTCCCATAAAGGCGATAATTATGACAGCTTCAAACGTCGACGCCCCTCTTGAGTTGCGAGTTTTCACTAGAAACTATTTTATTAAGCACTTTGCATAAAATACATAAAAATCAATCAGTTCCCCATCCCATCATCGAGTGAAAGCGGCGGCCTCATCTTCATTCGTTTCTGTCGCGCCATCACGAGGTGCCTGGCGCATCTGATTGGGTTCACAATGACCCTATCGGCGGTCGAGAACGCAACTGCGCCACCCGGATCATCCCTCTCCTCTCCCAGATGAGTCACGCCAGAGGAGCACGTGAGGGCATCGAGATCATCACTGCTACCGTAGCTGAGGATGCTCGCAGAATCAACGCTGCTACCGCTGCTGCTGCTGCTACCGCCTCTGCAATCAGCCAGCTCCTCCTGGTGTCTGGCATGTCCCAGATGCCTTACAACAACCCCCGTCGTGGTGCCCAACTGATCGCTGCGTCGCCGTAACTTGTACTGTCGTTGGAGCAGAATGGCGCTGAAGACGAGGAGGGTTGTGACTACGATGGAGAGGAAGATGCTGCCCATGGCGACGATGGCGATGAAGGAGCCGTCTCGACCTATTTGGGGCGATGTGGAACTCGGGGTGGGGGGCTTCAGGAGTCGACCGACGTGGCGGTAGATTATCTCGCCCCCACGCCGTCCAATCGGGTGGTTCGGTATGTGGAACTTGTTGACTGCTGTGGTGGTAGTTATTGAGGCGGTTGTGGTGTTGACAAGAGGGCGGTTGGCAGCGGTGGAATTGGTTGAATCTGAAATGTAGCGTTTGGGTTCAAGTCCTTGTTGTTATATAATGGCTTTATTAAGGCCACTAGGATCAACGATGTGATAGTTAAACTGGGCAACCAATAATGAGTATTTTCGCTCTGTTGATGAAATTGCCAGAAGTGAACTTTCAGGTTAGGCCACAACGAGTGCCGCTGCCGAGGATAATCATGGAAAGTAGTTTTTCACCAACATCCGCACAAATTTGAATTTTGAATACTTTTTAAGCTATAAGCCCTGCATCAGTGTTTATCTCTCTTGTTATCGTCCTGTTCCACGAAAAATCAATAAATAAGCCGAGCTTTCTTGTTGTGTGTCAGTGAACTGGAATTTTATCGTTTGAGATGAACCTCCTATGTCATGATCGAGGCATTTGTGATTAGTTCATTCCCTAAAATGACTTGAAATTGGCTATTGTAATTGGTTATTTCGTGACGCGGTTTTATTGTAACCATAACTCGGTAATCGCGTAAGCCAAGCAATAGCAAGCAGAATATAAAACAAAGACAGTTGGATTAGGAAATTTCGCCAATTTCTCTTTACTTCATTTTGGTAAGTTTCCTATACACCTACACGTCTCAGATAAATTAATATTTCGGCAAAATCAGCCGGTTTTCGTTGAATACGAATCTTCTCATCAATCATCGATAGGTTGATGATCTAAATATATCGATAAATAGAAATCTGTTTCTTTTTTAAGCAACCAGTCTCTTGTCATTCAGTAGGCATTATTGCCAATTCGCACAAGTCAAAAATTGGGCATAACTTTCCGGACAAAATCGCAATTTTGGTAGTGTCAATCAGAGCAAATGTTTTGAAAATGGGTTTCGTAGGAGTCTAATTAAAAACAGAATCGGAAATGCAGGTTCCAGTCCAGTAGTCTGGAAAATAACAAAACCTCGTTTCCGCTGGGACAAGCACAGAACAGCAAACGGGCACATGTGTCCGCATAATAAATCAAAGGTCGATAGAAATATGACAGCAAAGCGATAGAGATTCATGTTTTAAAATAAAGAATTGGCTTTACATTTATATCATGAACACCTCGATGACAGAATTGCTACCAAATTGTCGCATTGCTAAATTGACATTAGCTTCCCACGCATTCATATTCGAAGCGAAACAGTTTTGCTCATGACCAAAGAAATTCAAATTAATAAATAAATACAAAATATAAATTTATTGCTTTACATTGTAAGGAAGCATTTTATGCAGTTTTTTCCAGGGGACATATTTCGGCCAAATATTAGGTGAATTTGAAAAAAAACAAGGTCAATTATTACAGAAGGCAATATTAAACGATTGCTCACTCATTTTAAAACTCAACGATCGTCGCATACAAGATCCCCTGTACCTCACTCCCATATGTATATATTTACGCAGGTGAAACTTCTGCAACCAACCAACCCCATTGGTCAAGAATTACCTAGCCAATTGAGTGTAATCGAGGCGTGTAAACAATGCCAGCTGTCGTGATAAAAGCCTTATTTCACACGAATACAAAGGCAATTCCAACACTTCATTGCACGATTAAAGAAATGAATTCTGAAGATGTACAAGAAAAAGTATTGCAGGCAGTCTCGTAAGTTGCGTTCATCACAACAAATCGTCGAAGAATAGAGTTTCTGGGGTCTAGAATCTTATCGACCAATCCGACAGCGTGTGTCATACTCCCGGTTTACCTGAAACTGATAAATGAGTTTTGTATTTATTAATTGTCACAAACATTTTCATTTGTCGGTCTGGAAATCATCGGATTTCGTGTGTCTTTTGATTTGATTCAACCACAAAGATATCCATCGAAACCGTCAGCTTCTAGAAGTGGTCGCGTGCTCGAACTTGACGTCGAATCCAGATCATTCACGAACAGAGTCAGCAATAGTATTCAGTTTTCCAAGGAATCCTCTTCAACCAGTTTGTTTTTCCAATCTAATTCACCATCACCTGAAGGGGTTTTTCGTTTCAACAAACTTGATTTAATTGTGTGCAGTGGGTTGCTAAAACGCTTCACTGGAAGCATCGTTCCTGCTCAATACTTGAGCATTTTGCCTGCAT
Organism: Proteocephalus fallax; assembly: GCA_028672205.1. Lineage (NCBI taxonomy): Eukaryota > Metazoa > Platyhelminthes > Cestoda > Proteocephalidea > Proteocephalidae > Proteocephalus > Proteocephalus fallax. The sequence continues at coordinate 195,448 of JAPUBX010004025.1, read as the reverse complement.
CATCCTGCATCATCTCACTTCCTAGTGACCCTTTCTCTTCACCCAATTTTAGCCAATCCGCACGATTTAATTCCCGTAAAAGAGGCTGCATATCGCAATTCGGTCATTTCTTTACGTCTCGCAAGAAGAGGCAATGAACCAGGAATTCCTGAACAGTTTTCTTATGTTGTAATATTGATGGTCAAAGCTCGACAGAGGTCTTAGGTGAAAGGTCAAAGGTCTCAGCCTCAAGGGTTGGCAATTACCGCGCAGTCGACTATCTGGGTCTGTTAGGATGAATTGATGCTGATCGCCTATTCCCCGTTACGTTATTATGTCACTGTGGTTACTAAAGTGATATATTTTGATCTGTGAACTTTTGCGCACTCGAATCTTATTCCTTTGTCGTTCATTTTTTCAAACACAAATGCTCAAATATATTTTGAGCAGGAAATGAGGCGGCTTTTTGTCCTCGGCGATAATTGCATTTATTTTCCCTTCTTTTCGTTAACCTAATAATCCTGCCCCCCTAAAGTCGTGCAACGTAGCTGATATCACGATTTATTGTTCCCTGTATCGGGCTTTATCACGGATATTTCGCGTCAAATTTGTCTTTCAAGGCTTTGGTTATTTCTATAGTCCAAAAGCGCTAAATCCGGCCATCTTGGCATCCAAATTACTTTAGAATCTCGTGAGTTTATTCTTCGCGGAAATTTCGTTATCGATAAATTCTTTGTTTGTTTGCGGTGTGGCATTTCGCATCGTCTAGTTTAAACAACATATCGTCAATATCCTTACCATCAACAATAGGCTCGATATTGTAGACCCTTAACTACATATATCAATATCATTAAAATCTACATTTAATTTCTTTTGAAAAAAGACATTTTGGAAGCACGCTTGCCCACAAACATGTTGCCAAGCCTTTACGTGATCATGTTTGCATTCCGCGAGATCGACCCGCAAAACGCCGAATCTGGGGCGGTTCAGTCAACAGATGATTCAAGGACTGTCTGAGGGTTTGAGGTCCCCAAAAAACTTGAAAAAACGCGGAGTTTTACTGTCTTCGATTGCAGATACTCGCAGCGTTCTCCGTAGACAATTTGCAATTCCGAGTGCTCAACGTCCGTCAGCTTTTGTAGTACCAATCGAGGATTTTATTTTTTACGCTGCTATGTTGACAGACCGTGGTGGATCTCAACGGCTGTGGAGAAGGATGGACAGTAAATGGGGCAATACAGAATGATGAAGGTCGTTTAACATATATTTTCCGTCCACCCACTCAGGTTCAAGCCATCCATCGGTGTGGCGAGGCCTGGCAAGATTCCCTGCGCTTCCAGACGCCAAACCTGGACTCCATCGGCGGTCTTCGTCGTCTGACGCTCAACGAAAACCCGCAAATAGGCAGCACCGGCTCCCGACAGCTCTCCGAGGTACTGCGCGACGACCTGTGGCTGAAGGCGGTTGACCTTCAGAACTGCGGACTGGGAAACTCTGCCGGCTGGGCCTGGCTATCCCTCCTCACGTCGCATCCCTCCAATGAGTGCGACGCAGCTGGACCCAGCGGCGAGGCCAACGGCGTCACCATCCACACCAAGGACATCGAGGCCAATAAGACGCTCAACGTGATTGACTTGAGAAGGAATAAGGGCATGGGTAAGTCGCATTGGTTCATGGGGGCATGGTCGGCTTCAAATAGCGACAAACTCTCTCTCAATAATAATAATAATGTAGCGGCTTTATTGAGGTCAGTATAACAGGTAGTGGATATGAAAATTGTCTTTGGGTTCCTGCTTAACCTGCTCTAGTGAAACTAAAAATCGGGACAAATAAGGAATGACCGCCGTTCTTGTGGGGTTTTCGCTTTCTTCCGCATAATTGGATAAAAACTGGAGAAAACTGCCTGAATTCTAGTATTTTCTTCTCTCAATTACTTCACTGTACGAAAAATGCAGCGTTTAACTACACGATGTGATATCATGCGCACGTGTGTCTCGAATTTCAACACTATATAATCTATGTGGTGTGGAAGGATGGTCGAGTCAATTGTGTTTCAAATTATTTATCTAACCGAGTCAGAAACGATTGCTCTACCTCTATTTTCTGTATTTATCCGTTCGCTGTTTAAGACGACTTAGAGGCTGCATCCACTCATTGCTAAATGTTACTTCCTCATTTTCCTTGCCCTCAAATGTTATCAAATAAAAAATAATCTTGTTTTATAATGCCTCAACTATGCTCTCCTTTCATAAAATTATAATTCAATGCCATTTAACTCATCGCTGCTCGTATATTAACTGGCCCCTCCCAAACCCACTATTCAAGATGATCAAAGCGTAAATCTCTTCGCCCAATGCCTAGGCAATACCGTTCAATGCCTACAAGAACAGCGGCACACCACAATTCGTTCATTTCCGATTGGTCACGCTTTTTAGTTTCATCCGAACAGACGAAGCTGGATTAGAGAGACATACCTCATTATTGATTATACCTTTGGTCCTCGTGACCCCAATTGATCGATTATCATTTTTTATTTGACTTATGATTCTTTTATAATGATTGAAACTACAGCCCAAATGAAGTCTTGTTGTGTTCTGTTGTCTAGATCGAAACGTCCTTCGCGCGGTCACTGAACGCGCACTCATGAATGCCAATGGGAAACAAATGGAGGTGAGGGCTCAGTCGAAATTTATTCGCTTATCATTCTATTTTATAATCTGCCCCGTTAATTTCAAAACGAAACAGTGCCTAGAAGGGAAACAGTCTGTTCCGGCAGCGATTAAAAGTTAAAAATCGATGGCAATCTGATTGGCTCGTGAATCAAATTCAATTAATCAATCAATCAATCGGTTAAATGAGTAGAATTCACGATGAGTAAGATTCGGCGCCTTCGATTACAACTGAATTGTTCAGTAATTATAAGAGGGGAGAAATTTTTTATTTAAACAAAGGATTACAGCGATAATAAAATGAAAATTTAATCAAAATAAACGAAAGTGTTAACCGCCATAATGATTCGTATGGAATCTACGTCTAAAATTTGTCCCTCTCTAGACAATGAAATTGCCAATCGTGTTTAACCGTCTTTTAGCTCCTGTTTCACCTCCTCCGTTGAAACCCAGAATCGTGAAAAATAAGGAAAGACCCAATTTAAACATGCACCCTCTATTGTGTTGGACATCAACACTATGGCTTTTGTAATTATTTAAATAATTCCTACAACATACGCCATGCTTAACTGTAATTTAATTGCATTCTCAACTTCTGCGGTGTTACGTCAGCGTTTACAAAATGATATCCATTCGCAGGCCGGGGATAAAAGACGGGATGTGAGACAACGTTGATTTATTGACCTTCCTAGTCCAAATACGGTGCTTGTATCTTTCTGCTATCCCCTTTTGTGGTGGATAAACCGGTTTTTTTGGGACGAGTGAGTGTGCCTACGACCATGGAACACTTATTGAACCTTTGTGTCTAGAGATTGTGAAGGTGGCAATCGTTCAATTACTCCGCATCGAGTAATTATTCGTTTAGTGCGATTAAGTTTACGTGGACACGTGTTTTACACAAAGGTATTAGATAAAAAAACCTTTACTTTTGGTGTCCCAAATCTATAAAAAAACACTTGAAATAATAATGATTCAACAGTAGCAGAATTTTATCCCCGAAAATAATAGTCTTATTTTATCGATTTATTTTATCAATTTTTCTTGCGCAAGTGCGCGTGTTTGTCCACTCAATCCAAATGCTCCACAAACCTTTCTTTTTTTCATCCTGGAACATCACAGGTTCCAGAATTCCCACGAAGTAAACAGCTCGGAGTTTTTTCAGATTTCCGAAACAGCACCTGTACACCTGTTTTCGCGCGTGGGAATTTTTGGGTATTTTCTCTGATATTCCAAAAAAGATTATCTTGCAATCGTCCCCGTTTTTGAAAGATGATCTATTGCCCACTTGATAATTTTTTTCAAACCATCCCAGTGTTCCAATATTTCCTATTCGAGATCTTGATAGGATTCCTAGGGTTCCATATAGACACATAAGACACCAAAATCTTCTTGACTAATCCCGTCAAGTTGTTTGAATTTCCATGAAGCAACATCTTTCGTTAACAAAGCAGTTCAACCATACAAATTGAATAATTGTTTTATTACGAATCAACCATAAATCAACAAATAACAACATTGTGTGGAAGAATCGTTTTATGGATTTATTGATACACAATTGTTGTGGTGAGGTAAATCACATGAAATCACCAGTTTTTTTAGCAGAACACTGTGTGTTTTAATAAATGAACTGAAACAATTATTTGTACTCTGCAATTGGCTGTTTAAGTCACGGCAATTGGTTGAATGGTTGTTCTTAAGGAAAATAATCGGACTCATGTAATTCAATGCGAGCATATTATTTCATCCATATTTTGGAAATACTGTTCAAGTTGTGCCGCAACTAACACCCTTTAAGAAGGTTGAACTGGCACGTAAACAACTTAACCAATCTAGGGTCCATACGCCTCCAAGTTATCGGCAGTAGAAGAAAGGGAGTTTGCTTCAAAAGACCTCAGCAACCTCGAACTAGAGAGGAGGAATTACCCCCAACCTTGTCGTCCTTCTCTATGCCCAACTCCTTCTTGATGACCTTTAACTGTTCGTGAAGCTGTGCCTTCACCTTCTCATCCTTCTTGACGAGGCTGAGGGCTCTACGAAGACGCGCTGGAATGTAACCGGCAGTTGTTAGGGCGGCACGTTCAGGAGTAATTTGGGAAATTCTAGACTGTTCTTGTGTGCTATAAATGCATCCAAAAATGTCCTTTTCACAGTTCGCGATCGCGAATGATCAAATTCAGATCGTTCTTTTTGGGTACCCCTCGATAAAGGTATCTTTTGACAGGGATTAGGTTCGATTTATCTGGAGGTATGGAGATGCGGTGTTGCGACACTACTCAAATAAGTGTCAAGAACTGACTCCGCAAAAACCGTCGTCATTGGAAAATATTGCAGTTCCTGAGCCCACTTCCAATGTGTCACTTTCGAACGAGCGAACGCGGAACTTGATGATTATCCGGAAATTAAATCAACGTTGTTTACCACGGCACCGGACAACGCTGCGATTTGGAAAACGAGCGTCCTAGAGGCCGTTTACGGAAGCTGGCTGCATAATCCACTTTCGCCTCTTCATAAAATATCTTCCAGAAATAGTCGGCTCGTTTTCGTGTTTGAGAGCATTTAAAATCAACTTAATTGCGACAGCCGCTAGATCGGGATCTTCCTTTGGAGTGAAGGCCTAATTTCTCAGTTTTCAGCACCGTCACAAACCCTCTTAATAGATGGTCTTCTTGTTTCCTGTACCTCTCAAAGTTGATTATTAAAAGGAACCCTTTAAACCTCAAATGTCTCTTCCAACGGTTTCAAGCGACATGACAGCATTTTTGATTTTTTATGCCCGTCTGTAGCTATCATGCTTCCAGTCACCGGGATATTTCCTGCATTATTAACGATCCTACCATCACATCCTGACATGCTTGGGGTTTTTTTAAATCGCAACCATTAAAAACGCGATCCTCGAATGCGTCGTATTTTCTGCCGTCGGTTTTGGAGTTTGTTTGAAGACGAAAGTTTCCGGCAAAAGAGCTGGCTCCACGGGATATTAAGCGAGCAACACATTCCGTTCCTAGGGGTGTTTTGGCAATCGATTTTCTGCCACGGTGTCTTCTATTGGTTTACGCGCGAAAACGTGTTATTATCAAACCATACACGCGCCCAGCCAAGATTGATTTTTTAAATTAAAATTGATTTGTTTATAGTACAAATGGCTCCGTGCATTGGCCAAGCAACCGTCCAGGGGTCGGGTTAGCGATTGGCCGGGCGTGGAAGGTGTCGACCGCTTTGACCTTGACATGCCTCCAAAACCAAAGAGAACCACAACCTTCAACAAGGACTACAAACCCAAACCAATGCCCGTGTCCAGACTTCCACCACGACCTAATTTTCGGGTAAGATTTCGGGGTCAAGCAAACTTTTCAGACAAGATTGACGTTTATGGAGAGTGTAACCATGTGGAATTCACTTTGGCCATAAGTTTAAAGCGTCACAGTTGGATCGCAAGTCAGACGCATTACATTTTTGTTTTTTTCAAATACAAGACGGCGAAGTGTTCACCTGCGTCAGGGAACAGCAAATAGGTTTGTACGCTTGTCCTTTAGATCGACATTACCCCTACAATATCGATATTGTTGGTTGGTGCTTACTACATCAACGGAGGCCATCTGATTTGCTTGAGGACAACTTATATTCAAATTTATTGAGTCTGAGAAACTTTGTGTGAGAAATTAATGCATTTATTTCAGCGTTTTAGGTGGTTGCATTGGCTGATTTGTTTTTCCCACAAATTTCTGGCAGTAATTAGAATGTCTTCATTTTTTGATTAAGAAACGTGGTTGATTTCTTGTCTAATCACTTATATGTCATCTTGTATTAAGAATTCGAAAGGCATGATTGATTAATTTTTTAACTTGAGGCAAATTAACCTCAAGGGAAGGTTTAATTAACAAACGTGCATTCGATTGTAACAATTCAATCAATGGTTTATTCTTTATTGGATCGATAAAATATCCGTCACTATCAGTCTGGTTGTTGTATTGTCTGGTGTAAACATGCTTACATATAAATCCCATAGTATAAGTTCCACGTTTATTTTAAGAAATAGCAAATCTCTAAGAATAAATGAATCGTTGCAACGCCACATATTGTCATCGAATCCACTACTTAATTGAAAGTGATTCCTGAGCATTAAGTTGACATTTGGTCACTGAATTCATCGTCTGAATTGCGTGTCATCCATAATCAGCTTATTTTAACGGCACTTCCACACATGTGGACCCTTAGATGGATTGATATTATTTAAAACACACGACGTCGCCGTCCAATCAAACGATAGAATATAGCGTATATAAATGTATTGATGTTATAACTTAAATTGTGGCACGAGGACTGATCGGTTCAGTATTACAGTTTGCGCCAAATAAGTGGTGGCCTTTTCAATCGATCAATTTTTTTCGTCCATCAATTCTTTTTTACCTTTTAATGGGCCAACATAACGCGTAGGCGCTGCGCCAGCGTTTGTCCGAACGTCAACTTTCTGTAAATGCGTCATAGAAAACCGAGACTATTAGCTGATTCTTTCGAGTAATCGATCTATTGCGTGGCAAGCCACATGAATTCGGAAAATGGATACGCATTGTCACGTGAAATATATATTTAGGCAAATTATTATTGGCGGGATCCCAAATCTGCATCTATACCATACGCCCACGATTTTATTTAAGCAACAGTGGAGATTTCAGCATATTTGGGTTGGGGCTCAACCAGTGTCCGTGATTGAGTGTGTGTGGGCGTTATTGGAGAAATGCCTAAATGCATACAAATTGAGAACTGCAAAGACAATGCTGGCGAATAAATGGAATTGCGCGAAGATTCAGTAGTTTGCTTATACTGGCTGGTATCGTGTTTTACCTCGCTTAGGAATAATAATAATAATATTCGCTTTATTAAGGTCACGAGGACCAAAACTTTCAGCATTAAAATTTACAATAAACAAAAATGTAAAAGGACGTCACGATTATACGTAGAAAGTGCAGAATAAGTTAAGAAGAATAAGTTAGGAAGTAACATGGAGGTAAATTTGCAAGAAAGGCCAATTTAACCCACGAAGTATATAAAGTTTGGCAAACGGGAAATGGCGGCCATTTAAAGGCAGCCCAATCCAAAACGCGCGCCAAACATCGCGTCTTATCGCTTCTAACAGAATCAGCGCCGCCAGGAGCTGGCAATAACGATCTTCAGAATCGTATCAGCCATCATTTGTCACGTAAACGGCGTGGGAATCGGCTCTGATTAGAAATTTGCGCCCCTTGCCTGTCTAGAAAAACCTCCAACGCGCATGTAGCCGATTCATTAGGAGGCGTCTTTTTTCCAAAACACAGCCGATCAAAACAGATTTCCGCCATGTGTTGACTGTTTTGGGATATTTGTGTCTGATGCACAGTCTGAAGCTGCCTTCACACTAGGATAATCTTTGTACCTTCGTTCTTTCTGGCGTCCGGAAAACTCTGAAGAACCATTCGGTGGTTTCCCGAATTGTTAAGCAAAGCATGGCCTGCAACTGCGTAACGACAGCGCCAGGAATTTATTCCATCAGTTGCACACGACCCTATTCGAGGACAAACAGACTTCATGAGGGTCTGTCATAACGTTTATCAGGATTCGAACAAAGTTCTTTCACTGAACAGTTCGCACCTGGTAGAGGCTGCTAACCACTTCACACACTGTGGTCGCGCTAAGCCTCCAGCCAATGGTTCACGTCTCCCGAACTGTAATCCGTCCCACGCTAATCTACGGTCAAGGTTACCAGAAAGTTGGAACTTTATTTGGTCGATGTGTCTGGGTCAAATCTCCAAAGCTGGTAGACGTAGATGCCCAGACACCGAGAGGACAACTGAAAACGTTGGTTGTTCACCGTCTAAGTGGACGTGGAGCCTTTCGGTCCCAGGTGTTGATGTAGAACTACTTTCACAGGCATCAGGAGAGCGTTTTTTATTATCGTCTAGCCGGGTGGTGGCCCTCTCCATAAAGGCGGCAAATCAGCGCGAATGCTAGTTAATCCCGCTCGCAGCCTCCAGCTATCCCCTAGACGACTACCTAGCCGCCGCAATCGCTCGAGGTCGCCCCACAAACGACTCCGAAGGTCGAGAAGCGCACGCCAGGCGACCGCCTCCATCTGCTCCAGTCTGCTTCCCCAGACACCACGGGCAAGACTCACCCGGTCCGGCAGTCTGGATAGCTGCGCTTTTGTGCCGTTCGAATCAAACATGAGCAACCAGGAGGGTGGGATCACTCCCGGAGTGCCATGGCGATCGGCCGCACGCGCCAATCGGTTCAGGTGAGTCTGCCTCTTTCGTCTCATTGGCTGACATATCCCTGGTTGTCTTTCCAGTGCAACCTTAACAGGAGGCGGTTGATGTGGCCGCCAACACTTAAGCACCACAAAGGAACCAATCACACGTGGTATATGTGTCCGTGGCCGGTTTCTACGGACATCACACGTGAAAACTAGCTTTGTTTAATTCAGGATGAAGCTGCAGTCTATTTATGCATGCGCGTCCCCACTCACGCCCGGTCTGTAATTTTATTATAATCGTCACGTATCGACCTTTTCAATTCTTGTCCCTGCCGTAGAGAAAATTTGGTTTTCTTTCGCGTGATATCGATTGCTGTATCCAGGCCGACTAGCCATCATGCATCGCCCACATCAAAAACCGTCTATTTGTGCTACAAAAGAATAGCATCTAACGGCGCCATGATTGCAGTCGTAAACAGTCTGCTTTGAAGTATTTTCGTGGGGCTGACCCCTATAATCGGAATTTTATTGATTAAACATTTCCATGATGATTCTTGGAAATATTTTACATCTGGCGGCATCCCTAGGGTCACTTGAAGAGGAGGAGGAGGAAGTTGATAACATTTCAGCATCCAGGAGTCGCCACTCACAGCATCCAACAATATCACAACGCTTCCGCGCTGAAATTTGGGTCCTCAAATCCGTTATCGACTAACGTGGTGGAGTAATTTACAAGTCAACAATGTGTCTGTCTTAACTGTCCGAGTAGTATTTCTAAGGTGCGCATCTATAATAATAATAATTGAAATGGCATTATTGAGGTCACAAGGACCAAAACTTTCAGCAGTAAAAATAGGCAATATGACAAGTATTAGATGCGAAAATTGTCTTTTATTTCCTGTTTCACCTGCTCTGATGATAATAAAAATCGGGACAAATAGGGAATGACCGAATTGCGATATGCCGCTGTTCTTTTTGGTATTGAACGGTATAGTCTATACATTGGTCGAAGAGATTTACATTCAGATAAACTTGGATGGAGTGGATGGGAGGGGTCACTTAAAATACGAGCAGCGATTATTTAACAATTATTGAAGTGGCGTTGAGCGATGATTTGAAGAATGGACTGTAAGTTTCATTCAACCACAATTATAATAAAATTGGTGGGACAATTTCGTCGGCGCATTGGAAGTGTATGCAAACTGCAAACCGAATGTGTTATCCACCGAATTTAAATACAACGCCGTCTGTCCTATTGTATTCCACCTATTATCGAACCAAAGGGTTTGGTTTCGTGCGGAATCTGTTTTTCGCAATTCGTCAGTTTCACAGTCTGGCTTTTTCAATGGCGCTAGCAGTGGCATTTGCAAAACGTCGTTGACGTCCGATTATGATTTCATGGGGATATTTCCGCCTCAAGGTCACCTTGCGTTGAATGGTGATCGCTTTCTCAAGGTCACGAGGACAAAATCATTGAGCAGTATTTACAAAATGAAACAATCTTGCACAATAAAAGCATCTGTATCTGGTGAAACGAAAAGCGCGAGCACGTAGTTACACTGGCCGGTTGCAATGTGCAGCTTTTCTTTTCGTATTGAACGGGATTTCCCACGCATTCGTCGAAGAGATTGACGTACACTTAGAAGAATTGCGTTGAAAGGCAAGCAAATGTAGTGCCCTAGAGAACGAGGGTTAAACAATCTGATATTTTGAGGCGACGGGCATCCAATAAAGCCTTGATCCAGTTTGAACTGACTTAGAAGTCGCGTCAAGCGGTGATCGAAAACGAAATCCACACAATGAACCCCCCCCCAAGCGATCTCACTGTTTACCGTCAATTTAATTTCTTTCCCATAACCCTTAACCCGCTGAACCCTACCGGTACAACATTTAATTTCCAACAGGTCGAACAGACTGTCCCGAGAACTTCTCTCGACGCTGCCATTCTTCTCCGCACCCCAGTCGGTTCGCTCCAATCAGCGCGCTTCATCTGGCACCCCTCGGGGGCCCTTAAAAAAACCCGGCGAAAACGGCTCCGCTTTCTTGGGCCGTTTATCCTCGAATGCACCCCTCGACATCCTCCTGCGTCAACGGTTGATGAATACGAAGGAGGCCAGTGAATCACGTCTCAGGTATCAGCTGAAGAAGCACATGGTAAGTCGAGTGTGATGGATGCTGTGGCAGTTTGTTTCTTATCAGTAAAAGTGCGCGTTGTGTTGATCCTAGAACCTAGTCGGGCGTCTGGAAACCAAACTGGCTGGCGAGAGACACCGAGCTCTCCAGCGGGCGATAAAGAATGAGCAGGTTGTTATCATTTGGTGTTTATGGTTTAGGTTGGTTTGCGTTTGCCTCTGAGTCAGTCAGGTCAGATTGGTTTAATTCGTTTTCAGCCAGCCATTAAGAAGGCTGCTCGTTGTGGCAGTTAGCACCACCATCGCAATTGATCGCGTGCGCAGGCTTATTGGCTGTTGTTGGACCCACGCGGACACTTCATCGACCAATCAACTCGTTTATATCAACTTGAACAACGACAGTCTTGTTTTGCATTTAACGATAGAAACCCTGATGATTTTACAGCGGAGAGACACGCCCGGATTGATTAAAATGCGTCTGAATCGCTTAAGCGTATTTCAATCGAATTTCACATTGATACACTCTATGCACGTAAAGTTGACTAAATACTTTTTAGCCAATGACCGATAACCGATAATGCTCCCGGGTAGGCAGATTAGTATTGAGTTGAAAGTATCGGCAAGAATAGATTATCTGAGCGATATTTAAATCAAAGATTGTTCGGTAGGTTGCGATGACTAATACTACTTCTACCGTCACTAATACGAGTTCTTCTACAACAACTTCTACTACCACCAATACTACGATTACTAATACTAATACTATTACCACCCGAATGAAACCTAACTGTTCACGTGAGGTTGGTATTTTGGCTGAGCAAATCGAGCTAATAGTTTGGGCCGTCACAAACTCTTGAATTTACTAATCAATCCTGGATACTATTTTTTGACTTCCAATCCTTTTCTAAAACAATATATTTTGTTTGCACAATCTCTTGTGACCAAGTGATCATTATAGCAAACCGACAACCATTTCTAGAAATACCTTTCATAAATTAAATGCCACGGGAAATTTGGGTCGTTGGAATTGGAGAGAAAACATTTATATATTTAGATTTCAAATATTATTAATTATTGATTTCACTAAATTTTGATCCGAAATATTTATGTTCTCGGCATCCTTAGATAAATTTAATTGCTGCCTTGGAAAGATGTCAAATTCTCTGATGCAAGGTGTCCAATTTAAGATTAAATGTGCCCTATTTATGCGGATGCAAACAGTAAACCAAATTTCCGTATCAACAATGTTTTCTTTAACTGTCGTCAGCTTTCGTTTTAAGGGTCTTAGAATTGCTGTCAACTAGCTTTTGTTCAACGCCTTCTGAATGTCGAAAATCGCATGGTCTGGTGAAACATGAACTGGAAGTTTCGTTTATGTCGCTGCCATTCAAGCTTCTGTCAAAATTTTCTGGTGTTTTAAAATAGTCGCAAGTGTGAGCTACGTTTTCGGAAAATAATATTTTACTGTTAGGAAGTTTATTTTGAGCATGTACCGAAAAAGCGGAAGTGCATTATTAAATTCCACATCCACAAGGTTTTCCTTTTTAAGCGTCTTCTATCAATAATCGCAAAACGGAGTGGCGAACTTTGCATAGCGGTTCTACTTAATGATTAACGCGCGTTATTTTCACTTTCCTCACTCTATTTAACGATCGCGCGAAAAACATAGGGGAAACGGCGTGTTCGGCTTCATATACCGCCTCTCTTCCTGTACTTTATTATCCTACTTGCACAAAAGTGCACAAACATATTTTCTCACTACACACGGCGGCAATTTATGATACTGTAGCAATCCATCGCTTTCTGGCGATTCTTACGTCTGATTGAATCGACAGTCTTCTGTTAATCATGCGGAAATACGTAAACGGTGTGTCCGACTTCGTTTAGCATGAATCCTTATTTATTTCACAATTTATTGCAAGTGATAATAATAATAATAATTATGCTAATCGCACTTTCTCACAATTGTGTAATAGTACGAAATCAACCGTGCCCGCCTCTTTATAGCAGAGCTATGTGTTATATCATTACAAAGCTTCTCTTACTGACGATTCGTACGTCTGATTGTATTTATAGTCTTCGGTCAATCGAAAAACGGCTTGCTATACTGCAAATAGCAACTCATTCAATCTTCCTCTGCACTAATATACCCACTAATATATCCGACGCTTTCTTTGGTTATTTGTGAAAAAAATACTACATTTCCTGGATGCTTCAGTAATACGAGAATGTGGAGAAAACAATTAAACGATATATTGTTTTCCTATATTTCAGTCCCATTTTAAGAATTGGCGATCGATTCAGGAGACTTGGAGGCTTTTTTAAAATAATTTAAAAAAAACATTTTCCCCGGCCTTAAATGTTCTGACTTTTTAACCCTCCATCTCGTTTTCTAGTTGCCTTCCTATGCTCTCCATTCAAGAGATCATCGTTCCACGCCACTTCACTCGTTGTACACTTAATCGCTGCTCGTATTTTAAGTGACCCCTCCCATCCCCTCTTTTCAAGTTTATCGAAGTGTAAATCTCTTCGAACAATGCGTAGGCTCTACCGTTCAATATCCACAAGAACGGCGGCATATTGCAATTCGGTGATTCCTTATTTGTGGAAAACGAACTAAAAAAACCGTTTTCATATAAAGCATATTCTTCAAACGATACAAGATATATATAAAAAATTTCGCCATGGACCAATTGTTTCGTTTTTTCCCACTTGGTAGACCTTTCGGAATCTCCGACCAATCAGGACTCGGCCATGTCAATTAGTGATTAATCATTCGATTTTCAATACACTTAAAAAAATAATCTTAGAGAAAAGCTGAGACGCTTAATTTTTAACATTTTTTTTGTTTCGTTACTTTCGCTTAAACTTGTTCGTTTTTTTTAATTCTGACAGTCTTTTAATTTTGAATGCCACGCCCAAATACTAACTCAAACAAACGAATTTAAACAAAGCTGACCTACCTCACAGTCGAAAGAAATGACATCTGCGTAGAAATTTCACCCAATTTAGCTGCAATCTGTGTATGAACTAATTCTATTAAACCCACTCGAATTCAACCCCTTCTAATTCAATCGATCACTATAGCTTGCTTACACCAATTGTCCTTTCAATCGCTACAGTCAAACATCATTTCCCGTGTTAGATATCAAAAAACGATTATTTCTATACCAATTTTTTCCCGTGCAGTAATTTATGCCATAATATTAATACATTTTTGTACGCTACATTCTATGGTTTGAGTTGACGGCGAATTCGAGTGTAGTAAGTAATATCAATACCATCTAACGGTCCACAGGTGCGATATTGCCGTTAAAATAAGCTGATTAAGGATGACACGCAATCCAGACATTGCTGTTAGCGACCAAATGTCAACCAAATGCCCTCGCAAACACGTGATTGGCTGACCAAGGTCATTAGACTGGCTGAAATCGCTTTCAATTAAGTAGATTATTCGATGACCATTGGTGGTGTTACACAAATTCATTTATTCTGAGGGATTTAAACTTTCTTAATATAAACGTAGAACATATTCAATGGTCGCTATATGGGTAGTCTGCGTTTCAACAGCCCAAACGGAGAGGTTCATTTCAAATGAGGCGCAAAACGATTGTTTAAAATGCTAAACACGTGGAAAGAGCAATAGTCTAACTTTTCTTGGTCGTATTTCTTTTATTTTTCTCCCATACCAGATGAAGTGAACGCACGATTTATAATAAATCTAGATGATAATAATAATAATGATACAATCGGAAAGGTGGACAAATGGACACAATTCTGCTGCTTCATTGGTAGAGATAGCTTTAGGTCGAACCCCTGGTCCTCCTAGATAGTGACACTGTCGTTCAAAAGTGGTATCAACTATTAAATTGAAGAATCTTACCTCCTGACGTTGGACTTGTTTAAAACAATGGGATTCTAGACCTGACTGGTCGTTGGCATGTTGAATCCAATTACGTTGATGGAATGTTTTATTCTCCGTTATTAAGTAGCCGTTTCATTGGTTCCCGCCGGCGTCGAAGCTGATGCCATTGCGATGGCACCAAGGTGATTGTGCCTTTGTTTTGTTTGCTGTAGCAAAAGTATTGCTGGGAGTCGAATGGCCCGAGGGATGGACAAGCGGTGCTTCAGGATATCTACGCGAGACTGGATTCCACCCTGTCGGAGGTCGAACGCATCGTTCATCGCGTTGTTGATCCGACAAAACCTGTGTTAGTTTTTTTAAACAAAAGAACATTGATTGAAGTATGCCTGTGTATGACAAAGGTTGGAGTGACTGAGGAAAAAATAATCGGCTTTAAATGAAATCTGTGTTCATTTACAAGAGGTGAGTAATGGAATGATTGTAAATCCAATTCCAGCAGAGTTGTACGAATCTTTTAATGCGTATTAGAAAGAGGATGATTAATTATTATCTTCAGAAACTGGATGCTCTATCAGACGGTGTTTGACAAAGCTTATTTCCATGTGGGGTTTCTGTGGAAACAGGCCACGTAAACATCCCTGAAGCTGGTTCATCAACTTTCTCCTCTACCTAAATATTTGGAACAACATTTGCTACATCATTTATAATAAAGAGCCATTGTTTGGGCAGTCCCACTCGATTAGTTTACTTGTCCAAATTACTCTCCCCCACCTGATAATTCTTTGAAAAAAAACGTAAAATTTGAGAAACTGAGCGCCTGTGTGGGTTGTTTAAATCGAAACATGTATGTTTTAGAGTCTGTGAGAAATTAAAAACAGATGAAAAACATTGCGCTGACGAGTTTCACTCAAAACAATATATATTGATGATCTTCGCTCATTCCTACTTGACAGACAAGTATGAGAGGGTAGCCAAAAACACAACGCGCCTATTAGACTGAGATCGAACTTTCTGTTTTATAGGTTCGTCTCGAAGACGGAAGAACAGCAGCTACAGATGATCCAGTCAGCGCTTCGTCGTATGGTCAGTCCTATTCGCCATGAAGTGTCCAGATCGTCTCAACTGCCTCGAAGACCCCGACCGGTCTCTGTGTCGCAGGATTCCGACAAAAGTTCGCTGACATCTGCGGTTCCCATCGCAGCACCACGTGGGTCGCGTTCCAATTTCCCGGAGCCTGCGCCCCCCAAGAATAAGCAATCAGGCGTCAGTACAAGTCTCTATACGCCATCGTCCATGGTAGGTTTTGCTCAAATTGTGAAAGAACACGACAAGGAATGCCGTCTCTCCGGGTTCGATTCCAATCTGTTAAAATATTCCCGAAAATATTAATGACAAACTCCAATGAAGTGGGTGAACCCCCCAAGCAGGTGATGGTAGCGCAAATTCAATGCTTTCCGCAGCGCGAATTGTTTTGGGTTGTAGCAACGACTCAGTATAACTCTCGGCAGCACATTCCTTGAATACGCTAGAGCTATACTTAGTGGAGCTTTGGAATAATTACTGTTGGAGCGCTTCGTATTGGTATCGAGCCGTGTCGTACTGTGTCGAGTTGAGATCAAATTCTTGACTGACGCAATGCTATTGGTTCACACGTTGACATCGGCTGAAAATGAAGAGATCCATATTTTAACCCTCAGACACGTTATAGAGCGGTTTCCGTCACGATCAGTTAACCTCCAGGGGTAGTACGGAGTAAAGACGGCAATCTTGGTAGTCTTGCTGAACGAGGCAAATATATCCCACCCTCTCACAAATCTACGCATTGTGGAATCGTGCCCATTCTGCCAAACAATCCTCTCGCCGTTTTAGAAGACGAAAACGCTTCACTACCCATGTGCGGTTCCGGGTGGAGGGTTGTCGAACGACGCATCAAGGTTCAACAGAGCAATTTCTTGGACTTCCAGCAACCAGAAGAAGGCTTCCAAGCCCTCATCGACTTCCACGGTGTCGAAAGCCCGGAAAAAGGAGGAGGCCGACTCATTGAATGAAGTTTACATCGCGAAACCCGGGCGAAGTGGAGCTGATCCGACTGTTGCTGAGTCCGGTAATTGTAAGTGGTTCTTTTCAAGGTCATGTTAAAATCAATTTTTGTCAATTTGCGCTCCTTCTTGCTCGATAATAATAATGATATTCTCTTTATTGAGGTCACGAAGATCAGAACTGTCAGCACAAAAAGTTGAAACAATAAAAAAAGAATACCAACCTTTTGATTGTAGAATAAGTTAAGAGGAATAAACGATATAACGAGGAGGTAAATTAGCAAGAAATGAAACCCTCGAAGTATACAAAGTTGGGCAAAGGCGTAATGGCGGTGATCGAAAGATAGTCCTATCCATAGCATTTGCCATCTCCGTATCGAGATGCTGCAACGATGACTAATGCAACATCGTTTGTACCGAAGCTCGACAATGTCTTAAATCTGACCTTTTGAGTTTCAGCATTTCATGGGCCCCACCCGAGCATGCAATCGACGTCTCTACCGGTTTCGTTGTCATCCCGTGAAAATGAAACTGGCAGGTTTCTCGCGTCGATAAATAATAAGTCAGAGAGTGCCCCCACTGTTTTCTACACGGCAAAATCGGGCAAAAATGGTAATCTTTTTATAGCAAACATCGCGAATCTATTTGGTCACAGAGCAATGATGATACATGGCTCTCCGCGTTGTGAACCCATGGAATAACAATGGGGATTGGATGAGAGCAATTAAGAGTGACTAATCGAGGTCAACGCCTTTTGGCGCGCGGCGATAGGTGATGCGTGAATGAGTCACCGCTCGCGCGTCTATGTGCGCTTCCCATTGGTTGAGACGTCGGTTTAAATTACCGCGTCATCATGATTGGTCCATGCAGTGTCCATGTTATTTTATATCTTTATTGGAGTCAGGTGGACCACCAAAATGGCAACAAATTAAACTATTTTCAGCATTAAAATGCTGATCCATTGTTTTTAACTTCCGTCCACACTAAAGACCCGAAATTGTTCAAAATAAACCCATACCTATTCCCGAACGATCTCAAAGTTCCAGGATAATCTAAAATAAATTAGCTAATAAACCCCCCCCCAAAAAACTTCATTTTGTGGTTTTATATCTCTTTAATCTACTTAGTAAACCGAAATAGGGTTCATGGGGGGTAAACGAATTTTGGTGGTCCTTATTATTTGGTTGAAACATATCAGTTTGGTGCGTTTACTGAGTAAACCGTCTTAGTTGACCATGTGATCAACACCAATTAACAATCTTCTTTGCAATTTTCAAAGCGTCGCTCTTGACACAAATCAGCAGAGTTTTTCGGATGAATAAATATATTAAATCGTCTGACGAGTTAGGCTTACAAGTCTTTTTTGTGTTCATTTTCAACAATCGCGAATTAAATTTCTCAACGTGTTTAGTTCCGCCAGGTTTAAGAAGGTACACCGAACCCCAGAGAGCCAGTACTCCTCACGGGGATGAACACAACCACGACGAAGACGATACGTTCGACGATATTCCCCAAGAAGACATCCAAAACCACGTCGAACAAGACGATTTCGACCTCGATTCCTCTGCGTATAGTGACGGTACTCTCGTTCGGAGCGATATCGACGCCATGGAGCCATCCTTTCCTCATCTCAGCCGTCACGAAGCTGGCCAAATTTTTAGTGGCGACATTTTTTTGGGCTCTTAGACGTCAATGGGGCTTTTATTACGCGACGTCGATATTTCTTATTCATCAATTCAATTTAATTTTGACTTTATGCATAAAGTGTACGTGGACTTTTCCGTCATCCCGCGGTTGGTAGAGAATACATGTGAAATTCGGTTGACACTTTTGAGCTGCCTTCTTAGTGAAGATCGGAGAGACGCATATCTCATCTGTACGTCGGTTTATTGCCAAAGCATAGCAAACACGTCAATAATAATGATAGCAATAATGACTATTGTTAGACTTGGCAGTGAGGGTTTTGGGAGCCCGTGGGTAGAAATATCGATTATTGTTGACTTCATGGGCAGTATGATGGGGGAGGGGACTGAATTGAGGCATGGGTTCGCCAGAACGCGGACATCTGATGACGAGGCTGTAAATTAGACGCGCAGGTGTTGAGTCCAATTTAACATGGCTACTTGCTAATTCAAAGTAGTAAAATTAGCATACCGCTGAGCGTGCCGCTGTGAGGGCCTGAACAGCTGATGTGGATATTGAAGGCAGGAAACACATGAAGCCCCAAAATATGGCAGTGAAGAGCGTCAGACAAACAGCCACTCCCAGGATAATCACTCCGTAATCAAACATACCCCTTAAAAGAAGCAATTGAGGAGATTTTATTGATTATTGAAAGTAATTTGACTGTTGCATAATTCTACAATTCCAACAAATAGGATTCTTAAACATCAGGAGTACCAATAATAAATAAACCATTTTAAAAATGGTCGCAAACGATAAATTTTTTGTCACCACAATTATTCTTATTGTAAAAAAAACATTTTTTTTGTGTTGATATTTCGGTGATAACTGTAGTAGTAGCATTAATGAAAAAATTAATGATAGTTGTATTGGCTTTTATAAGCTCAATAAGTTGAAAACTTTCGGGATTAAAAAAGCATTTGAAGACCATATCTTGATTACTTCTATCGTCGTCTTTTCAAATTTTTAATTTGTGAAATTTTGGGGGTATACTTTTTTAACGATAATCATTCGTAGTAATAGTATTATTATTAATAATTTATTTGCAGTTAACGTCATTTTTTAGCATTAATAGTACTGATATCATTTGAAAGAAGAAGCATTAATAGTTGTAGTTGTTGAGTAGCAGTAGTATTAGTAGTGGTAGTAGTAGCATTAACAGTAGCATTTGAGGAACTAGCGTTTATAGCAATAGTAGCAGCAGTAGTATTAGTCGTGGTAGTAGTAGTAGAATCATAATTAATAGTCGTAGCATAAACAGTTGCATTTTATGTACTAGTGTTTATATCACAAGAAGCAGTTGTCGAATTTGTAGCAGTGGTAGTCGAATAATAATTAGTAGTAGTAGTAGCGTTTGATGGACTCGCGTTTATAGCACAAGTAGCAGTAGTCGAAGTTGTTGCAGTAAATGACTAGTGCTCGTTGTGTGGAATTAGTCGCTAGAATATTAGTATTTTTAGACTTTTAATTGAATGTATGAACTTGCATCCTTGTTTTAATGACTCCATCCTCGTGGATGTACTCGTCGTCGTTTCCGTCGAAGTCTAGAATCATCAAGGTCACTCCGGCGATGAAGCAGATGACGGAGAAAACCATACAGACCATGCCACATATGCGCAACGACCTATTCAGCAACTGGAGTTGTCGGATTCGCTGGTGAATCAGTTGGTTGCCGGTTGCCGGGGGCGTTGAAACCTCCCGTCCCAGGACGCTGGTCGGCTCTGAACCGAGCATTTTCTAGAGAGAAAGGGAAAAGCGCTCTACGCAATTGAGTCTTTGTGAATTCACCGAGGCTGGTTTATTTCAGTCGAAATCGAATCGTTATCTTGGACATTTTGATCTGCGAAGGTGGATTTTCAAATTTTATCATGAACGGTGGCATTTGTGAATTCTGTTATTTGTTTAGTGATTGGTTGATCGTGTAACGCCCAGGTGTTTTACCAGAACATAGCGCAGGATATGAAGGACGCACAATGTCTACGGCGCGCCAATAGGACGCGACCTCGTGTGATCCACCTTCAGACGGGGTGGCCGTTTTCTATGACGGCGAAGACTGCAATCTGGTTCATCTAGAGTGAGACCAAACACTCTCCCCTCCAAAACAGGATGCCTCACACTGGATTTCACAAGGACACAACCGCCTTCATCCACAGTCGCCGAGACTAGAGCAACTTCCTCCCTTTCCAAACCAGCATCGTAGTTTTTCCGTTATGAAGACCCATCCCATTTTACCCTAAGTCTATATTACCTCTCCATCCATTTATAACTGTTTGCATCATTATATCTATTCCTTTCATTTCAATGCGTCTCCTCATTATGGCTGCCTGGGATGTGTATCCATGTTCTAAGATCACCGTTACAAAACCCCCAGCGAAGGTGTAATATTTCTTAGATCAGAATCCCACAATTGGAACAGCGTCACAATCGCATGGTAGAACAACTTCTCTCGAAACTTCCCATTGGTCAATTCAACGAATGCGTAACTGTTTAGGAAAGATATTCAATGATAATAATAATAAAGCATATTAATTTCGGATGATATTCACCAACGGAACGCACCTTTTCAAATTAACGGATTTAAGATGACCCCGTTCGGTTATATGCCTCTGGTGATGGAAGCTGTGTGTGTATACAGGCCAAAGTCCATACAACCGCTAATTAAAAATGCAAATATTTAGCCCATGTGGGTGGGGTTTATGTAGCCGGTTGGCGTGCAACGGTGACAGCCAATAGCGTGCGGTCGGTGAAGTCTAAGTGAACATAAGAACTGGTTCTCAAATGATGACTGAGGTTTTTGCGGCAATAAGACGCGCAGAATCCTCGACACGGAGAAACAGACAGAAGTGAAATCGGAACAGGTTTTGTCGAAGATAGAGTCAACGAAAACAGTAGACGAATAAGAACTTGGCCAATAGGAGCAGTAGGCCAATAGTGGGAATTATCGGAAACCGATCAAATCCAAGTTTATCACCATAGACAAGTCTACAACAACATGCTTGCTTCTCCAAACACACGGAGCACCTTATTCGTTTATCCGCGTGCATGCAATCTTCCTATATTTACCCTAAACCTATCTCTCATGCTTATTCATAAACCTTTCATTATTAGATCTCTTTGAAACAAACCACGACGTGTCTACGTCTCGTTTTGCCTGTCTGGTACGTGCTGGTATTCACGTTTTGCGAAAAAACGATCAGCCAAGGTCCAATACTCCCCTGGGCAGAATCCTCCAACCGAAACAGCGTCACGTGGGTTGATGACTCAGCGTTTAGATCAAATCCCGATCACGATAAATTTTCACCATGTGAAGGCGATTAGAAATAAATAATGATTTTTTTTTAATGTAAAGAATGATTTTAAATCAAAACGATTCGTCACAAAAAACAGTGTCCCAAACAACAAACCGTTTGGCATAAATTAGGCAATATATGGAAAGTCATTAGCATGCCATTCTACAAAATAAGTCTTCAAAATAATACCAAACGAGAAAACACAATTTAACGTAATTTTATTTCTTTCTTTCCGTAAGACATGCAAGTAGATCGCTATCCACCAATCACAGGCCTCTTCTACTTAGACAGATGGACGAGGCCTGTAATTGGCGCATCATTGGTACAGAACATTGGAAAAACAATTCCCAAAAATCACATTTAGGTGTTTTTATGCATGCATTGGTTAATTAGGTTAAAAAAGTATTTTGTCAATCGAAAATTAGTTCATAATAATAATAATAATAATTTTTACGCTTTATTAAGGTCACAAAGACCAGAACTTTCAGCATTTTAATGTTTAACAGGAATGGAGGAAATAACAACGAGGTAATGGCGGCCATAGAAGGCCTTGTCCATAACGCGCGCGAGACAGTTTCCGCCACCCGGCCTCCAGGTTGCTAGATTACAAGCGCACGCCACTACGCTCGGCCAATACCTCATCTCAATACCTTGTTAGATGAAATGTTTTGGGAATAGCAGAGGTGAACCGTTTTTTCTACGAGTTTTCACTAGGGTTGTTACTGGTTACTGCAAGTATCCTCAAGGTCAATAAGCTTTTAGGGCTCCTGCTAAGGAAAGCGGTTTTAACTCCGGCAAAGATTTTCAGTGGGATTTAGATTTAGAGACGGGCTGGACTACTCCTAGACTTCGAATCACTTCCTTTGAAGCCTCTCTTGTGTTTCGCGCGAACCTTGTTTCATCTTCAATACCCTTACAGATGGAAGGCCGTTTTCATCAAAATCTCACCATCATTCTTCCGATACGCGGATCAGTCGTTAAGGGCCCTCTTACTAATAAACATCCCCAACACATAAAGTTTCCTCCCCAATAATTCACGGTAGGTTTGGTGTGCAACAGGAAATCTTGCTTGTAGATGACCGAATACTTTTTTATCACGGGATTTACTAGTAAGGCCATTAGAAATCCTATTTCCTGAACATCATCTATGATTATTTATACTTTTTTTGGTCCTTCGAATGGTATTTAACCATGCCCACCTCTCTTAACCAATACGAACAGGTTCGCGCGTAATATTTGTACCAGAGGAGGTGAAACAACATATATGATACGGTTTTCCTTGTTTTATTATAACGTCTATATGCTTAAAACTTTGGCCCTCGCCATCTTAATCCATCGATCACCATAACAACATAATATCTGGGTAAACTTATCTATTTAAATTACTTTCTGTTGATTAAATTTAAGAAATTACCGTAAATCATTAAACAGAGCTATCAGTTCTAAATTGAGAAATTTAAAATAATGGCGGCACTCGTGTCCAATGGCCAATGATTATTAGTAGTAATTGTATGCTATATGTGTGCATTGGAACCTCTTATAACGCCCAAACATAGGTCCAATTGATCTATTTAGAGGCCGACGCAATTATCGCGGGCTGGACGGAAAAGCGAAAAGGATAAATTAAAAATAAAGCGTCGATGATGAATTGTTATAACCCGTAGCGTTT
The DNA here is from genome assembly GCA_028672205.1 of Proteocephalus fallax. Lineage (NCBI taxonomy): Eukaryota > Metazoa > Platyhelminthes > Cestoda > Proteocephalidea > Proteocephalidae > Proteocephalus > Proteocephalus fallax. The sequence goes on along the minus strand of JAPUBX010004025.1, from coordinate 171,896 downwards.
GCTCACCAACCAGAAGACTGAGAAATAAGCCAATCAGCTTCGACAATTGAAGAATCGGATTTTTTACTTTGGCCGAATAGGTTAATGAAACGAGAGCTTAAGGGACCTTAAGGTTAAAAATCGGATTTGTCCTTTCTGGAATCGGGGAAAAACGCATGAAAAATTAAGATAAATTGCAGATTTCTTGGGGAACAATGTTTTGTTAGTTGTTCTGTAAGCCAATGGGCTCGATGGGAGTGTGAACTGTTTCAAAAAAGGGGATTTTTCGTCTTCCATTGCGATGAAGTTTAATAATGATTTCTGACGATAATTGAGAGAGGACGTATTGAGGGGAATCTTCTCAATCGAGGGCTGAAAGATTTGCCTCAATAGCCTGTTGGAGAGAGTCGTTATACCCAGCTGTAATCGGTGTTGAAGTTATCGAAGTTCCACCGTCCGACGTTTTGATTGGATGGGTTGTGCGTAGAATGTGTAATTTAGTCACGTGCTAACGCATCGTTGATGGCTGGATGCAGACTCAACCAAATAGATGTGAGGCTTCATCTCTGTGTGTTGCGTGATTGTCTCAGTGGTATTTTCGAGCATTGAGTTTGTATTCGCCACACCACCTCACATCTTATTCAAATCATAACAATAATCCTATATTTAGTCACATAAGGAACCTATTTCCATTGGTCCAAATAAAAACTGGGTCGCGATGTTGTTGTAATTATTAATTTTGGTATTACATTTTTCGATCCTAGCAATTAAACTCCCAAGTGTTTACGAGTAGAGAGAATGTCTGAATAACACGAATTGGATATTATTAAAACTTTGAAAACGACGGAGCTCTTATCTAACCACAGAAGGGGCGTCACTATTACTCACTGTTGACACGCGTTGTTATTTCAGACTCTTCTTACACCAAGATAGAACTTCGGGTACATTGTTCCTCAGGCTACTCAGAATATGAACGACATCTCCCTAAGACAACGCCATCATTGGCAGTAACAATAAGAAGGTGAGGTTTTCCATAGAACAAGTTGAATTCGGAGACCTATGTCGGTCAAATTAAAGAAGCTCCGACCTGTGAAAGTTCGATACAGGAGGTTGGCTGAGAGAACCAATGGAAGTAGTCTGCCCAAAGGTTGGCCAATGAAATGCGGGCACGACATGACCAGCTGAATTTCATACATGATTGCAGATCGCCTGTCGTGAATGGAACGAAAAATGCGCCCGTTAGTCAGGACACGGCATGTGTGGACATTCTGAAATGATCGCGCGCATTAATTCGTGAAGACACGCGAGAAAGCCACATTTTTTGTGGCATTTCTGAACTACATGTTGGAAAAGCGTAGCAAACACGTCAATAATAATAATGATAGTAATGATGATGGTTTTACTTGGCGGAGAGCTTTTGAATAAAACATTGAATAATTGTGCCCTAATGTGCAGTATAATCGGGGAGAGGGGATTGGTGAGAGGCATTGTTTCGCCAGAACATCGAGAGGCTGTAAATATAACTTTGCTACTTTCTATTTGAAAGTAGTGAACACAATTGACTTCAGAGCACGTCACTGTGAAGACGGGAACTGCTGTTGTGGATATGCATTGCAGAAACACTCTAACTCGAACACCTTTTCGTAAAATTCGCCATGCACACGTTGATTTGGAGTGATTTTAACCCCAAGAGAAGCCCAATAGCGGTGCTTTCTATGTGTTTCTAGAAAGCGTCACATCGTCATCTTCACAGAAAATAAGGAGCCGACAAATGTGCACAATTTTAATTTCTAGGATCGAAATTCGCGGGCCGTTAAAACAAATAGTTCCCAACAGGCAATGAGGACTGCAAAGAACAAGCGGTTCACGACATACACGGACGATATCAGCAAATATAAATCATTTAAAATTTGATTGTCAATTATCGGCCAGTTTTTCGATTTACAAAACCCGTGAATTACGGCTTTTTATTCGCGTAACTGTACTACTTATAACTAATAGTACTACGTAAGTTTGCTACTCACCTACCTGCGTTAATTCGCGAGCTGAAGATGATCAACAGAAGACGTCGGCAGATGTTCAGTCATCAACGAAATCGACGTGTTTATTCAGGGGATTGTTTAATATTCCTCTTTGATATCACAAACATGCAAATTTGACACCAAAGCTTAATACTGCAACTCCATCATATTTACAATAGATCATTTATCTATAATCATGCATAGAATGTCTGCTAAACTTTTTACAAGAAATTTGAACTCGAAATTGTACACGACGGTATTATCATACTGAACCAGGCGAATGTTCTGTTTACAATTCTATTTATTTGTCAAGATTGGATTTATAGGATTGGTTTATTCTTCTCCTCGATTAACACACGTTGAAGGTTCTGCGGAAACAGTATTTTTACCAGTAGGAGACCTCCAATTGATTAAGAACACCTTTTTGTGCATATTCAACACGCATTCGTCTTATTTAGTGCACTTTAAAATTCTTGCCATGAACAGAATAAATGGTAACCATTGCCTGTACAACGCTCCATTCCAGGGTAGGTGAATTGATACGCTCTTGTAAAAGGTCATGTGGATTTACAACCTTCATCTTCAGGTCATTGAACGCACCCTACAATCACCGTGCCGTAAAAGTGCTTACCTAATCTAAACGCCTTTCCAAATTATGGTTTCTTCGTGCCATTAATTCTGTTATCTTGGTTGATATATTATCATCTTGACTGTGGTTAGTTATTTTATCTGGGTGCAGATATTCTTATTTCCCATAATTAGAATTCGAGAAATGTGAAAACGAATAATTGAACAGTAAAAGGTAGGGATTTTTAAGGAACGATAAGATTTAAATATTGTACTTGTCGAAGGAACAGGGTTAAATGAGCTGGAGCATTCTCGACCGCGGTAAGAACGTCTCATCTGTCCTCTCTTACGGTTCGATACATGTAGTGATTGTCGAGGCTCACATTCCCGGTGTTTACTTCAGTTGATTCGCACCGGATAACATTCCGGTTAACGAATGACGCATCACTTTTGTTATCGACATATTTCAAACAAACAGCAACCATACAGAAACGTGAAGACATTCATCTCGTAGTTATCGTTCAGGAACATGAAGTGAAAATTGGCAGAAAGTCAAACAGCTTCCTGAAATAAACTTCGGAAAACCCGTTATTCATATAAACCCTAGTAATGCGTCTTGTAATGTGAGCGAACAAAATATGTGGGTATTAAACAATGCTTTACAAAACTACACTGATTTGTTTCATATCACCTGTTGTTCAGTACAGTTGAATTTACACAATCTTTACTGTGGGGTGAAGATGAACGCGTTTTTTGCTCAGGTCAACAAGAAAACCACAAAACGACCGTTCCACACGAGGGCATATCTTGTGCAGCATAAATTATCCGTTTCAGTTGGCATAACTACAGTCTAGAACATGTCTAAGGCAACGGGGTTTATCCTGCTGGTGGTTGCTGTATGTTGGACTTCAGTACCAGGTAAATACAAACACTTTTTTAAAATTTGTTTATTTAAACCCAATTCTTTGTATAATCTGGCCATTTGAGTTTGATTACGTAGCTCCAAGTATAACTTAGACAAGCACTCTATCAAATAATTCAATAAAATTAATCTCCTCCTTCAAGTTGAATCAGATTTCCAATCAATTGAGAGCAATTGTAATAGCCAAACGGTATGCAGTTTAGAAACCCATAGCGTATTATTTGAGTTGATTCTTTAACGCAAAACAGTCTTGTTAAGCTGTAAGATTCGCTCTCACTTTATTTAAAATTGCTATTTTTCTAGCTCATAGTGCCGACGGTAAGCCATTTTTATCAAACGACGAGAACCTCAGGATGCCGTATAAGTTGATAAACATGCAATTCGTCATTTTTAATTGTAATCTTTAATTGATTGGGTTTTAATTGCACGGTTGTGATGATTACAAAAGCAGGAACCACATTCTGCCTTGTATTTTTTGATCGTCTTGACCGACACAGAAGAAACGACGTTAAACGAAGTTATGAATTCACTGCTCTCACTGTTTTGCAAAATGTCTACAACTAGTGGGAATTTAATTGCCTATTTGTTACTTCATTGCTAACATACATAGATACGCTTGGTATGTTATCAATCATTTTCTTAGCAATGCAACATCGAGCCCCTTAATTTGAAACCATTAGTTAACCCACAAAATACAGAAATTATTTTTTACTTAAAGGACAGTTATCCATCCACCGAAATTGTGTATAGGCACAGAGAGTATGCTGAGTTTTGGTATTTCATGGACAGCGTTGGCCCAAAATATCACAGCATCAAAGTATACGCTGCCAAAGTTGTGCATTTTTAAATACTTTTTCCAACATCTAGATTAACTTAAACCCCTTTTTTTAGAAATTAAAATACGTGAGTTACTGCTTTGGACGTATTGCGCTGCGATGCACAATTAAAAATGAATGCCATGTTAAACCCTGAGGCATTAGTTGCTTTGTTGACGATTACGTAGCCAAAATGCCTATAATATTACTTATTTTTAGTAAAGTTATTAATTCACTGTAATTTGAATCAGCACAAATAGTGTGCATCATTTTGGTGTTTCCAAGACAGTGTAGTGACCTTAAATTGTGTTTATTTATGTCCCACGCATGACATCCATTATACTGGCACCCAATTGGCTAACGCACACCACACACCGCATGCTGTGACCTTAACGTGGATAAATTAAGACAATATCGACGACCCTTGGCCAAATCCCCTTAGGTTTTACCACGACACGTCCCACCTGTGTCCAGACAGGACTCGCCTGCAGCGGGCGCTAAGCATCGCGCCTTGTCGGCGTTTTCGGCCCAGGTCGGGCCCTCACTATTGTTTGAATAATAAACAATATTATTCATTCCCGACCTTCGTCTTTAGCCATCGTGCCATTCTGAATTTTGGGCCACAAAGTCTTCGAATTACCATAATAGCATTACACAAGCGTATCACAGTAGCAAAGTATTCTTCTAACAGAAATTACCCTTATCTTTCCGACATTTTAGAGAATGCAATAGGTCAGATATTAAGTCGAGATATTAAATTTAATTCAACATTGCAAGCACTTTTAAACTCTAATTATTGAACGAATAAGTTGCTGCGTTCACGATTGCAAGGAATGTTATCAATTCATCAAAAATTTTTTTTTTTCTCATTTTTACGAAAATCTATACTTTTTTAGATGAGGGATTAAGTGAGATATTACACCGTGATAGCCAATTTTATATGCTGTTCACTTTGAAATGAGTTTAAATCTCAAAAGTCTAGTCATAGTGTTGTGAACTGGGAATAAATTATAGTGCAGATACTTTGGAGTAAAAAAAACATTTTTTTTTTAATTTTTATTTTTATCTAAAACCCTTATAGAAGCATTAAAAGGTTTGTGTTAAATTTATACTTTAATACATATAAATTTTCTGTTTAATTCGACATTAAAAGTTGCTCAAATGTTAAAGCTTTGTGCGTTGCGTGGTTAATTTCGCAGGCTGAAAGTTTGCGTTTACCCTTGATTAATTCAAGCTACAAATTGTGTTCAGAATTGTGGCATAGCTTCCAAGAATTTAAATTTCCTTTAATATCGAAATATTTTAGAAGCTAAGAACGGTAAATATGATTTTTGATGTATTTTGGATTCTATATTAACGTTTATGCAATTTTACTTCATAAGTCATTCTTCATATTAAAACTGTTGTCGTGTTTGCAATCATATAACAAATATACCGTTTACCATGTGATGGAATTCGTTGAAAGTTTGCGATACCCTTGAATGATTCAAGCTACAAATTGTGTTCGCATTGTGGCATAACCTCTCCTTTAATCAAAAAAGCAAAGTATTCTTGTATCGGAAGTGACTGTCGAAAATGGTAGAAAATGGGTTATCCGAATTTAAATTTCCTTTAATATCGAAATATTTTAGAAGCTAAGAGCGGTAAATATGATTTTTTATGTATCTTGGATTCGATATTAACGTTTATAAGATTTCACTTTATAAGTCATGCTGCACATGAAAGCTATTGTTCTCTCGGCAATTACATAAGAAATCGACTGCTTACAATGTGATGAAATTTGTGGAAATTTACCGGTACCCTTGAATTGGGTAAAGTCTTAAATAGTATCTAGAATGGTGGTATTCGCTCTAGAGATGTGCGCAATTTGATAAAAATAAAAAAAAGTATTATTTTCACAGAAGTATGTTTATGTATTAGTAGAACTGTTTTGCCGTTAAATTATATTTTCTTTAATCTCTCGCATGTTTAGCTGAAGACATTAGTGAGATATTACGTTCAATGTATATCTGATTCGATAAAGAATTTAGTGGTGCTTCGAATTCAACATTCGAAGTCATTTTGTTTCATTTTAACGAATAAATGGAGGTGTCTTCAATTTTTTCGCCAAAATACGACAGATAATGTAATAGCGTTAGTTGAAATTTATTGATGTACTCCAAGGAAACTAGTCATAAATTGTGTCCAACTATGTTCCATTCGCACCAGAGATGTGCGCAATCCTATAAAAATAGCAAAGTATTTTTGTGGCTGGTGTAAGTTTAACGAAAACTTTCGCACAAATTCATATTTACTTTCATCTCTAAACTTTCAAGGAATATTTGACGGTAAGATATGATGTTGACTATATCTGAACTTCAAAATTGCATTTGATTTGAATGGTCAGAGTTACGTTATCCGTTATTTTGAAATTAAAAACGTCCGATGACACAGTGTAGATTTTTTAAAAATTAATTGCGGTAAATTATGGTTTTGTTGAAAAATGTGGTATTTACTCGACAAATATTTGTACGATCCTATCAGCATAGCAAACTATTTCCGTCACGGATGGAACAGTTACCGATGGTAGATGGTAGAACATGTTTGTCCGAATTTATATGTTTTATTTATCTTATTCTCAACCATCTTTAGAAAAAGAAGAGGGTAAGCAATTAAAACATGTCCTTTTCATGTCATTTGAAATGTTATTTTCTATTTAAATGCTCTAGTTGATATGTCGACATTGCATAGGCAATGCATCACTAATAAGGTTATAGAGTTTGTCGATGGTTAAACATGCCATTAACTTGTGTACATTCTAAAATGTTGCCCACATAGCATTACCTCTGTTGAGAATAGGAAACCTTTCTCGCCAATGTGATTGATTTTGGAAGTCTGAAAAATCTGTTTTCCATATGTATATTTACTTTATTTCGAAACATTTTAGAACGTGTTATTAGTAAGATTTAATGAGTCTCTGACCCGATATTAAATTTGCGGCAGTTTTGAAATCAAACTTTATTTTAATCTGAAAGCTTTAATTAATGTGATATCAATCGTTTATCGATGGAAACTGATAAAATCTATAATTTACCTTGTTATGTGAATATTCCAATTATTGTGTGATTGCATCGACAGAAATTGCACAATCCCTTCACATTTGCTAAGCAATCTCGCTAGAAAACGTGACTTAGACCATCTCGGAAATAACAGAACATATTTGTGAAAACTCGAGATTACTTTTATCGCGATAAATTTAGACTTTCTTGACGGTAAGATATAACAGTTTATGTCAATTTTCAATTATATTTAATTTACTGCGTCAATTTAATGGTACTTTAACGTTTTATAATAATTTTAAATCTTTTGTGTTTGTTGTAAATTGCCTAGGCCATCTAGTTCATCTATCATAATATAGTTTGTTCAAAGTTATCGATTCAAATGACAGAATGACAGTCGTAAATTGCATTTCGCTTGCCAGACATACACAATAATACTACTAAAGCTATTAGGACACTAAAGTGGCTCTTTTTTCGATTTTGGCGTTAAATAACCTGTTTGTTCAAATTAATATTAAATCAAATCTTTAAATTCTTCAGTTCTTAAAGAAAGTAAGATATTACGTTTTAAGCATCTGCGAAGCGATATTAAATTTATTGTGTCTGTTAATGTAATTATCAAATTATTTTTTGGGGGGTTTTAAAATTGCGTATCCATTATTGTGCAGTTAATTTCTCAACCTTTGCTGACAGGTTTGACGCACTTAAATTTGGGACACTTGGATATTGTTTCAATCCTTATGGCATATCCTCGACAGGCATTGAACAATACCAACATATTCTTGTCACAGAAGTTACGTTTATCAATGTTAGAAATAGTAGAACAGTTTTTTGTCAATATTATAGCACTGGTGGCTGGTAAGATACAATGTTTGACGTCGCGTACCAATTTAATATTACGATTTATTTATCTTTTAAAGCCTTAGTTAATGTGTTATCAATCGGAAATGCAATATAGTACGAATGATGTCAAAGAATAGGTTGAAGTCTATCGAAGCACTTGAATTGGATAAATTTAAAAATTCTAGTCATTGACAGGCAGAATCTTCTGTTATGGAAGTAACGGTGAACTATATTGAGAACGATGATAAATTTTCATCCTAATTTATATTTAAATCTTTAGTTTATGGAAATCGTAAGATATTCGAAGCGATATTTGATTTAATTTGTTCGTGGAATTTCATATTGAAGGGTGTTTAAAATTTAAATTGTCAGTTTATTTTTTCTCATGGCATTCAAAAAAGAGCAGATTTTATAAACTTTTTGGGAAGCTCCCATTGATTCCATCCTCATGTAATTTCCTTGAATAACCTAGAATAATCATATTTGAACAGCAACGTTTTCTGTCACCATAATGACTGCAAACTAACCTCAAAGCGGTAAAAGATGTCGGTTAATTTAGACTTTCGTTGATATGGAAATCCTTTAGAATATTCAGAAGGTATGAGGTATATTTTTGTTTGAGTGGGATGATAAATATATTAAAGATAATATCATAAATATAATAAATGCGATTTCATTTTATAAGTCATTTTAAAGCATTCGTTGTTTGGTTGTAAATTGACCAGGAATTCCTGTTCAGATAATGCTATGGGATTTTTTCAAAATAGCCGATGCCTTAAAAAGGCATTCTTTACTAACAGACATTCACAAACCGATCAAATTTATATTTTTATACATTTCGAAATTCTTCAGCTGATATAAGGCGTAAGATATTATTTATATTCGAAGTTATAGAAATCTTTTCGTCCGAATATGTATTTCTGTAAACCGCGATTCTTTTAGGAATCTTCGAAAGTAAGACACAACTTGTTTTGCATCAAATTGAATGGTCTGTGCAATGTCAAATTGAAAGATTTAGAAACTTTGCTGTCTATTTATTGACGAATATAAAAGAAAGTAAGAGCAATACTGGTGCAGTTCCTTGACTTTGACCGCACATACTTATCAGAATAGCGAACTATAGTTGTCACCGAAGTTACTGTGGGTTATTTTCGGAATTTTTGGAATATTTTTAACCGAAATGTATATTTTTATTAACATCGAACTTCTTTAGAAAAAGGAAAGGGTAGGATATTTTATTCTTTGCATTTTCAAAGCGATATAAAATTGAATATTCTGTAAAATGTTGAATTCAAAATTATTATCGTTGTGGGTAATGTGGTGTCACCTGGCGTAATGGATAGTTAAAACTACTGTACAATTTTATTTATGTAGTTAATTTATATTTTAAAGCTGTTGTTTGTTTTTTAACTGTCGAAACAACTGAACATTTATTTAAAGGTATCGATGCACTGTAATGGTTTAGTCATTAATTGTGTCAAGCCTAGTGACAATTCCACGACAGACAGTGGTGGCTGTGTCCATTTTTCGTCTTTTCTGAAACATTGCCGTTAGAATTTATATTTAATTTAAATTGGAAACATTTTAGAATATATAAAGCGTAAGACATCGTTTGTAATACACCATCGTCTCGATACTAAATTTAAATTGCTGTGTCATTTAAATGTTTAGTAATTTATAATTATGAAGCCTTGCTAAACGTTTTGCATAGCCAGCATATTCACATACATTTCAAAAATCTTTAGACGATTTAAATGGTAAGATATTACGTTCCATATTAAATTTAATGCGCCTGTGTAAGCTTGACCGGTCAATTTGTTTACCAATGCACTCAGATAATTTAAATGAAGTTTGTTGAATGTAATTGTGTCCGAAATTGTGGCATTCACCCACAGACATGGTACAATCCGATCAAAGTAACAAACTATTATCGTTACTTACGCGACAGTTTGAATTAGTAGATAATTCGTCGCCAAATTTATATTTTTATACATTTCGAAATTCTTTAGGAAAAATTGCCGGTAAGAAATATTTAATTGCAAAGTTTTAGTTCATTTGTTATCAATTTCAAATGGAAAGCCGGTTTCCTTAAATTGAAATGCCAGTTTTTGTGTGTTGTCAATAATTCGGCAATATGGTGGCGATTATTTTATATACATTGTTTCAAATGGGTCTTTAAAGGATAAGTTTCACGAACTAGCGCTCGATAGTGCAACTTCCCCACAGATATGGAACCATCCTGTCAAAGTGTCCACGCATTCTGGGCGTCAAATTTCCTTTATTTTTGAAATGATGGAAATATTGCCGTCGAAATATATATTCCTGTAAATCTCGATAATTTTAGAAATCGTCAAAAGTAAGACATCAATTTGTTGGCATTACCATATTAAATGGAATGGCTTGTAACAATGTTACATTGAAGGATTGAGTTAACGTGTTGTCAATTTATTGGAAAATAAAATGCGGATAAATTACTGACAGATCTTTAAATATAGAAACGTATTTTAGTCACGAAATTCGAAAATTCGGAAATGTTTAAAAATGCGTGTTTCATTTTTTTTATCTCGGAATCTTTTAGAAATGACTAAGAGTAAGATATTATGTTTTTTTGTTATTTAAAAGGGCAGTTCACGTATTTTCATTGCCTAGCAAATAAACTGCGATAATGTTTTTTGGGTTAGTGGAAAGTTGGCGACGGTGGTAGAAATAAAAATAGCACTTTATTTAACAATATGACATCGAAAACCTTTGGTATAACTACGGATTAAAGGGTGACAATTATAAAAATGAAACTAGTAGAATTTATAAAGTATTAATAATAAATTCTTCCCTCCTAGATGGTGCTAGCAATGTCGTTTTTGCCGACATTGTCGTGATTTTCTCGGCAGGAATTTTGGCTTTTTCGCTATTATAAAAGGTAAACCACAGTCTCAAATGCATCTCCAGTCAGAAACCGGCAATATAGTTGACTAGCGTACATAAGTGTTTCCGATCATTGCTAAAAAAAGGTTTTTTTGTCGCCAGGGTCTCAAACATTTTGAATATGTGAACTTTCCATCCATTTTTAAATTGATTGACATTGCAACAACTTTAAATTGTAGGTGTCGCATCAAGACGCTCGTCTCTTCTTTCGATAAATACTTTCTCGAGAAAATTATGGTTTGGGTATCCTGTGTGTACAAATAAACGGTTACGGGGTTTGTAATCTTTGTTATTATAAGAAGACCTGGTGGGAGATTTCAAATTGAACCACTTACGTTATAAACACAGCTGGGTGCGTATTATTATCGCCGTTAAGCCATAGATTCCACTTTGGGAAGCCTGCTAACATTGCTTCTAAATGCAAATCCTAGCTATGCGGCGTGTTGTGTCTGTCCTTTTGATAATCAAATGTGTGGTCGTCGTGGTGATAAGAATTATTAAATGGAAGAGGACGATACATAAATCCCGATGTCTGTGCTACTTAGATGAAGCACCTACCGTTTGAGCTCCAATAACTCTGAATGAGTAAAAATAGAAGTAGAGGTTCCCTTTGGTAAATGAGCTGTAAATTACTTGGAAACTAATCTGTTTAGGTTCGTAAAAATGGCGCTTTTTCATTTTCTAATCAGCTACAAGATTGCCAACAAAGTAGTTTTCGTGCGGCTATCTGCTGTTGAATGATAAGGCGGATATTCCTGGATGCTTACACGAAGATTTATGGGAGAATTCAACAGACGAAGTCTCAGAGTCCACAGGATGGGAGGAGATGAAGACTTACCTTACGCAAAGGCGGCCACACGCTTTTCTGGGGCTGTTTAAATTTGGGGTTGTGTTCGTGTGTGCGCAGCTTGCCTTTGCGTTCCTCAACATCTGGGAAATTGCTGCTTCTACTTTTATGCCACAAGTAGCGTTAAGTTAGAATATAAAACCAATTAGAAACAAAGATTATCTTTTAGCAATCCAGCTGAATTGATTCGAAGACAATAAGAATTGTGAATAAACTGCCGATAAATTCCCAATTTGATCACGATTTTAATTGAAAAACACTAATAAGAAAAACGCGTCACGCCTGCATGTTGGCCAATAGCAGCTGGGCTGCGTTTTATCTTGCAGAATCCCCGACACAACGCCCCGACTACACAGAACCTGTTTTAGTTGAACCAATCGGGTGGTCACCTATGCTGCAAACGTAATTTACTCACTCCAGAGAAATACGAATACATAGAATATATATTGTCATATTTTCAACGAATCTTAAACCAATTATTCAAAAGACTGTCAATATGGGAATTTTAATGGTAAAAAGATGCGTCGCCCGTTTTTTAATTTCTCAACATTTGAAGTTGATGTACGTGTGCCAGTAAATCTGATACGTTTACGCGCGGTAAATGGGGCATCTTGCCGCGTAAATCCCGGTTGAAGGACCGCTTATTTCAAATGAATAGGTTATTTTTATTTTATTGAATACTTCGAGTAGTTTTCCTAATAGTTAAAGCGGACTGTTTGCCTGTGCGTCATACTGGTGTGTGACATAATTTTCTTGAAGTCATTGTTCGACACTGCGGCTCTCATTCCAAACGCAGCCTCATCCAAGCGAAATGGCTAATTATTATATTCTAAGAAGAACGGTAAGCTGATTTCATCTAATAATTAATAAAAATAATAATAAAAGAATGTGGGCAGCTGGGGCCTCCTTCATCTCTCTGATCAAATGAACCATTTTCTCATATAATCCAATACACGGTGCTTTAGCAGTGGTGAATTGTATTAATTTTATCGATTTGTTGCAGAGCATCTGCCTTTGATATCTCAAAATGAAGCTTCGCGCTGATTGGACGTTTGTCCGACATTGAATGTCAGGACATCGCACAGTCTAACTCAATTTCCGTGAGAGTTTCAATTCCTGTGTGAGCTTGCCAGTTAATCGATTTACCGGGTATTCGCATTATTTTTCCTTAAGTGATTTGCTGAAATATCAAAAATGCGTTATTCCGTACTTCGAACAAGAAATATTATACTTCGCCGAATTTAATACGAAAAATCGATTATACTTACGATTTTAATTTTTCTTGATGGCTACTTCCAAATAAGTAGTACTATTGGTTAATAAGTAGTACAGTTCCGCGAATAAATAGCCGTAATTCACGGGTTTTGTAAATCGAAAAACCAGTCGATAATTGTTAATCACATTTTAAATCATTTATATTTGCTGATATCGTCCGTGTATGCCGTGAACCGCTTATTATTTGCAGTCCTCATTGCCTGTTGGGAACTATTTGTTTTAACGGCCCGCGAATTTCGATCCTAGAAATTAAAATTGTGCACATTTGTCAGCTCCTTATTTTCTGTGAAGATGACGATGTGACGCTTTCTAGAAACACATAGAAAGCACCGCTATTGGGCTTCTCTTGGGGTTAAAATCACTCCAATTCAAAGTTTCACAGCTTTGATGACAGGTCAAATCCTTCATGTGCTCACAAATTAAACCACTTTGACAGGCACAAAATTCGATATTCTAAATTGCTAATTCTATTAACATTCCATTGACAAGTCAATACCAGTTGTCTAGTATATGTGTCATCTGTTCGGATCGAAAAAGATCCGTGTCGGTTCATCTCGACACACGGTTCTGCTCAATCTGGGAAAGCGAAACATTTCCTATCGACTTCAACACTCCCCAAAAGTTCGACTAACAGGAGAGCCATCAGCAGTCGTCTTCACACTCCTCCTAAGCTACCGAAACTCGCCCCAATCATGGGAGCTTTCGACATGAGAAGGTTTCAGCTTCCGTGACAGGTTTCACCGGCTTCCATGCCCAATTCGAATCGGTCCTCAGAAAGTCGTTCTGGAGGGTCTGCTTGGTAAACCTGTGAATCTTCGCAGCTCATCTACTCCCGTGAGAGATCGCGTTTACGGCGAGGAATCGTGGACTCTCGTCTGCCCACGGTTCTGTTCAACTATTTGGTAGACTGGGTCATGCTTCACTAGACCTTCGCTGACTACGAAGATGTTCAAGAGGCTTCGGCGAGTTCATCGTTGTCCTTAGAATTTCTCAAAGCCCCCTTAAAGCCGTTCTCGGGGGCATAAACGAACTTGTCAAGGCCGTGTGGCTGAAGATCGACAAATCAAAAAACCCATTTTCTTATTTAAGTAATCCAGACAGGTTAAAGAATGACGGAGCTGCACAATCCCTTTGGATGGTCAGTCGAACGATGACGTCGAACGGTTTATCGACATCGCCAGTCGGGTAGATCTGTCCCAAATGGACCTAAGACTTAGAAACATGGCATTGGTGCATCGTCATTGCTGTCTGTGATAAATCTCAAGAGAGGATCTTCGTAAGCAAATCTCCTGCGACGAAATAAGAGAAAGACAGCCCAGCTTCCGACAACGTTGGGCAAGGCAAGCAACCCGTAACCAACGTAAACACGAAGCAATTTCGCAAGGTCGCCATCCACATGATCACCCACAATAACCGCCTTTTGAACACAAGGCCGGGGATTTTTTAATGCGAACTCTAGGCGAAAATATGGAGTGGAGTTATGGCCGGTGTGTAACCATCGTCTCTCGGGTAAAACGTTACTCCAGACGCTTCTGAGAGCCACGCACCTCAATTGGGATGAGAAAGTGTTTTTCTTCGCTGGTTGCGCCAGAGAATCGGTTGCAATTATATTTGAATAGTGAATTCTTCTTTAATTGTTGGAGTTCAGGTGATTGGTTTGAATGGAATATCATCATCAGTTTATTGACATATCTGTAATTGTCTACATATTTTGAAATAATAATTTTAATATTGCAGGTTTCTACGCGTGGACGCTAACAGATTTCGATACTTTTTATGTCAAATCGTCCTGGCTGTTCAACTGAAGGAAAGCATTGCTTATTGGGCGGCACTAACAACTATTGGGCCTATTAGCACATGAAACGTTTTTCGAAAGGATTCCCCTCTTAAGCCTTACTATCTTCAGTTGGTGCAAGAATTGAAGACAAGCGATAATCGGCAACGTCGATAATTCGTTGAACCAATAACTGTAAGTGTGTACGCAAATTGTTCACTTTCTGCTACATATATACTTCATTGAATGATGATCTTTCCATTTAAAATGGGTATTCAATTTTTATTGGAAAAATAACTCGAATCTGAAAGATCTAGCAGCTACCTCATCCTAGGGAACTATAAACGCTTATGGCTCTAAAGCCAACTACTAATTGTCGTCGTTGATATTACAATAAACTACCTACGCGATGGCGTGATTTTCGGTTGCTCACAGCTGCCTTTTACTCACGATTGCCTGCCAACAACCAATCATTAGCCGTACACACCTCAGGCGTGCAAGGTCACTAGACGCCTGTAAATGGCGCGATATATTTGCACCTTGAGGAGGCTATAGAAAGAGAAACTTCCTCTCATTCACAATTAATTTCATTTGTTTCCGATAAAACCACAATGAAGGTGAGTTTTAGTGCTCTACTTTGCCTTAACCTTAGTTACACGTTTTTTTGCTTAGCAAATGTCACACATGCAAGGGAAATTGTTTGAATCTGAATAATTGTGCTGGAATTCATTGTTTTTAAACAATTGTTTGTTGTTCATTTATCTTTCAGCAAGACTGATTTTTATATTGTGTTTTGCATTGTCAGGCCATTGGTTCCCCATATTTATCCCAAGTCTTCTGTGATTGGCTCATTCGTCAAAGGCGTCCGAATCGTGTTCTCTCTAAACAACGAAAATTATGTTGATTATTGTGGTTGTCTTAGGTACAAACAAATCAACAATGTTTCAACAGTTTTGGCTACTGTGGTATAAAGATTTGATGAAACTTTGAAGACATGCGGCTTTGAAGATCGTTCCGATAAATGAGTTGAATTTTGTGCGATTATTTTAAAATTTCCGATCAGTGATGCTAAAATCTATGGGTGCGGGTTTGACGATCGATTTGCGCTGGGTATCATGAAGATCGTTGTAAAAGGTAGCGATTGATTGCCATTGATTTGCCTATCACATGGTACGATAAAACGTACCTTTGGCAAGTGTCTAAGGAAGCTGCAGTATTCTCAACCGCGGTAATAACGTCTCATCTGTCCTCTCTCACGGTTCGATACATGAAGTGATTGTCGAGGCTCACATTCCCGGTGTTTACTTCAGTTGATTCGCCCCGGACTGGTAAGATCGTTGAACCTCAAACAAACCAACACACAGTCTGGTTAACGAATGACGCGTCACTTACGTTATCGACATATTTCAAACAAATAACAAACATCCAGGAAAGTGAAGACGATATCGTTCACTACTTCTACAATCGTTATCATAAAACAGTATCTTCCAGACCTTTCACAATAAATCGGTGCAGCTGATCACAGACCTGTCCTAAACCGATGAACGTTTAACACCATCAGACCAATTTTTAGGTACCTTATATAGACATACATTGAACTTTCGAGCATTTGAAATACGTCACAGTTATCACTTATCGGTAATGTTAGACTGATTTTATCAAAAGTGAACTGGGAAAAATCTATATCATTGGGACAATATGTTATCATTACTCAAAGATTATTAATCACCACGCATTTGCAGAATTCAAGTGACGCTGATATATCTTAGCTTGTCTGACTTCAGGGTGATTTTTTATAAACAGTAATAAATAGATTATAGTTAACGCGTATAATAGTTGTCCACATTCTAACACTCATAAATTAATTATTGTTATTTTCTAGGGCACGCCGCGAAATCCCGGTATTGTGACAAAAGTATTATTTTTTATTCTCATCATCATCAGCTTGGCCACAATTGGAATTGGATCAGCCTGGGTGGGCATCCAGTGTCCCAGATACGGCCTTATCGACATGTGAGCATTCTAGTTATTGATTTCTGTGGAACGCCATTTATCGATCAATCACGTTTGTCTTTTGACCTGGCGTTACCCAAGTGATCACTGTTTCCGGTGAAAGAGAAATTACGACACATAAACGTTGTTTTTCAGAAGTTGCATGAGCGGCCTTCTGATAATTGTCTGCGGGATTGGTTTCGTGGGACTGTCCTTTGGAGTTTCGTATTTCATGGGATTTCGATTTCTGCGAGAGCCTGTAAGCAATCCCTTTGAAAGTATCAATCGCACTGTATGAGTCCATGTTCATTGGGACGTTCTAAAGGCCACCCGTGTGTATGCCTGTGTTGGGCTATAGAACTTCGATGATATCGACTCTGTCATGCGAGTTTAAAACCACGAGACATTTGACCTCCACAAATGCGTTCATCTCTCATTGGGCAATTTTGAGGAAGCCAGTAATAATCGATATCTGGGGTGCTTGAATAGCAAATTATAATCATGGGACTGCCATACTTATCGGGACTTCTGCAGCCATTCTGGCGAATTACACCTTAATTCTGTGCTTGTTTAACTTCGAGACAAGTCGAGAGTAAATGCTCGAAGAATTCAAAATAAAAAGCGCAACTTCACAATTGTATATTCGCATGCCACAACCCTTAGAGGGCTTCTTTCAAATATGGGCGCTGGGCCCCTAATACTTCCATGGGTATCTGATACAACGAAATTATCAGTAGTTCAGCCACTGCCATTGAATTAAGCCACAATTCGTTTTCTATTTTTTTATCAGGAATACAAACAAAGAGTGGTAAGTGCGAAATTCGTTTTTTTTCATGAATGCTGTACTTTTTAAAAACATGTTTATGTCTCAAATTTCAGAAGACCGATGGAGAGTCAGATTTCTAGAACGCCGCATTGTCTTTTAATAAACATTTGAAACAATAATTCACTTTTTGTTTTCATGGTTTTGTGAAGGGAAGACCGTATCACTAAACCGAGTACGTAGAGTTTATTTGTATAAATGAAACAAAGATTATTATCAATGCAACAGTTACAGCGAATGGAAATTAAATGAAATGCCTGAAGCATTTCATTATTGATCCATCCAATTTGGATCGATGGCGAAGTCTTCATCCCCGAAATCGTCGAAATTGAGCTTTTTCTAAACATTTTGTAGACAGTAGTACTTCAGACAGTTACCTCAATGTTGCGTTTCCTGAGATAGAGTAAAATAAGGTAGCCGGTTCCCCAAAAACTAAGCAGACTAACGATCATCCCCGTAGGAATCAGGGATAGAGCGATGCCTATTTGACATCTCCTGCAGTAAAAAAAACACCGGGATGATTAGATTGCGACCAACTAATTAGACGTGCGATTGGGTCATTCGCGGGACACTGAATCGCCTGTATCAAGGGTGGTTTTTGTCTGTCGAAACGGGCAAAAGGCCCCATCGATGCTCAGGGAATGTGACTCCATGGCCGGTAAAATGTATTCAAAATGGTTTTCGCACTCTAGTCCTTGCACTATAAAGTGCCTTCCGATTGTAGTGGAGCAGAATCACGTTTCTGGCAGTTTATTATCGCCAGACTAGCTGATCGTAATTTGCGAACACCTTATCGGAGAACTCAGCGAGAGTCCTGTGTTTACTGGTGAGGTTTCAGCGTTAAGAATGAATAGCAAAGTGCTACTGACCGGCCGATGTAATCTGTGGGGCAGAATAGGACAGCGCAGACCACTCCGGGTATCAGAAACGACAGAAAGAGGAGAAAAAGTACGACCAAGACGATTTCGGATTTTGTAAGCTTCATCGCTAAAAAAAGGTTGAAAATAATACTAATAATGGTTAGGACTTCATTGCGGTAACAACTTTCAGTAAAACAGTGACATAATTGACATTGTTCTGCACGAAAACTGTCTTTTAGTTCCTGTTCGGACGAAACTAAAATTGGGGGCAAATAAGGAATGATCGAATTGCAATGTGCAGCCGTTGTCGTGGGTATTGAAAGGTATGGTCTACGCATTGGTCGAAGAGATTTATACTTGGATAAACTTGAAAAGAGGGGATGGGAAGGGTCATCTAATGTACGAGCATCGATTAGTGAACAACGAATGATGTGTTGTTGGGTGGAAAGCATATGCAGGTCGCTAGACATCGAGATTATTTTAAAAACGCAAACGGGGTTACAAAATCAGAAAATAACCGGGAAACGGCATATAATAAGGGGAATTGTTGTCACGGACGAAGTCTGAATGCGTTTTGAGCTTACAATAAGTCGTCTTAAATGAAGACCGGCGTTTAAATGTGTAATAGTTGAAGAGAAAGGGGGGTTAAGTCCATTTTGTTTATAAGCCAATTGTCATTCGCCGTTTTTAGCGTGCCTCCAATTAAGAGAGTAGGTGCTTCTCAATCACCTTCAACCACGCAGATGTGTTGTCAATAGATCCACGCTAAACAGGTTCATTGACCTGTTTCGGAATAGGTGTCATTAGCAGCATCTCTTCATTCAAAGTAAAATAGCATTGACTAGCCAAGTTGAGAGACAATCGGAGAAATCTCACGGTGACAGATTTTCCGAATCGCCACCAGTCGCTGTGGAGCTCTTGAGGCCAGCCCAATGTTGGGAGATAGTCGATTCGTGGGCGAGTAGAAAAGCGCTCGGTTTAACTGATCCAACGTGAGGCACCGCGGAATTGAAGATAAAGCCATCATTGAGAGCATCCGTTTCTAGGGGCTAACTTGGGACACATGAACGACTGGTTCCCGTCAATCTGTGAAGAATTTTCCAAAGGTCACCGGGTTTCAATGTTCAGAACAGCCACAATTGTACTCTTGAGTTCAACTAAGTTGATTATGTGACCAGAAAATTAATAGGAGCGGATGGTGGAGGATGATGCGGTTGTAGTGGTGGAGGTACTGCCTGGGGAGGTGTTTTTGGAGTGAATAAGGAGGTTTTGGTGGTGGAGGAGGAGAAGGAGGAGGAGGAGGAGGAGGAGGAGGAGGAGGAGGAGGAGGAGGAGGAGGAGGAGGAGGAGGGAGGAGGAGGAGGAGGAGGAGGAGGAGGAGGAGGAGGAGGAGCCTGGTGGTGGAGGGAGAGGGGCTTGTGGTTTTGTTAGTTGTAGTGGTGGAGGAGGAATTAATTTGAAACTAGTTGTTGCATTTGCTTAGCAACTGTGACGCATAAAATTTCCATTGAATTAGCAAATGGGTGTTGGTTTATGAGAAATGACAAATGCAATAAATAAGAAAAACAGCAATTAATTATTTGGGGACATGTAAATAAAAAAGGTGTTAGGAATCAAACAAGAAAATTCTCACCTTTACCATTCCGCTCTGCAGAGGTTAGCTTTTATGCCTGGATACGTGCACAGCACTTTAGCCAATCGTCGGCGACTCCTGTTTGTTTGGCATTTAGTTGTCGTGGCTTACGCGTGACTAACGTATTAGAGGACATCATGTACTTTAGTTCAAAAATGGTTAGTATACCACAACACAACTGAGGTAAATCGCCTTCTTCTGTCCATGCGTATGTTATGCATCTTGTTTTACTACACTGTTTTTCCCGTACACGTTTAACCGCGGGATTCAATATTCAAGCGCCAACCAATCACACCAGACCTAGGGTATACCCGTGGCAGATCGCCAACTGGAACCAGCTCACCTGCGCCGACCCTGGGCATCCAACAACCATTTTCTTTCACTCAAGGAACGCCTACCAACCTGCATATACCCTGTATATGTACTGTATCTCTTTAAATAATAATTGTAGTGGCTTTATTGAGGTCACGAGGACCAAAACTTCTAGCAGTTAAAAGAGGCAGTATAACAAGTGTTAGATGTGAAAATTTTCTTTTAGTTCCTGTTTCACCTACTCTGGTGAAACTAAAAATCGGGACAAATGAGGAATGACCGAATTGCGATATGCCGCCGTTCTTGTGGGTATTGAACGGTATAGTCTACGTATTGGTCGAAGAGATTTACATTCAGATAAACTGGGATAGAGGGGATGGGAGGGGTCACTTAAAATACGAGCAGCGATTAGTGAACAATTATTGAAGTGGCGTTGAACGATGATTTCTTGAATAGAGAGAATAGGCAGACCACTCGAAAACGAGATTATTTAAAAAAGTCATATGAAGGGTTAAAAAGTCAGAACATTTAAGGCCGGGGAAAATTACTGGAGAACAATATACAATAAGGGGAATTATACAGGCATGGACAAAGT
This sequence comes from Proteocephalus fallax, assembly GCA_028672205.1. Taxonomy (NCBI): domain Eukaryota; kingdom Metazoa; phylum Platyhelminthes; class Cestoda; order Proteocephalidea; family Proteocephalidae; genus Proteocephalus; species Proteocephalus fallax. The sequence goes on along the minus strand of JAPUBX010004025.1, from coordinate 150,678 downwards.
GTTTGTATGCGGCTAGAGCTTAAGCCAAGTCTCCTGAACCGGCGAACTAGGAAGCAGAGGCGACGGCATTTATCAAAGACGGCATCCACATGATAACCGACTGTTAAAAATAACGCCGAGGAATTTAGATTTTGAGCTCGAAGCGAAATTATGGAGTGAAGGGATTTCGGGAGTGTCAACAGCGGCTGTCAGGGAAAATGTAACATAGATGCATTCAGCAAAAGACCATTGTCTGAAGACCACTCGAGTACCTCAGTGACTGCCTGCCCGAGCTGTTGAGAATGAACATCCGTCTTGCATGCATGGCATAAAGTCAAGTCATCCGCGTATTTTAAATGTCACTTCGTTAGGCGACCGAAGGCTAGACGTGTAATAGTTGAAAAGGAAGGGAGATAGCACTGCGCCTTGTAGTACACCGCCGTTATTTGGCAAGGAGGTGGAGGCTTCATTTCCGACTCTGACATGTTGACGTCGATTAGAAAAATAGTTTTGAAGCCAATTAATCAACCATCCTTCAACGCCATCTTCACAACAACTGTGTCTACTACCACGTTTATGGATCAGATCTGTTCGTACCAAACCCACAGCCAGGGTCCTTCCTCTCTTAGATCGGGAGTGTTCCACTAGTATGCTGTCAAATTTGGATATAAAAACCATCGTCCAATGAAACCTCACCTTGCCACCCCATGTTCATTGGTGCAAGACATCACCATTTCCTACATAAGGAACCCGCTGGGGTTTATGAGTTGTATGGTAGGTTTAGTAACTCCGGTGATAAACCAGTGAGCTAAGAACCCGCATGACTACACGTCGGCTTCTTAAATGTCAGAACGCGGCAGCCAATACACATCGCCTGTCGAACTCTAGAGCACGGCATATTAAGGTTCCAGGCGGAAATTGTTGCTCCTGTCTATATTATAGCGGGCCGACCGACATCTCTGGCCTACATAATGTAGCATGCGCAGTTTGGGTCAGGGCAACAACGCGGTACTCTCGTGGAACGAGATCTCCTCATCTGCTTTCACTGCAGCCCCTTCAACCCTTCCATCATTGACGTGTACCCTCAC